>JAEQBH010007161.1:0-93172 GCA_016808115.1 Tetrastigma voinierianum
AACTTTAGAATGAAAGCTGAAACGAAACCAGAGCTACATGACTTCAATCACAAAACCCCTAGATTCCAATACACAAATTAATAAAAAAATTTCCAAAACAAAAATTAATTCCATTGGAATTCAGATATCCTTATTAGTTTTTAAAACAATCTTCGACCAATAATGCCCTGATTCTTGGATAATGCAACTGCAAATGCAGTACAAAAAAATTCTCAACAAAGAAAGTGCATACTTGTAACATTCTGGGAAGCAACATCATCTCTCTAATACAATGATAACTAAAATCACATGTAATATAAAAAAGCAATCACTAAATTACAGCATGGAGTTGAGAGACTTGCATTGCACAGAAGAGCAAGTGTTTCTTTCTAGGATTTTACAGAATGGAGTTACAGAAATCTTCCCCATTACCTGAAGGGAAGATGGTGGTTTCTTTCTCCTCGGTATAAGGCACTTTCTCAGCTGTGGTTTCCTCGAGACTGACGATTCACTCTTGGGAGAGATCGTTTACAGCATCTTTTTCATTTACCACATTGAAACCAAGTGCAGCAAGCAGCTTTGACCTTGTTGTTCCATCATCTTCAAACATAACCTTCAAGAAGCCCCATTTTTCTTTGTCATCCGAAGATCTGTTCAAACAATTCAAAAGAACAGAGAAATGCAAAGTAACTAGTCAGTACGTTACTGGAATGGATAAAAAGATAAAAGAAAGAGATATATTTCGTTTATGGATAATGGCATACTCAGACTCTTGAGATTTTCATAGTACAATCCCAGAACTCCAACCAAGTGGATTCTGGGACAGATGAGTGTAGATTGGCAATCCACACCAACTCCTTTCATGATAAATGAACAAAAAAACCCTAAATCATCCAAGAATCCAGTCTGATTGAACACTTTCATGAGCAATTGAAACAAAATAAATAAATAAAAATAAAAATAACTCACAAAACAACATAGAGATAGATTAGAGAACAACTCAAACTCAATCTCAATCTCAATCTCAAACTTCAAAACAATATCAAGAGGCTTCCTATCAAACAATCCAAACATGTTTCTTTAAGGAGAAGAATTAATGAGAATTAGAAGCAACTCAGAAAGAAAGCACAAAGAAAAGAATCCTTCTATAGGGGGCCCTACATTATTCATCCACACATTTGGCAAAAGAGACTTCCTACAGTCACAAAAAACAACAGGAAAGGGCATTCCATTCAAGTACTTTTTTGGCCATGATTAGAAGATTAACCAGTGCTGAGAGAGCTCATCCATCTGCGCAAGGTGGGGAAAAAAAATGAAGTAGAAGATGAGAGTTAGCAGAAAAGGGCAAAAATAAAAAGGAAAGCACAAGAAGGCTAAAAAACTGGAAGTGCAAGTCTACCAGTTTGACTCTGATTCTGATGCAAGAAGCTTCTGTGATGACATTGGGATTGAAATTGAGAGCTGGGTTGTGTATATTGGTGGATCCTCCTCAAGGTCATGCCAGGAATCTATGTTCTTTAGAGGCCACTCTCCAAAGAAATGGTGGAGAGGCTTCTAGGATTCATCTTCTCTCTCTTCTTTGATTGGCATTGATGATTTGAAATCAGTGCCCAATACAAAGCAGTGTTGTTCTTGCTGTTACTTTTTGGGATTGTCAGCAAGGTTTTGATACTGAAAGTCAGAGTATCCCTTGGAAGAATTCATTTTCAATGGAGTGTATGAATCATGTAGTCCCCTCACAGTTCCTGAAGCTTCTGGGAAGAAAGCTCTCTCATCCACACCCTCCCTCATTCCATGATGATGCCTATTAGAAAACAAGAAAATAAATTGATTAAAAAAAAAATCCAACACAGACAGTTGGATTGGATATTGTTTTTGTACCTGTAATACCTATCAACCTCAGAATAAGATCCAGATTCCAAACAGATGATGGGTATTGTTGGGTTGAGGTGATGATAGGCAAGAGCCAGCATAAAAAGAAAGGATGCGATGTGCTGTTAAATATAGATGTTTGAGAATATAGAACAGCCAAAGCAAAAAAAAATGAAATAAAAAAAATCCAAAGAAAACCAACAGCACTAATCAAATTAAAACGGAACAAGAAATAGTGATTACTCAGCATGCATGAAAATAAAGCAGGTGGTAAGAAATTTGCATTATAAATTTCTTTAACAATCATCTCGATATGTTCATCGAAATCCTCTCCCCACTTTAACCACACAACTAATAATGGGAGAAAGTAGATAGGCATTAAACTTACAAGCAATTTTATAGTAACTACTCAATAAGCATAAATTACAAGTCAAACTTTTACAATTATCATGTCTCCTACATAGTAATATAGAACACTTATGCCAATAGGTATCAAAAAATGAAAACACTTATGCTATATCAGCAATTTAGCAATTCAACAGCTTTGAGCTAGTTATAGGATAAACAAAAAATAGAAAAAAGGATTCTTTATAACAGATGACATCTTTTGCTTTATGCTGCTCTTTCTGCAAAATAATGATATTCTTGATTGAGAAGCATAGAGAAATCCTAAACATTCTTTTTTTTTTTTTTTGATAGGCAAACAAAACAGTTTATTAAAAAGAGGGAAGCCAAAACAGGCACCCCTAAAGAGTACATAGGAAGTTTACAAAGGGGGCCAAAACCAACACAAAAAGAGGAAGCAGAATAAACCTACTCAGCCCACCACACAAGCTACAGAGAACACAACAAAGCATCTACAAAAGAAAGGTCTACATCAGAATCATAGTTGCCTAAGCACAAAAGACCTTAAAAAGATTTCCAGTTTATCAACTAAAACCATATCCTCAAACACAACTTTGTTCCTCTCAATCCAGATTGTCCAATAATGAAGCACTGTGGAGCGCTCGCCACAGCCTTTGCTTCTTCTTTCAGAGGAAGACGAACCCAACCCCATTATCGCCTCTTAACCAAGTAGGGATGCACTCCATCCGCCTTCCGAGCAGAAACAAGGTAGTCCACAGCCCCAAATCTTGTAATAAATGACAAAAGATGCTCCAATACTTCTTCCGTCTGCCCACATAAAGGGCACCTGTTGGCAAGGGAGAAACCATGTTTTTTAAGTTGATACATAGTCAAAATCTTCCCCCACCAAACCTCCCACACAAAAAACCCCACTCCAGAGTACAAGAGATCCCAAATCATCTTCGACTCCGGCACTAGCTGCTACCTCCCTCCTTCCAAAAGGTCATAACTAGACTTGACTGAGAACATACCGTCTTTTGCCCCATTCCACCTGAGCCTATCATCTGAGAGGGAGCTTAAGCTTTTGGTACTAACAATACATATGAATCTCTGAGCCTCTTCTAAGTCTCATTCATTAAAGTGTCTCTCGAATCTAAAGTTCCACCCTCCTACAGAGAAATCCTAAACATTCATGAGGAACAATTACAATTCTAGAAAAAAAACCTACACAAAGTAGCTAGAAAGCATCAATAAAGCTTGATTTGACCCAAGAAGCAAACATAACTTGTTGAGAACTTGGATTTGCTATCAAGATTCAATAAGAGCAATTGGACAAATTATAATAGACACTAGAAAATAGCACGTTAAATCAAAATAGGGAAGCACATATGCAAATCAATCCAACCTCAATTATTGCCTCCATGAACAGCTCTCTTACAAGGCAACAACCAACAAAAATTTTCATTAACAAATCAATAAGTTTCAATTAGTAAATGACAAGTTTTCCATCTCACTTATAGGAAGTCCAACCTTTATGACAGCTCCTCAACCTCTCTACTCAGACTTTGCAACCGCCATAGGCTTTTAATATGCCCTGATCTTTCTTCATTTTCCTGCTTCTTTGCTAGTTCGGTCCTCTAATAGTTGGCTCTGCACTGTCTTATATGCAAGAACCTTTTCAGATCCTCTCTTCCATTAGACCAACAGAGCAGTTGTGCATCAATTTAGAGTTTATAAAATTTAATTTAAGCTGCAGCTTCATCTCACCACACAAAACCAATTGCCACAGTTGTCACCTACCAGACTAGAACAGGATTGCCTGAAGAAACTTTTCCAATTACGACCTTCGAGAACTTCTGACTCCTTGTGAAGTGCAAAGCCTGATCCACATGAATAATAATACCTTATGTTGTAGATTTGAGAGCTTCTTTGCCCTCTTACAAAAGGTATGAAAACTTTGCAGGATGAAACAGCCTGCCCATACAGTCACAGTTAGGGTGGAAAATGAGTAATGGCTGTGGGAATGAGAGGCTCTTAACCAGCCTATATTATTTCATGGCCATCTTTCTTTGCATCAAAACTGCAGTTTTGTGTCCAGAATGTTACAAGGGGAACGAAATATATCTTCTTCATGTATATTGTAACTAAAATGTGCTTACTAACTGATGGTCTTGTTTTAAGAGGAAAAGGATGTCTAGGTTACTTAAATTAGTCTTTTATTACTTGGAATATCCAAACTCAGAAAGATTATAATTTATATGATTCTAAAGGTTGGGTTGGTGGGTTTACTTTTTAAGTGGATTTTCTTTAGATATAAAAAGAGGGTTATAGAGAAATTAAGAAGGAAATGAGAAACCCCATATAAGAGAATCCCTTGAATTTAAAAGCAAGTAAATTTCAATGTCAAAGAGGGAAAAGGTGGAAAGACGAGGGGGAATCTGGACTTCTAGAAACAAAAAAGGAAGCAAAATATTTCATCATAATGGTCCTCTAAACCAACTTTATTAACATAAAATGATAATTTTATTTTCATCAAATCCCTAATGTAAATCTAATAGCAATTTCTAATCCAAATTTCTTACCCAAATCAAATGAAAATCTACCATTCAGCCTTTGTATACACGAGAATATGAACAAACCTGGATTCAGTACAGAGTCCAGTGTACAAAGAAGCACAGAAACACTCTCTGCCTGATTGCCAGAAAATTGAGCAACAGAAAACTAGTTCCAATCAAGGCAGACAGGCACGTCGATGCATATATTTCAGAACGCCAATGGAAGGATGAACATGCCTCCCTTTGGTCAGGATCTACAACAGTTGAATAAGATGAAGTTGGCTTTGAATTCAAATCTTCAACCACTTCCTGAAGATTCAATGAGCTAAGAATGCTTTTCCCATATGAGGATGAAGACATAGAAGTACGAATCAGTTCATTCCTCCCAACCAAAACTTTCTTTCGAGAGAGGTGCAATTCAAAGCAGCAGAGATAGTTGGAGACATGAAGTTCTTTGTACCCTTTGAGAGAGCTGGTGATCAGAATCTCACTGGTTTAGCAGTCTGATCTTTATCATTCTGTTTTTTGTTGTGGTGTGTATAAAAACACCACCCTTTCCCAGTGAAGTGCCTAAGGTAGCCGATTCATTCAACTCAGCTTGTTTCTGCTTATGGTTGATTTCTTGTTTTTCGAAACCACGAGAATTGACTTAATTTTATCAATTTATGTAGCTGGCTTTTTGCTCACAAAATTATATTCTATGAATCTCTTTACCCTATCATCTTCTAATCTTATTTTAACTATTAAAAATAATGTAAATGTTTTATAAAATCCATAGACTATTTTAAATAACAGAAAATCCACCTACCCAAACCTTAGATTCCTGTAATAATGTAATGATTACAGAAAATTTAGCTGTACATCATTATGATTATATTACTTCCAAACATGTTGGATTTTCAAAATATTGCTTCTTTCATTTCTATGATGATGTGTTTCAATACTTTATTGATACAAATAATATCACCCTTTTATTATTATCAATTGACATGTTGTTCCTAAATTTCAAAAGTTCAGCAGCCTCCTCAAGAGAGAATGATTCCATTATCAGAAGCAATCTCTGTTAGCACCTTCAACCTGATTTCCGTTTCTGCTTCGTCTGGCTGCTTCCCGTATCATCTACAGAAACCCAACATTGACACAGTTAGAAAAAACTTCCGACAATTGTGATCCTCAAAATATTAAATCCTCACCTTAGGTTCAATTCCCACAGTTGTGTTTCAAAGTTCTGCATCATGAGCAGCAAATTCTTTTCCAAATCTCGACAAGAACATCTCACGAATCTGTTGGAGCCCGGGTCCTCCACATCTGGAAGTTGCAAATATCAAGCTTGATACAGCTTCCTTGAGCTCATTAGGACATTCACTAGAAAACAAGAAAACAAGTGCCATGATCTGACAACCAGTATGCAACTACCAAGACTTCTAACTTCAAACTAAAAACTAGATATCCTAGGTCTAAAATTTGGGTTGAAACATAAATTTTGTTAAGGCAGAAAACTAGTCAGATTTCTTCCTTCTTTCCATGGGTGTAGCAACCACCTGCTAAGCACAACATAGCATTCTTGCTCACACCACCCACCTCATCTAAAACAGAAAAAAAAAAAAGAGAGAATTGTTTGTGGAGATAAAAGGAGAACATTAAACATTTTCCAATCATATAATTCAAACTTTACTCCCATTCAATAAAAAGGAAAACCACTATCATGGAATTCTTTGAGAAAAAAGTTTAATTTCCATAAAGATAACTTAAGAATTAGAGACGAATAATGCGCAACAAGAAGCATAATATAGGTGGTGCTTTATAGAAGAAATTTGCAATAACTACAATAATGATACTATTCTAAATCCTGTTCAGATGAGTATTAGTTTTCAATGTTTTGAAATCATTGAAGATTCAAATAACACTAATGATAGCAATATTATAGATTCAATACCATAACATAAGAGAGAGAGTTGCGAGGTTGCTGTTAGAGGTATCAAATTTGAGAAAATAATAATTTTTTTAAAGGAAAAAGGTATGAAAAAGAAGAAATCAAATTCTTAATTCTGGGACCATTTATATCTCCAGAGGTCCAAACAAGGCTTAAAATGCAGCTTCATGAAGAAGCAACCTGGTTTCTGATTCTGCATGATCTTCTTACTGGCTTCACCACCTCTTGACCTCCACATCCCTTCAAAATCAAGCAAAAGAGCAAAAAAGTATAAGAGGCAATGTGGGTTGTGATAAAAATACATAACAAAGTACTCACTACATGCTTAGCTGAAATTTTCTCTCATGGAGGCATAATTCCCATAAGATGTTGAACCCATTGAATATTCTGAGGATGAAGCAAGGGACTCTCTTTGGCTGCTCTTCCTCAGCCTCCTTTCTTGGCTTTGAGCTTCACTTGCCCCTTTTGATTCTTTTTTGCTATAGGATGGTGAATCCATCAAGTATTCTGATGCAGAACTTGCTCCCTTTGATCCTCTTTTGTGATCTGATGTGGTCCTCTACGGGAAGCTGCTGCGTCTCAGATGGACATGACTTGCCAACCATATCAAATTCTGTCCGCCAATTTAGCCGAAGACCTTCTACTCTTGGTGGTATTTTCTGTAGACTTGTAGCCATAAAGGTAGTTTCTTAGCCAGATACTGATCAATGGGAATTGCAGCATATAGGGCCTGAGAAGATTTTGTTGCTTTCCAGATATGAAAGCTGCATCTCTTGTTAGAACAATAATGAGCAAAAAAGTCCCAAAAACTTTAACAGCAGGAGAATTTTCTTTGAGGAACAGATATAATTCCTCGAAGCTTTATGAATTTTCTGTTAAATCTTCTGATTCTGAACAATTAGGTTCAGAAATTGCTCCACTGGACTCAACTTTAGCATTTAAAATAGGTTTTCTTCACCGTTGAGTTCCACTCAACTTCAGCTCAACTTTAGCATTAGAAATCAGTTTTTCTTCACCAGTTGAGTTCCTCAACTTCAAGCTCAACTTTAGCATTAGAAATCAGTTTTCTTCACCTGAAGTTCCTCAACTTTAAGCTCAAGTTTAGAAAGCCTTGAAAGTTGATCTTCCAGCTCCTTTTAAGCTAGGATACTTTATGCCTCATGGGAAATCAGTTTACTTTCTTCTTCACTCTACTCTGAATTATGGGGCTCCACAACTTCATCTTTTACAGAGAGATTTGCTTCCTCTAATTCTAGTTTTGCCTGTGAGGCCTGCTCCATGTCAACATGATACTCCTCTTGAATCTGTTCTATTTTTGACTGATCATATTCAATTTTTTCAAGTCCTTGAATCAACTTAGCATCTTCTCCAAATTCTGGGTTAACTTGTGAAGCATCTTCAACTTTTCCATTTGTTTCAATGACCAGAATACCCTGCTCTTCCATTTGAACAGTCCCAACCTCTAACTCCTTCATGGGCCACTGCAAATTTTGTTGATTTTCCCTCACAAGGCACATGCTGCCCACAAGATCTACTCGTGAATTGGTGAAGTTGCTGAACCGCAAGAAACTCAGTTCATTAGATTCTTTGTGAATGGAAATCATCTTGGAGAAATAAGACACCTTGTTTGTTGACCACAGCCTGAAATTTCCAGTCAGCCCATCATAATTTGTTCTTGCAACTTCAGTGAGTTTAGTTGGTTCATAAAGTTTAGTGAACCTCAACTCTTTGCCAATGGAGGAATTTATGACTGGGCTAATTAATGGAGAATCAGTAATTGTTATCCATAAGCACCCTACTGATATGAGGAAGAACAACAAAGAAATGGGCTTCAATCTGAAGAAGGAATATAACTTGGACTCCACTTTTGCTTCAATGGTCCTTGGTTTAGAAACACTTGGCTCAACTTGGGATGTTTCTTCCATAGCTGCTTCACTTTCTTCTACTTCTTCACTTTTCCATTCTTCAACAGAAGAAGAATTTGTTTAGTGTTTCTTCATTGGTTTCAGTATTAGACAGGCTTTCAGAGGTAAAGCATTCCTCAAGCCCCATACATTCCCTTAACAAGATCCTTTTGATTCTCTGGTTAGGGTTGTAGTAAAGAAACCGAGGCCTGGATGCAAGGTAGTTTGTTATGGGATCATAGGGAGGAAGTGATTGATCGGCAATGGTCTCTGATTCGTATTCAGAGTCATTAGGCACCTGAGGATGTAGACACATTTTTGGGAAACCACTAATTAGCAACATTGCATTGAACAAACATGCAGATGTTTGAGGTATTATAAATCAACAACTAATTCACAAGAAAAACAAGTGCAAGGCATTGATGTGCACTAAGATATTATGTGGGAACAGCATATGTCTAAATTACAGTAAGTCAACAATTAAATCAATGTAAGTTAGAACTGGATGGTGTTCATCCAGGCAGAAAAGTGGAGCCACACACACACACACACAAAAACAATAAAAACTAGCAGAAGACAATGTATAAATTATAACTAAATCGATGTAAGTTAGAACTGGAAGGTGTTCATTCATACAGAAAAGTGGAGCCACATACACACACACATAAACAATAAAAAGAAGTAGAAGACAATGTCCTAGAGAAATTATAATTAAATCAATGTAAAGTTAGAACTGCATGGTGTTCATCCATACAGAAAAGTAGAAGCCACATACACACACACACAAAAATTAAGACTAGCAAAAGACAATGCTTCAATTCAGCGTCACAAAGAAGTGACCAAGTTCCTAATTCCGGAACTATTTATATCTTGAGAGGCAAAATGCAGCTTCAGGAAGTAGCAACCACCTGGTTTCTGATTCTGCTTGATATCCTAACTGGAATCACCACCTCTTGATCTCCACATCCCTACAAAATCCAGCAAAAGAGCAAAAAATATATGAGACAATGCTAGTTTTAATAAAAATACTGAACTTAAAGTAAAATACTTACTTGATTATTGTGAATATTCTCATATGATGGTGAACCAAATGAGTATTCTGATAAAGAAATTTGGGACTCTCTTTTGTTGCTCTTCCTCAGCCCTCTTTCTTGGCTTTGAACTTCACTTACCCCCTTTGATTCTTGTTTGCTATAGGATATGGTCCTTTGGAAGCTGCTCATCTCATATGGACATGACTCGCCAGCCATATGAACTTCTGTCTGCAAATTCCTTGAAGACAGCCTCTCTTGGTGAGTGTTCTCCATACTTGTTGCAGGCGTAGAAGAAGAACATATTGTTAGTTGCTTTGCAAATATGAACCCTGCAGTTACTGTTAGAATTTGAAAGAGTAAAGAAATCCACAAAAAATTGACAGTATAAGAATGCTTTTTGAGTGATAAATGTAGTTCCTTGAAGCTTTGTGAAGTTTCCGTTAAAGGTTCCGATTCTAAACTTTCAAGTTCAATAACTGCTTACTTGACTCAACTTCAACATTGGAGATCAGTTTATTTTCTCCATGGAGTTTCTCATTCTAAAGTCATTTCTAACTTGATTTGAGAACTGGAACTTGAGGTTTTGTCCCTTTTCAGTTATGATACTCTGTGGCTCATGGTCAATTTTAGCATCAGAAATATGAGCAGCAATAGGTTCAATTATTTCAGCTTCCTGAATCAGCTTAGCATTTTTAATTCTAGGTTAGCTTGTAAAGCCTCCTTCAATCTCCATCTCCTTCATGGGCCACTGCAAATTTTATTCCTTTACGAGTTAGGAAGTTACCAAATTGCAAGAAACTCAATTCATTTGTTCTTTTGTAGAAATACCCAACTAATAAAAAGAACAACAGCAAAGAAATGAGCTTAAGTCTGAAGGAATATGAATCTGTTGAAGCTGGCTTTAAATGCAAAGCTTTTGCATTCTGATCTTTCCCATTTTCTTTTTCATTGTGGTGTGGAGGAACACCACCTACTTTTCCAAAGTGTCTTTGCGGAAAACCTATGACATTTATCAAGAAACAAATCGGTCCTAATTCAACTTTTGAAGGAAAAGAAGATGATGATGAATTCCTCAAACTCCATCAACGAAATTTTGTTTATTTTCCCAACAGCAGTAATCAATAGAAAATCTTTAAATTAAAAAATATGCTAGAAAGAACATCATACAGCCTGAAGGACAGGGTAAATCGAATTAAAGCTTCCGCTATTCACAACAATGAAGATCCAAAATTTTCCAAGAAGACAAACAGAAAGACAGAATTTTAAGAAAAAAATAATTTAATGAGAATAACCCAATAACCTGAATAACTTTTAAATATGTGGAACAGGATTATATCCCATATTTAATGAATAAAGTAAACATGTGGAACAGGATTATATCCCATATTTAATGAATAAAGTAGATATTATACAAGAAATCGCAGAATTTTAAGAATAAAATAAACAAATAACAAAAAGCCCTATAACCTGCAGGACTGCTAACCGATAAAACAGGATTAAAGCCTTTCAAGTTTCAACGATTCACTAATTTTACGCTATAAAGAAATAAGAAAATCCTAATCACCTGAACCGTAGATTAAAGGCTTCGCTAACGGATTTCCGCCAAAACTCCTTCGGTCAGTATCGTTGATTTTCATGAATCATTGGGAAAAGATCGGCCATCAACATGCAAAAGTGAAGTCCTTTTCGAAGAAAAACCGCCGTGATGAATGCTTGAGAACAATCGTTTTCTGAGAACAAGACCGAGAATTTCTTGAGAACTTGAGGGTGTGTTTTGAAGATGGAAATGGGAATGGGAATAAATAATCCTTTTCCATTCTTATTTATGGAATGGAATCAAATTAATAAATCTTTAGTGTTGTTTATTTCTATTTCAGTAGTTACTTACTGGAATGGAAAAGTAACTAAATCGACAATAATACTATATCACAAGATTTTAAGAGTTTCAGAAATACTTCTTAAACTTTTCAGTGGCGCTGATCGTACAAGACCGCCCGGAAAACTCCTCCCAAACAAAGACCAAGGAGCGACAGAAAATCCGTAGACCCACCCACCTTGCCTTGGGAAACTTAGTGAAGTGATTCATTATACGTTCTGTAGCTATGGAGTCAGCAAAATCCTAAGAATTGAAGAGAAACTGAGGATTAATGACTGTGAACAGGGTGAGTAGAGCGATTTTCACAATTAGACGTAATTGGAAGTGATTGCAAAGAGAGAAAGAGAGGAATTTGGGCATCGAAGTGATTCAGGTAGTGCGGGTACTGAAGCTCGCCAAAGAAATGAGTCGTGGTGAGAGTGTTTTGAGTCATGATGAGGATGGGGGGAGATTGAAGGCAACTCACTGGATTTGGTTAAATTCTATGTTGGTTGGTTGGGTCATTTGAGCCTTGTTTTTCAAAGTAACCATGGATCTAGAGATTAGAACTTCATACATGTATTTTAGGTTGTTTCATATTTCCAAACAAAGCTAATGAAGATGTTGAAAGTATTACAAAACTCATATTCAAAATGCTATTTCATAGTATCTCTTCTCATATATACACGTACGAGATGAAGCTGATCGATTTGTCTCTCTCTTAGAACTATGGACATGGTTTTATTTGAAATCTAAAAAATAAATAAATAAAAGGTTTAAAACCCTAAAGGGTTTAGATAGACTTCTTTGTGGGCTTTATTTATCTAAGTCGACCAATCTAGGTCCTAGATTATTAATGAGTGCAATTTCACACTTATACCAAAAGACCTTTATACACACCTATAAACTATATATTTTCAAAATACTTTAAAAGTATACCACCACAAAATAGAAGGCCAAATATGGACCACTATGACTTATGGAATGCTATATACTTTGGTATCCCAGATCATTCGAATATATGAAAATATGAAAGTTCATAAACAACAGACTTAAACTCAATATTATCGAGATTTTTTATTGAGAACGTGAATCTAACAAAATGGTAAAATTGAAATGCATCAATGGAAAGACGTGTGTATGCTACATAGTAATAAACCGATAATATTAGGATCTTGAAGTCAAAGGGCGTAATTATGATGTCACTGCATCAATCGAAGAAATAAAAAAAATAAATGTCTATATACGAAATACTTTAACTCAATATTATAGGGGTTTTTTCTTAAAGGTGAAAAGCTAATAAAAAAAGTAAAATTATAATGAGTTTGTGAGAAGTCTGTGTGGAGACAATATCTAGTGAAGAGTTTTATTGGTACATATACTCTCTTATAAATTAAATTTGAAAATCAACTCAACATTGACCTTTCAATACTCTATAAAATTCGAGTTTGACATCTACTATATTATATTACATGTACACTTTCAATATTCATAATCTAATAAAATCGTTGTGGGAGTCATGGTACTTCTCTTATAACAATTACATAACCTAGAAAGCTGTTATTATTATTATCCTTCCATTTTTTTCAATAAATATGAACACTTGTATCTTATAATAAAAAGCCATCCCCATCATGTATTTAAGTCACATTATTCCTTATTTTTATTTATTCATCCCTGAACTTGTTTTCTTTATACTCAATCTTATTTTATTGATAGATATCAAATATAAGGTAGAGTTTATTTATTATTTACTTAATTTTAAGAACACAAGGTGCAGTCAAAAAAAAAAACAACTAAAGTCTTAATGATGCTTAATATTAGTAAATTTGTTTGTTTCTTATTATCTTTATATTGGGCACTCAAGTTCTTTTCTATATTAATTAAGATTTGGAATGAAACGATATTTAAATTTTGTTTTTTTAAACCCTAGTCTCCATTTTCTCTTAACTTTTTATCTGTTAGTCTATTTTATTTAAGCAATGAATGATGATTTTTTTTGTTATTATTGACTTAAAATCACCTTTCTACACCTATTTTCCATCTTATTTTTTATCAATAAAGTAGTTATTCCACACATATTTAAGTTTTTATATGTTTTTTTGCGATTTCTAATGTCAGTTTTAGCTGGGCATGTATGGATCACATAAGGCTCTAGCGATGTGGTTGTCACTGCTTTTACATGTATTGGTGCATGAAGTTGTTCAAGATGAGGATTTGCTTGCTGTCAGAAGATGACATTTATTTGTTCAACAAAGAAAATATATACGATCGTAGATACACAAATCAAATAAATATCTAGTATTTGCAAACTCAGTCAAACGTGATATAGTTATGCGCGATAATAATATCAAAACGCTGCACCAACTATCAAACGATAAGTTTTAATCATGTCATTATACTATTAACTCGATATTTGCTTCATCATTCGCTGTTAACGATTTCGATTATATATTTTTATCAATGTAATGTTAATTGACTCAATTAAATTAAAAACTCAGATAAGTATTTAAAGTTAAAAAACAAGACAAGACATTCCAGATAACCATCATGACGCCCCCCAATTTTCGAGGGTCATACTGACCATCGCCAACCCAAGGAAACTGCCTCTATATCACGAGACCCATACATAAGTAAAATGACCCCAATAGGCCCATCATTCATACTGCCTATACAAGCTACAAAATCATACATACTTTATAGATTCAAGAGCTATTACATCACTCTTAATACAAACATGTTATTAAAACTGGCCGTTTCTAATATATACACAAACATGAATCAAGGCTATTACCCACTCGCCCATAATCCCATCTAAGGAGGTCATCTCACTCAATACTAAGGGATCCCACGATGGGGTGAGCAATACCCGTAGTCAATTCTCCTTATAATGCGCTTACTCCCACCTGTGTAATGCACACGTGAATGGCAACACTACAACATCCACATCCATACAATTTACAATTTATACATATAATGATTTATATCATGCATAAGTTGTTTTCATGCCCATATCCCGAGTCACTCACCGACTCACTCACACATTACGATACCAAGTGTAACAATCGTCAACAGAAATACCAATGACACCCATATACCGAGCCTTTGGTTTACCACCAACACCTAATGCAAATCGTCACATCGCAATCCATCCAATAACCCAACCCACCTCCAACTTGAAGCTCTGTTGATAAACATAACCACATGTTTTCTTTTGGGCAACAAAACTTTTCGGCAACAAAACTTTTCGGCTTACACCGCGGGACTCTTACACCCACATAGAACCTTTCGAATAGCACCGCGAGTTTCTCACAACCATACAGAACTTTCGGATATCTCCGCGGTTCTCTTACACCCATACAGAAATTTCGAATATCTCTGCGGGTCTCTTACACCCGTACAGGACCTTTCACCTTGGGGGGTTTAACGGCCCCCTTCTTGCTCCGCCCAACACACCTAAATTCTACTTCACTTTATGATTTAAGCCATGAGTCGTTTATTAGACGTCGTCCAAAACACGAGCACATCACATGTTCGCCAATAATGGTGAATAACCATACCGTGCACTCACACCTGACTCGACGTGATGTCACCGTGCACATGAATGTAATGATGCCAATTCACATATCAAATTCCAATGGCTCATACACAATTATATTTCATATAATTCAAACAATCATGTTAAGACATCAATTAGCATGCGTTAACATATTATTTCCCATACACATTTAAAGTCATTCAATTCAAGCAATAACATGCAAGCAAAACACATGGACAAATTTTTAGTCCAATCATCAATCCGGACCTTTAACAGTCTCATAACAGTACGTGGGTTGTCCGTGGATAGCCCCCCTCATCAAGCATCGGTTCCACTTATTTGGGACCGAAATTCATGGTCATTTATGGCCTCACAACACCCAAAACCATTTTCATGACCTTTTAAACAAAGAATATCCAAGTAGGAGAAGACCCCCACTTCTGAGTCACGAAACCCACAATAATGATACCCACGTATTCCTTGCAACGGATCAACTTTATCTCTTGTCTCACGGATTCGACGGACCCGATCGCCGAGAAATTTGCATAGCGCACTCTCCCAAAATCCTCTCTTCCTTTCTCTCTCTTCTCTCTCTTTTCTCTATTTTTCCCTCCCAAACCGATTGGGAGAAGATAGGGGTCAAATGAGATGTCCTCTCACTTGCCACATGTCCAATTCTAATTGGCTATTTGGATTACACTCTATCCACTTATCAATCTACCATGGATTTCATCAACCTCAATGAAGCGCACTACGTTGGCTCCCATACCACACTTAAGCTCACGCTTGACTAGCTCTCAACTTGACACGTGTCTCATATCGAAACACTAAAATGCCAAGTGCCTTGCCACGCTCCCTAAGGTCTCAAAAAGTGAAATTCGACCAGGTCGAATTTGACAAAATTTGACGTGGTAGCTATATTTTGCGAGACGATTCCAACAATGAAGTCCGTTTCGTCATCCGAGATATATAAAAATTCCGTATTTTTTATCGAAATTACTATTTTACCCTTTTCAGACATTTATAATTTTATGGGGTCTTACAATCATATACATAGCTTAAGTGGTAGAAAATTCATCGTTTTCAAACATGTATAGGACATAGGAAAAGGGTCATAAGTTGAGTTTTAGAGGTTAATTTACTTCCTTGAAACTAAAATGTACTAAAAAAAAAAAAAGTTAACAAATCTTTGATTCTAATTTAATTTAGTATTTTAAAAAGTACAATATTTTAGTTTTATATTCAATATATATTTTTTAAAAGAAGCTAATAGTAGGAAAAAATTCCAAACAAATAATCTAAAATATGAAAACAAATTACTTAATATTCTACAAACAAGTGAACAAATTACTTAATTTGAAAAACAATCATCTGGCTTTATTTTATTAATGGCTTGGAGATTTATATTTTTAATTAGTTAATTAAATCCATAAAAATAATTTCACGCTTCGTAGTCTATCTGGGCGTTTTAAAATAATACTATTATTTGAAATAAGGTACAAAAATAAATATTTAGGAATATATGGCACTTAGTATCAGCGAAGTGCCACATAAATATCGTGTTTTCAAGACACAATTTCAATATAAAATTCTGAAGTCGTGTTTTGAATACACGATTTCAATGTAAAATTCTGAAGTCGTGTCTTCAAAACACGATTCAAAACACGATTTCAGTGTAAAATTCGGAAGTCGTGTCTTCAAAACACGATTTCAGTGTACCTTCAAGCCGTTTTCAAACTCACTTCAGCCAGAAAATTCTGAAATCGTGTATTCAAAACATTATTTCAGTGTAAAATTTTGAAGCCGTGTTTTTTAAAAATAACCTTAAAAATGCACCAACAACCTTCTTCCCTTATTCAATAGTTCATAAATAAAAAATCAAAAGTGTCATTCTAACATCAATATGTTAACCATAAATGCAACTTAATAAACTACACGATGATTGAAAGACTGATAATTAAATAACCTCACAACTAATACATAATAATGTCCAAATGATAATATCCAAAGTATGTTAGTAGAAAGTGTTTCAAAAGATTATGGGCACAAAGGTCACTAATGGCCAAACTCATACATAAACCACTAATGCGTGCCACATGAAGGAACCTTTCTTTCTTCAGGGTCGCCTATCATACTCTGCATCTCTAATATATTAGAAGGACCCTCACGTGGTACTCGATAGTATCCTCACTCTGTTCTTCCCCCTGTCCACCGCCTCATCCTCTTCTAATTTGTCCTCATTCACGACAAGCAGATGGCATAATTAAAGTTGCTAGTAATGGAGTAGATGGCTCACTCTCAATATTCATGGTACTCAAGATGTATGTGCATTATGAGGTACTTCAATAGGCATGGTGAACTTTGTTTGAGGTGATGGGGTGAAAATGAATGTAATGTGTCACCACCTCAATAAGAACAAGGATCTAAGTGATTGCACTTCAGATGGCTTCTACTACATTGCACCCCTGAGACGCTTTCACCTCTTTGCATATTTACTCCATTGGCCTTGTTTTAACCCTCCTTCTTTAATGCGTTCCTCCTACCTCGAGAGGGTAATCAAGAATCATCAATGTCAGAGATCCTCAAGTCTATCAATTCTTGCAATAACGGTGCATAATCGACGAATGCCATGGTCATCTAGGATGCTTATATGGTATATTTGTTGCAAGGTGTTATTAATTTTCTACATAATTAAAGAAAAATAAAGTTAAATATTTATTCAAATTGTATAAAATGGTGTAATAAAAAGTAAATTTTGTTTTTATTACCGATATGTGATTAAATGATCAACGAGGAGTAACAAATAAACGTGTGATCAAACGATACCAAACCATATATGGATCATTACATGCATTTCCGAAAGCTTTAGCATTGGCAGCGATTGTCACATCGAGAATTCCATATTTGAATATATTCTCGATGTCGATCCATCCAATTATCTTCTTGTCATCCCCTTAGATCATATCGATGCAAGATGACCTCTGTATCACAAGCCTTTGGAATCCCCTGACGCATCCCAAACTGTCTCAATACTCTATCTGGTATATGCCACTCTACAATGTGAAAACAGATGAGTGGGGAGATGGTCATCCATATGTCAACACCAGAAGTACAATACGCTGGAAGCCTATTCATGATATCATCTGTGTATGGCTGCCATATAATCTATAATCAAAGAAAAAAATAAAACCGATGAGAAACTATTATAAGAAATAAAAAATTAAACAAAAAAGGTTATATGTAAGAGTACAACAAATGGTAGTAAAGTAATAGTACAACAAAAATGGCTAGTTGAATATTATTTCACCCGATTCGTCAGAATGATCCAATTGATACCTAGAATGAGCTAGGATATCTAGAGTACACTGATATATCAATTCGACGGAGTGAGTGGATATCTTTGTGGTGCAAAACTCATCTCTCCAACTATAAGATATAAAAAATTAAATAAAATAGTTATAAGTAATAGTATAATTAAATGATTATATTATATTGATGCATATATAAATTGTATTAGTATTATATATACTGTGTGCCCAATGGAGGTGGTGGCAAACGTATGTAAAGTGGTACTGAATATAGTCGTTGAGGTGCAATGAAAGGAAATCTATCCCATATCCACAATTGTAATATTATGAGTGGACCAGATATATCACGTGCGTCGATATGAGATGCTCGACACAACTCTCTATACAACCAAGCCAAATAAACACTACCCCGACTGTAGGTACCTGTAGTGTCAAAGTCTTTCAAAAACGGCAAGAACATCAAATGAACTTTACTATTTGACTTGTCTGCAAAAAGGCATTCACCAATGAGCTGTAATATATAAGCCCTACAATAGCATCGTATTTGACTCCTCATCGTATTGATCCCTATAGCTGCATTAAAAATAAAACCGCTACTATACATTTTGTACTTAACCGAAAATTTGCGTGTTTCCCCTCTCATAAGACACATTTTGTACTATTGTTCCATGTGTGTTTATTCTTAAGTTTTTCTCTTCACTCTAATAATAGGCATATGATTCAAACCATGTCAAACAACAACAAATTATATCACGTTCATCGACTATAATAGAGAATGCTTACGATCAAATCAATTCGAATTGTATTATAATGGTTTTAAAAAAGATGGGCTTTGAGAAAAAAAATGGATTAGATTGGACAAATGGTGTATTTCTACTGCCTCTTTCTTGATCTTGATCAATGGCAACCCGAGATAAAGCTTTTTTTGTAATTCTTAGAAGGCTAAGGCAGGGGGAAAAAGAACTTAGGTGGATGTTTGGAAGAAGTGCATGGTTATGTCGGCGCTTTAAATGTACCGGTCGCTTAATGTCCCTAAAGTGTAATGGCCGCGTAATGGTTATGGAGGATGTAATTTTTTCAATCAAGACATTTTTGAAACCCGTATACCCTCCTTGGTGGATTTTTAGAGTTACTAACAAATGAACAATAAATTAATCATTTGATAAGGATTGTTACATCCCTCATAGTAAGGTAAATGCAAACTCTCTAAATTATATTTTTTTACATTGTTGTAAGGCTTCAAAAATGAAGGATTTTATATTGGTTCCCTGTAATGTTTTATGCACGTTTTGCTGGTTTGATACTTGATTTATTTGTTTGTGCTCTCAAGAAAGCTGATTTATTCATCTCTTGTATATGCAATTTATTGTTTGTGGTTACATTGCGTTGCTAAATGTTATAAGATTAAATTTACTTGAACCATTGACAGAGAGTATGAGATTAGTGACCATAAAGAAGAAAGATAAAGATTAATATGTGGGAAATTGTGCATTTTCTTGCCTAAAGTAGTAGAATAATTAAAGAAATATTGGCCTTGAGATAAGCTTTCCTGGCTGCTGGAATAGAGCAAAGATTAACACGACTTTAAAGAAGCACCCCCATGTAAAGATGAAAGGGAGAAAAATCAATTAATTATGCAAACAGAAAAAGCATGATTGTCATTATAACATTGAAAATAGTAAACAAAACACTAAATTTATTTATTTAACCACAATTCATTTTTTGATACACAAAAATACCACTAAATTTACTAAATGCCAATTTTATGGGGACAATAACTTAAGAGATTTGCTTGCATGGGAAAACCACTTTCTGAATCATCCCGAAAGTCAAATAATCAACATCCTCACAGCACACTATTAAAAATAATCCCCTTAGGTGAATGAAGTGACGTAACATTTCTTTTGGCTTTTTTTTTCCCTGGGGCTAATTGATTGGGATTGCAAAAACTCTTGTCTCTATTATAATGAACTTATGACTCATAGGTAATAAAAATTAGAACAAACCAACTAGGATCAATAAGATTAACTCATGTTTTCTTCATAGTTATTTGTGTACAATGATGGTCTAACTAATACTTTTTTGCACAGATTGTGTCATAATTTTGTTAAGTGATTCTACAATTTATTCAGAAAGGGAATAAGGTGAGACACCAAGATATATGTGTTCTGAAAATTGACCACCCACATTTCTCATCGAATTTCATAAGATAGCACAAGTACCGGACATTTGAAACAAATATATGGCTCCTGAAGCAATGCATGTTAATAACAAGGTACATGTGATCAATTTTTATTTCCTTTAAATAAGATATATATTTAGAGAAATGGCATCCAAACGCCAAAACAAGAACATATAGTGTGTACACTGCGTGAATGAGAGGGAGGGAGAGAGAAGGAGAGAGAAAGGGGAGATTGAATTAATATTCGATGCTCTCAACTTTACTTTTTTTTACTGGCTTTGTCTACTGGCTAATAGAGAGAGAAAGTCAAAAGGAGTGTATTTGTATTGTCTACTAACTTGTTGCAACAAGTCCCCTATTTTTTTTACTGCCTGTTTCTTCCTTCATATTTCGGCTCAAGAATTCGGGTCACCACCACTAACACTCTATTTTGATACAAACTTACTTAATTCTTAACATTTTGTTGTGTTGGCCTATCATGCCTAACTCACTTAGTAGAACACTGAGTTTTTTAAAAACACAAGTATAAGAAGACGAGGCCCCTCGATTCAGCCTCATCTAAATAATTTACTACATTAGTAATTAAAGTGTTTAGCCATAAAAAAAAAAACATTTTTTTGTGTTGTTTTTGTTATGATCATCATCATTTAAGGAACTAAATCATCAATTACATGAGGTTAGTGTTTGAAAACTAGTGAAGTCATCTTGGCCAATCACTCTAGAGAAGGGGAAATAAGGTAATGAACTATTTTTATATATTTTAGCTATATCAATGTAAAACATAAATATATGTAAATATACAATATACACAATAAAAATTTATTGCATATAAGAAAAGAAAAATAAAAGGCCAACACGCAAAATAGCCATTAGATTCACTAGGGGTCGATGGTTTCATATAGATTGACTAGCTAAACAAACTCCAATAAAAAAAGGTTAATCTTCTGATTAGCTCATAAAATAAAATTTTTTATTACATTACTTGTATTTATTATTATTCATGCTCTCAATCATTTCTTTAAAATTGAATTAATATTTATGCAAATTTAACACATCATCAAATTCAATAATACGAACACCATATATACAATGAAAAAATAACTCATAACGTTGAAGAATTTGGAATACCAAGAACTCCAAGTAAAAAGGAACAAAAAGGGCCTCAAATCCTCACTAAATTTTATCATGGAAAATATGATAGGACCAAAGACATACCGTAGAAAGGCTATCTTCTGCATTTTAAATGTGGTAAAAGGTAGATATTTTTCCCATTAATCGAATCATAATTGTTCGGGCTTAATGTTCCTACGGATTTCTTTTTTAATTACATCAAAATCTTAGCTAAGACTATAAAATATAAAACAATATACATATGTTAAAGGATGTCGGTCTTCCTCCATCTAGTTAATTAATAAAAATATTTTGTGATTTTTTTAATCAAAATAAATAAAAACAGTAAGCAAATTTTCTATCTAAAAAATTCAAAACTTCCAAACTTCTCGTGGTATTCACAATTATAGCTTGTAACTAGCTTATTCGCGTGAATTCAACTGGACAGGCTTTTTATATTTCTTTTAAATCTTGTTTTAATGTGATTGTTTCCCAAAATCAATAACCTAAAATTTCAACAGTCCAAACAATTAAGAGAAAAAAAATGTAATATCGGTTCCAAACTCTTTTTGTGCCTATATACAAACACTTGTGAAAAATCCATTATCAGGAGTTCTAATATTCCAACACTTTGTGAATAGGCAAACACATCATAATATTTTTGAGAATTTCAAATTTTTTTTTGGGAAAATAGAATTCTACCTATTTCATCATTGCTGATAGTGGCAGTCCCCCAAATAACCATAATGATTGGAATAAAAGTAAAAAATAAAAAAATAAAAATACAAAGCCACCCTAGCGTGACTTAAAAAAATCGAAGACAAACAATTCATAACCCTAGGTTGAAAGTGAAAGATAAAAGGAAGAAGAAGGTTACCATTCAGGTCTATGTTCCTCCAAGCCTTCCGTCTCTATTCCTCCCCGAACACTAAGCCTAAGCCGCTAGCATTGCTCGAAAACCTGTTAGGCTTTTTGATTGCATCCAATCGGGTTCCTCCCGACCCCAAGCCCGTAGGTCTCATCCAATCACCCTCACGGTCCTCCTTTCAGAATTTCAAGACGGTGTAGTCCATAGTGAAGGACATCTTGGATGCAGCCGTAGAAAACTAGAATCAAACGATGACGACAAAGAATTGCTTTGAGTTATTGCATAACAACTCGGACAACTACCAATCTAGGGTTCTTGCAAAATCTTTACGAATTGATGAAGAATATACAGGTTTATTGAGTTGGATGTGCGGTGTAAAGGCATGCAGCATTGCGGGAAGACAAGCATTAGGAAGATGTGAGGGAGACGAGATTAAGAGTAAGAAAGATGAAAAGCGAGGTTGGGTTTTGACTTTGGAAGTTAAAATCCTTTTATTTTATCGATTAAAATTATTTATTTATTTATTTTTAATATCTGCATATATGTGGCAAAATTTATTTTATCTTACGTGTGAAATCTCTCTTATAATTTCGCAAATATTATTTTAACATAATATTTTAAAATGATTTACAAAAATCCTGCGCTATCTATTCACGCTGCAAAGTAAAAGTGATCGATGGAACTAAACGGCGTCGTTTGATTGGGAAGTCTGACCCATATCTCATTTCATGGCGGAAGCGATCTTCATCTCGGAGGAACAACCGCTAGAGTTTTAGGGTTCGACAGACAAACATCTCATTCTCCACCAGAAAAGGATGCCAGTGCCAAGCTCAGAGGAATAGATGTAGACTTCCCTTTTTCCGAGGCCACCACGATTGTCAGCTAGTTTACATGGAAAAGTCATTCAATCTCTTCAAAGTAAATTTTGAGAAACAAAAATTTGAACATTAAACGATGCTGTTAGGATGTTTGTACATTTTCTTTCATATTTGATTAGTTTGCATTTGGCACGGTGATTCTGATTCGATTAAAGGTGGAATTAGGAAAGAGAGAATAGCTTCGTATTTTAATGGTTTACTTTTGATTTGTCTTCATTTTGGTGTTATTGTAGCATTGGTGTGGATTGGATAGATTGTTTGTATTTCGGACCACATTTTGTATTTGGTTGAAAGATCATAGTTGTCGGTTTCTTGACTTTGTGAGTTCGATGTATGATCTCTCTTCATATTTGGTGTTTTGTTTCCATTTGGATTTTACTATGTGTTACTGTGTTCCAGTTGGATGTTGTATGTGCCTTGTACCCTTGCAACCGTTGACATTGATTATATTTAGGCGGTAATTATCAGCAATATTATTTGTGGTCTGATTCACTTCGGGTATATATGATCATGAACGGGGGATATTAATGTTGTCTGTGAAGAAGACTTTTTAGTATGTTTTGGATTGAAAGATCTTAGGTAAAACATCATGGTATATGGGTTGTTGTCAGAAAGTAGGCTGATAAAAGTAGATCAGCACTATTTTTTTGTTTTCTTTGTATGCATGTCTAGCAATTTTAGTTTGTATTGGACCATATGTTTCTCAACATGGTTGTTGTTTACTCAAGTTTAGACCTCTGTTATTAATATCATTTATTACTTTGATGTGTGATATGAGTTTTGTATGATGTTTTGAAAGTATGCCATGAAGGATCATAGCAGTAGCGTGTATATCATATGGTAAAAACTGATGACTTGTGGAAATGTATATTATGTGGTTAACAGAAAAGTGTGCTCAGTAGTATTTCAATCCCTTTTGGGTAACAATTTTACTTGATATCTTGCTAAGTAATGCAAACCACTTTTTATTTCAACTGGAAGTGACTCCATTTTAGTTTGGAACAGATTGCTTCTCTTTATTGGTATGGTTAAATGAAAGAGTTTTGTGTTTTTATGTGTATGATCTCATGATCTTGGCTGTGATACAATTGGTTTTAGTATGTTACAGAGAAAGATGCTTTTCAAGTTTTTAATTGTTTGTTATCCGTTGAATTTATCAAAACAAAAAAAAAATGTTTGTTATCCATTGAAAGAATATATGTTGACTGGCTAATTTTGATTACTCCAGATTAAGACTAAAAAAAATGATTTATTCCAAGTAATGTTTAAGATATCGTTATTTTGATATACGAAATAGCTGGTCGTAATATGGACCATGTTATTTACCTTTGGAAATAACTCGGTCCTCTAGTAGTTCTGATTTCAAAGACTTTGGGTGACATATTTTCATTTTGATATTTGTTGGTGAGAAACTTTGGCATGTTATGTGTCATAATTTATCAATTGGGGATATTGATCCTTTGCATGGTTACGATTGAGTGGTGTTTCATACTCGTGATATGATCCTATCCATGTGAATAAATGTTCGGGATATGGATTTGCTAATAAGAAGGTTGTAGCATGGGTTGGACAATATTAGTATTATTTGGAAAAGAATAGGATCACCGAGCAAATTTGTAGCGCCCGAGCAGGGTCGGGTTGACTGACTATCGAAACTGCGGAGAAAGCTGTGGATGTCGGGTGACTTCGATACCATGTTCTATGTATCCCATTTCTGCGTTATCCATAAATTTAACAACTAAATGGCCAATCTGGGTCCATTTATCCATTTTCATTTATAACATGCAAAATTATAATTAAAAATAGCCCATAAGGGTTTAATTACAACACTCTTGCATAATAAATACATACTTGGCTTGGTTTGCACATAAAGTTTACAAAAAAGATTTTCATAAGCCCTGATTAGGCTTTCTTTATATGTGGTCTCGGATAGCGCCGCCGCTTGCTGCCCTTGCTTAAATACTTTTCCCATATAGGGTGGGCGTACTTACTAAGTAAAATTCCTCTGAGAGGCTACTCGCTGGTCTGCGTCACGATTCTCGCGTTTAACAATTCCACGATACACAGCTATATTGGTACCCGACATACAAGCCCTAGGTAATTGTATTCCTATGCTTTGATACCAAGCTATGCTGGTATCAGATACCATCTAGCCCTAGGTTATCGTACACCTATGCTCTAATGCCAAATTGTGCTATGGAATGAGGTAAGACTCATCCATCGTCATCTGCCAAATACTACTAGAGCTCTCGCTACCTGATGCCTTGATATTCACCTTTGGCAAGCCCATTATTGACAACAATTCCAGTAGAATGTGCAATTCTAGATTGGAATCCTCGTGCCATCTTTATGGAATGAGAATTGAGACTCGGCCCAGTGGTACTGATGTGTGATAAAACCCATCATTTATGGATTACATCAAATGATCATTTCTGAAACAAATTAATTTGTTTTCAAACCAAGCTTTTTGGATGTTACACCTCAATGATCATTTATATACAAAACTCATGTGTCTTTTGTGGGCAGCAAATTTTCGGGGTCCCATCGTAGGCTTTGTCGCGCCTTCCGACACTTTTTGGACTTTCACTTTAGGAGTGTCCCGAGCTGATGCAGATCTTTCACTTTCGAGGAGAATCCGACCCTTCTTGCTATTACCGACCTGAGTTTCTTCTGGGTTTCGTTCAGGCGTCGACTACGGTGGACTTCGATCAATGATGCAAACCCTGTCCAATGGCCCAAACGGTGTTGATTTTCAACCATGCCTCACGTGATATGAGATGTCTCGTGCATATGCAAGTATGTCTCGCCCGTTGCTTGTTATATCATACCACATGTATAATGAATCTTATATGAATGACATAATCCACACCACTCACAGTGTCATGAACGATCACATCAGCATATGCATAGCAAACCCGCCCATCCATTTATTCATGTCAATATATTATGCACACATACATCAACATCAACATACGATGTGCCATTTCATGTTGAAGCAATGACACACTCACAATCAAGCCATATAATGACCACTTTTCATGTATAAACTCATCGCATGCTAATACATTAATGCACCCATATTGACATCGAACGTATCCTTTACCGCATTTGTCAAGTAATGACCTCTCAGCCAGGGTATTACCATGGCCTGAAGCGAAGCCCTGAAACAAATAAAGCAGACTCTGGCTAGGCCCAAACGGGCCACTAAGCAGCATAGGCCTTGCGTCTGAAGCTACTTTAGAGTGCCACTTCACCTGAGCAAGAGGTAGAAACTCCCACAAAAACCCATACTCGGGCTCACTGGCGTAGCCACCTTACTTTAGTGGCTTCCTACTTCTGTAACGCCTTCACCTAGGTGAAAAACATCGGGCTAGAGGAAATTTAGCATTTTACGCTGAGCAACCTCTTTCCACTCTTTTAGCAATCGGTAAAAAAGATGGGAGCCCCAAAACCCGAGGAAGTAGGAAGAATCCATACCTCTTGGAGTGTAGATGAACGGTTAGGTAGCCTCCTCAACTTGACAACTTCGATTTCCTGACTCTCTTTCCTTGGATCCTCGACGAAATCTCTGGATTACGGGGTACCACGCATACTGCAGTCGTCTGATGAACTTTTGTCCTTGGCGGCGAGCGAATAGCAGACTCGTGGTCGAAGAGAGAAGCTTGGTTCTCTCTCCTTCCTCTCTCTTTCTCTCCTTTGGTCAAAACCGGGAAAAATGGGATCTTTTTCTCTTTTGCCCCTTTTGTTCCTAACTTATCTTTAAGTTAAAGGGAGTGGCGTAATCGTATTTTTGTCCACCCTTGCTTTCGAATTAAGTGTTTGCCTCAACGATTTATTTCGTCTGGTTCAAGTTCAAATTATTTGAATGAACTTTCTTAAATTATTTCCTAAAAATCTCGTTTTACGAGTCACCAGGACACCGAGTTCCCTCGAAAAATGTGAAATTAGGCTATCTTGAAATTTGTGGGGTATGCGTAGCAACTAGATTTGTGAGCGAATTCAACGGTGAGGTTTGTTTCATCATCTGAGATCTAGAAAATTTCCAGGTTTTCAACCTACACTGTAGTAGCAATTTACTGTTTTGCCATTTTTCAGAAAGAAGTCGATTTTTTCTGGGTTTTACAAAATCTGATTTAATTTGCTGAAAACTTGCATTTTATGACACTTAGAATATAGTTCAAGTTTGATGATTGTGAATTATCTTTGTGTTTGGGATCTTCGTATTTATCAAATCGAGACCATGGTTATGGAGTCCTTCTGGCTCACTTCATTGATATTATAACATTTCTTTATGTTGGTAGATGATAACTTTGATATGCTTTTGGATTGGCAAGCTTTATTAGTACATGTTGGAGTTAGAGTCATTGCGCAGGGTTGTTTCAGTGATTGACTATAGTCTGTTTTCCATTTCATTTCCAATAGTTGTAATGATCTCATTTGTGCATTATCTTTTACTTTATTCATCATCATGAAGTATGTACTGCACAACTATAAACAAAACTATTAATTCACAATAAAGTGCATTTGAAGTTCTAACTTTGCATTAATTTTTACTATTGAAAAAATAAATGACCATCATATTAGTTCCAGGACATCCCTTACTATATTAGTTGGGATATGCCTTCATGGGGAGTTTGTTGTTACTTGTAAGAACAATGTTTTCCTTACATCACATATTGTTTGAATATGGCTTTAATGTTCCAAGATTGTCTTTGAGCATCAACAAGAAAGCTCTTTTTGAAGAAGGGATTTTTCCCTTGGAAGCATGCATTAATGTCAGCTTCTTCTTCATGGATGCTTAAGCATGTCATAAGAATTGAATAATTCAGCTAGGATTTCTCGATAGCCTTCTGGATTTTTAGTTGTGATTTCGTGAAGGATCAAGTTATGGGTTTTTTTAAGGAGTTCTTTTTGAGCAAAACAAGTTTGTGAGAAGTCTTAATGCTACTTTCTTAGTGTTGATCCCCAAGAAAGGGAATGTAGAGGACCTCAAAGGTTTCATGCCTATCGGTTTGGTGGGAGGTCTTTATCATATTTTAGCAAAGGTGTTGGCTGATAGGTTGAAAAGAGTAATTGGCAAGGTTGTGTCTCCGTCCCAAAATGCCTTAGATGAAGGGAGGTAAATCCTAGATGCAACGTTAATTGCTAACGAGCCTGTGGATACTTTGTTGGGCAAGAGGAAATGCAGATTGTTACGTAAATTGGATATTGAAAAGACACGATCACATCAATTGGGATTTTGTGCTTTGTGTAATGAAGAGGATGGACTTTGGTAACAGATGGTTGAATTGGAATAAGTGGTGTATCTCCACAGTTTTCTTCTCGGTTTTAATCAATGGTTCCCTTGCAGGCTTTTTTCGAAGTTCTAGGGGTTTGAGATAGGGGGACCTTGTCTCCCGCTATCTCTTTGTGATAGGGATGGAGGCTTTGAGTCGTCTAATTAGTAGAGTAGTGGAAGGAAACTTTCTAGCTGGCTGCAAGATTGGGGGAAGAGGAGCTGGTTATTTCACATATGTTCTATGTTGACGATGCCTCGCTATTTTGCAAAGCTAATCATGATGTTGGTTCACATAAAAATTTGGACTTTTGGTATGGTGTAGTCTCATGGTTGTCATTAATTGTGCAAAAGTGAAATTATCCTAGTTTGAAGAATAGATAATGTGTAGGCTTTGCCTTTTGAGTTAAGTTGCAAGGTTGGGGCCCTCCCTTCCTCGTATCTAGGTCTCTCTTTAGGGGCCTTTCATAACTCTTTAGGGTTTGAGACTCCATCGAGAAGTATTCGAGAGGTTGGCGTTGTGGAAGGCGATTACATCCCAAAGGGTGGGAGGATCACTCATTCAGAGCACCCTTTCCAGTCTACCCATTTATTTTATGCATAAACTTCGTTTGTCGGGGTGGTATGCTTGAGATTGGAAATGATCCAAATGGACTTCCTTTGGGGTGAGGGTAATCTAGACCACAAACCTCATTTAGTCAAATGGTCTACTATATGTATAGATAAGAAGAAAGGGGGATTGGGTGTTAGGAGTTTGTCCAAGCTCAATAAGGCTCTTTTATGCAAATGGAACCGACGTTTTTCTAATGAAAGATGCCACCACCATGGAGAGATATGTCGGGAAGTCTGAAGAAAGTTTGGGGGTGGTGCATGTGTGAGATTAGGGGAGGCTGCAGGATTGGAATATGGAAAGAAATTAGAAAAGAATGGAAGACCCTTTTACCTAATGCAATGTTCTTGGTTGGGGATGGCAGAAGAGGAAGCTTTTGGAAGGACTTTTGGTGTGAGAGGAGGCGCTTGTGCACTTCTTTTTCATATGTTTTGGTGACAGCCCATAAAAGATGCTATGGTGGCGGATGTTTGGGATAGCGCAAGGGAGGGAGGATGTTGGTTCCCATGCATTATAGATCCTTCAATGATTGTGTTAAATGACCAGCTTTCCTAAAAGTTCAAGCTTGTAGGATTGTGGTTTAATATGAACATCATGCCTTTAACACCCTCCCTCACATTATAGGACCCATGCACACTTGCGTGGAGAGTCAACAAACCAAGCAGGAGTCGTGTGGGCACAGATAAACAAATGGGGAATAAATTGCGAGAGGCGCTCGAGACCTCGGACCTCTGCTAAACCAGGCACAATACCATGTTAAACGTTAACTTTCCTAAAGCTCGGCTTGTAGGATTTGAGTTTAATATGGATATCATCTTCTTAATGGTGAGAGGTGAAGGAGGCGGAGAGATTCTTTTTGCGCTCAAAATAAGAACATATTCCTAGCGCGGATAAACACTTTGAAGGCTAAAATTTCGGAGGTTTAAGGTGAAGCTCATATGAGTGCTGGATCAGTCCTCTTCGATTGTCCTTCTTTTAGTCAAATTTGGAACCCAGATGTCCCAGCTAGGTGGGTTTATATATATATATATATGTTATGCTTTTTGCATAGGAAGCCTCTTGGGTAAGGTGTTAATGTTGGATGATTGGATGAGCTCAAACACAAGAACTTTAGGCAACAAGTGCTTCCATTTGAAGAAGAGAAGGAAACAGTGGAGCACTAGTTTATTTCTAGAGAGCTAGTATGCTTTGGGAGCTATTTTTAGCTTTTGTTGGAGCAAGTTGGGTATTCCCCTTCTCTGTCTACCAGAGTCTAGACCCTTCTCTCTTGGCAAGGTGCTTGTGTGGGCAAGAAATGCAAAAAAGTGTGGGAGGCTGACCCACTTTACCTTTTTTGGACTAATTGGCCCAAAAAGAATAGGGTTTCTTTTGATAATGAGGCTTTCTTTGCTCAACAGGATGAAGATAAACCTTTATCAGTAATTTGTGCTCTTGGTCCAATGTGCACTGTGTTGATAGTAATAATTCTTTACTAGATTTTTTGACCTAGTTGGGGTGTCGGTAAGGGAGGTTGGGTGTTTCAGGGTTGGTGGGGGTTTTTGGTTCCTTTTGCTCTCTTCTCCTTTTGTTTTCCTTTTGGCTCCTTTCTAGTATACCCCCAATATACTTTTTGGCAGCCTGTGGATGCATTTTTTTGGTGTTTAATATATATTTCTTGCTTTACCCATCAAAAAAAGAAAAAGAAAAAGAAGTGATTTAATTCAAGGCCTCCACTTTACTAATTGAGGTGTTCCTAAAACATCTATATGTTCCAACTTTTGGCTCATGTTTCAATGCTTTCAATTTCCAAACCAACACATGATTGAAAGAGCCTCTGAATTATAAACCTGTCCACCAGTTTTAAATCTGTTCTCTAAAGCCCTATGCTCTTAGTCAGCCTAAATGGAGTTTTGCTCCTCATCCTACTTCCATCTAACCAAATTGGGAAATGATTGGAAACTGGCTTGGGTGGGACACTTAATGACAGACCACTATAGTGGCTCTCCCAATGCTCATTCCTCTGAGACAAGGAGCCAGTCTAGTGTTGAGGCAAATTGATTATTCAGGCTACCTCACTTAGTACAACTCTCTAATTAAAGGCAGATCACGCGATTCAGCTCCTCTAATGAGGATAATACTAGTACTAATAATAATGATTATACCCTACACAGTAATAAATTTTTGTTATTATTGTTGCTACCTGAGTATCCCATATGCATTTATATACATGATTTTGCAGAGATGTAATGCATTGTTGGAGAGTCCTACTGGAACTGGGAAAACTTTGTGCCTTCTTTGTGCTACATTAGCTTGGAGAAAGAGTTTGGTTGGTTTCTCAACTGGCAGGAGTGAATGGAATGGTCTGAATACGGGAAGCCAACCTTCAGATGTTCCACTCTCACAGTCTGCAAAAACAAATCTTCCCACCATAATATATATGCATCACGTCGCATAGCCAACTCCGTCAAGTCATTCAAAATTAAAAGGACCAGTTACCAAATTAAAAATTTCTTTAGTTATTGATATTTTAATCATTTCATAAAACCTGATATTACTGCCTTTCAGTTTGCTTACTTATAATGGCACATGTGGATCTAGGGTGATGAGTTTTCCATAATGACACGTGTTGATGCAGGGTGTTCAAAGTTTTATGTAGATAACTTCTTAAAAATACTCTAACCCTTTATTAATTTTCTTTAATTCTAATGAAATGTGCTCTTTGTTTCTTCATGATACTTTCAAGTTTAATAGCACAAGGATTCTTATGTTTAGGTTTCTTCCATTGATTTTTCTCCTCTCTGATATTATGCATTTAATTTATTCATTCGTAATCATTTATCATTTATCATTCATATGGGTTCTTCCAAAAACAGTTAAGGAGGCTTTACTCAGCTGGAGGGATTCTTTTGTGGGCAAGAAGAGAGAGAAGATTTGGAAGTCTGTCCCTATGTGCAAATTTTGGACAGTTTGGAAAGAAAGAAACCTTATAGCTTTTAGAGATGAGACTTTAGCTGTTCAGAGATTAAAGCATTATTTTGTATTTAATTTGACAAAGCTGGAATAGATTGTACTTAGGTGAAGAGATTTCTTCACTCATAGGATTTTTAGAGTGGATGGCCTCAAGTTGAGGGATGGTGAGGTTTTTGTTCTAAACTGTTTTCTGTTCTTTGGCTGTTTGTATACTTCCTGTATACCTTGTAGCCTGTTTTTACATATCTATGTTTATCTAAGACTAGGTCCTTCATCTTTAATGATTCCTTGATTGGCTGAGTTCGTGAGGATTTTGGTGTTGTATTCAGTTTCTATTGGCAGTCCGTAAGTGGGTTGGAGTACAGTGCGGGACGGTTTCTAGCCTCTCTTTTTTGTGTAGGCTGTTTGTAATTTCTATTAGTTGGTTTTGTATAGTTTTGGGGCTCTTTTTTTGTTTATACACATATCTTATTTAAAAAATACACCTATTTTGCCCACATCCCAACTAATCCCGATGAACTTAGCTATAGTCAAAAGGACCATTCAATATAGATGAATTTAAGTCTTTGAATAAATATTAAAAACAAAGGGGTCTTGAGCCCTCTGTATAGACAACATCTCATCCTTAAAAGCAATCCATTTCCTGGTTCAAAATAAACATATTAGTTCCACCTACCAGCCTCTTTCCATTTTTACCAATCATTAAATCCTTGACTGAAAGTATCCCAAATTGAACCTAGGTTCACCCGTAACACCAAACAAAGAAGGCATCCACAACAACCTTGTTTTTACGTGGTGGAGGAGGTCCATGGATTCCTCCCACTCTTGACAAAGTCAGCATCTGTTAGCAAGAGGAAAACCCCCTAACTGAAGCTAGTGAAGAGTTAAAACCTTTCCCTAGCTGCTACTTTCATTGTTTTGTCCTTTGAATGCCCTCCTTTTATTGTTTCGTTCCTGTGGTGTGGCGTTCTTTGTATCCGACCTGCATACTTGTTGTGCCTTAGTTGTTTCCTTTTGTATTATCTTTATTTTTCTAATAACACTTTTTGAGTGCTTATCAAAAAAGGATCTTGGTTTTGGTCTTAATATATTTTTTATTAGGCAAGCGAGTAATATATTAGTAAAGAAAAGAAGCCTCACGGACATCCCGAAAAATTTATACAGGGCGTATAAAGGGAGACCGAAGGCCTGTACAAAAAGAGGGCTAAGACAGCCCTCGTACTTATCTTGGTCACTGTCTTGATGGTTGGGATGAAAGACAAAACCTGACTGGCAGTTTTTATATAGTGATAGTTCCACAAATGACTTTGTGAAGGTTCAACTTTAGATACACTGTTCGCCACAACTTGGAATGCATGGGAAAATGAATGCTTTTTTTACTTAAAAATTGTGAAGATTAGAAGTCTGGGGAGATGGATGATTATGCTTTAGACTGCTTAAAAAATTGGTCAATTTTTTTGTAGGCAAATTTTTGTTGCCCATGATGCCATATAAATTTAGTGTCATTGAAACTTGTCGTGCTTAATGTTAGAGAATGTGCAGGCCAAAAATGGTGGTGTTAGGATCTCGGGAACAATTATGCATTCATGAAGAAGTGAGTTTACTTCGTGGAAGAGCACAAACAAATGCTTGCCATTTACTTTGCAGAAAGCGCACAAAGAAGGGTTATTGTGGTCACTACTCTCGTGTTTCAGGTAATTCATCTGACTATCATGTGCATGATTTTTATTTTGTTCTCTATTTGATTATCTGACACAAATAAGAGTTCTGATATCGTCTTTGTAGAATGTTGAGTGTCTCTGGTCATTAGCAGAATTATGGTGTAAATCATTGCTGAAGCTCTCAATACTGGCGAATGTTTTTGGTTGCAATATGAACATTTACCAAATTTCTTTATTATTCCAGACTCATCCTAGTAGTTTCTATTAGAAAAAATGTATAATAGATATCACCGCCTTCATTGTATTCTGAATTTTCAATATCTTCCTTTTGCAACACCTTGAGGTTTAAGTTGTATTATATTGATTGCACTTGATCTTGGACAACTCACTATACTAGTGGTTTTCTTTTTTCATATATGTATGTGTGTGCATGTCTATATATGTTTGTGTGCATGTATATATTTATGTATATGATAAACCCTGCATCCAATTAACCTATGCCAGGAGAAAAAAAGGGAAAAACTGCATCCACAGGTGATATTTGAGACTTAGTTTATGGCATTTTGATGCTGGTTTTGTTAGTGCACACATTGTTGTTTTACATGACCTTAGTTTTTTTAAGAGGGAGGTCAGTATGGTCTTTATGTTGCTTTCTAGAAGAAGTTTGTTAGTTGGTTAGAATTGGGAAATTAATAGTGGGTGAGAGGTAGTGGTGAGGCATGGAGATTTTGAGTGACTGAGGGAAGGAGTAAGCAGCCCTGCATCTATACTGAGAACGTGCAGTGTTGGAATTTTCCATTCTGATTTTTTCCTTATGAATGCATATCAGAATTGAATTGTGAATTTCTTATTTGTGGTGAATAACTGCTGGGACTCATCAGTATATTAGTGCCTATGAAAGGAAAAAAAATCCATGTCTTGATGGTACCAAAGGAAACCAATTCCACATGCTCTAAGAAAACATTTGAGGTCATTTTTGGCTAGAACTGTGTGGTAATGCCTATTGTATCACTATTCGTTATCCCTGCATATGTTTGAAAACTCAAATTCTCGAGGAGAATCAGCAACCAACCAGAAGAAATGGCTAGTGGCAAACAGAAAGCTGCAGAAGAAGATATCTGAATAGGTAAACTAGAAAGCAAACAAGAAATAGGAAAAAAATCAAGATGGACAACTAGATCTGATGTGCTGAAAAGAAGGTAGAAATTAAATAAAATTCTCGGATTTGAAGTGACACACTTATGGCAGATTATGGTTTGGGTATAGAGTGGTTGCTATGGGATAAGGCTTAGGTGAATGAGGATGATTACATTTGAAATATATTTTCTGCAGTTCTCTAGGGCTGGGTTAGGATTTAGGTATCAGGCAGGTTTATAAGGCAGCATAACGGTTGCAGGTTGCTGATTCTGATACTGCTACTACTCAACTTTTCTACGAACTCCTCGAGCCAGTTAGGATTTGTTAAGAAGCATGATATTCATGTTAAACCCAAATTCATAAGCCTGAGCTTTTAGGAGTCACGCTTAACACAGACGAGTTTTGTTTGGCAAGAGATCCCTGGTTCGGTTTCACCTCTTGCAATTTGAATATTTGATCTTCATTTGTGTATTTGAAAGTCCATAGTGGACTTTGTAGTTTGTTTGTGTTAAAGATTAGTCTCCTAATCCATATAGGATTCTTTTCCTTCTCTCTTTAGTCTCCTAGTTAGACTCTAACTTTGTTTTCTTTTTGCCCTAATACTAGAGTATATATATGTATTTTTCCTCCTTTGTAAATTAATGAGAATACTGAATTCCTTTTCTCTCAACATGATATTAGAGCCATAGAAGAGTTTGAGAATATTAGGGTTTTGCCTCGCGGGTCAATTTCAAGCCGCCCATCTAATGACTCCGTGCTTCACTCAGTCAGACATACCGTCAGATACCTTCCTCGAGCCATAACCACAAATGGAATAACCCGTCCTTGAAAATTTTTCGCGAGATTTTCCTAAGAACCCTTACTCCGGCATGGATGATCTACCAGATTGCTCTGAGCCCCGAGCTCCCTATCGTGCAAAATTCGCTATCGTTCTCAAGCGCCCACGCACAGCTACGCGTAATCGTCCCTCACGGTCGGGCGTGTGATGTACCTTCTTCGTCAACGGACTTCACTCACTGAGTCACTCGCCGTTGGATCTACTAAATTTATGTCCTCGTTTTCTCGATCCAACAATCACATCTGTACTTTTCCTCCTCGTTGCGGTCCGGCTAACCGTACTTTCTAGGTTTTCTTGATTTTTCCGACACCCAACAACATCTATAGGATTGCGGGAGTTGTTTTGCCCCCTCTACCCCTGTTTCATCCTTTAGATCTCTTATAGTTGTGATCTTTTACTTTTTGGTTTCTATGGCTATCAAAAGTTCAATATTTTCTCCCATTTTGGTTATATGAAGTGCCATTACACGGAGAAATTAGCCGTATACCCTCGTTGCACTCAAGCATCCAAATCTCGCATCCATTACGCTTGTCAGCTTGTGGACCGAGCACGCCTCCGCTTGCCTTTCACACCCTCCGACCCCGGATTCTTGATTTCGAGCTCTAATTCGTAATAATAAGGATATTTTTCTTCTCTCACTTTACTCCTTTGTTCATGGTTACTTTAGCTAACTGATCTCAACCATTGCTGTGCTGAACGGCTCTAACATGCCCCTCTTCCTTTCTTACCCCTTACTCGCCCTTATGTTCATGATTCTCCTTTTAATTCGATTTCCACGCAAGTTAACTCGTGATCTTAATTCGTTTTATTACCTTTTCTCGATCACTCTCATTACTATAGACTGAGTACAGGATGACGACAAGTATAGGACGCACTTCGTGACTCCTTTCATCTTAGCTCGCTCTCATCTTCCATTGTCAAGGCTCATGGATACTCCCTTATTCACAATCTTCTCGGGTCATCTTAATATTTCCAAAGCCTGTGATTCCTGCTTAGTTTGTCCTCACTGAGTGTGAGCTCATGTCACTGGGAAACATACTCGTGTCTCATTCCCAAAGCTGCTCTAAATCACCTGACAAAAGTCTCTTTCGACCTCATTCACACCGTCCGGGGCTATCATTCTAGGTCGAGTCTACTCTTAGTGGTTTCTGGTGATTTTTGTTACTTTATAGATGATTATTCTCATGTACTGACTATTTTTAATGTGAAGACTCGTGGCCAGTTATTTTTCATTTTCCGTTTCATGCTAAAATCCGAACTCAATTCTTAATATTTTATCTCAGATCCCACGCAATGATAATGCTGGGCGGGAATATCTTTCTCACACGCCTCCTCCTTTATTCCCCTCACATGGATTCTTCACTAGTCATCTGTCAAGCACCTCAACGTAACGGAGGGTTTGCAAGAAACTGCCAGACTCTCTTACTCTGTAAGGTTCTTCAACGCTTGGGGGATGCTATCTGGAATTTACTTGTTATTTTATTAATCGTATGCCATTCTCCTGCTTGCATGACTGGGACCTCTCATCATCATTTTTCCTAATCAACCCCTCTTTCCCGCTCCTCCTCAGGTCTTCGGGTCAGGTCCGTTTGTTCATATTCTTACTCCCGGGCAAGGCAAGCCTCTCGCCAACCTGGTGATTTCCTTCATCTGTTGATGTCACTTCTTCAGGTCTCTTCTTCCCTCCTCCTAAGAGCACTCCCATGTTTTGACGCCTTACATGTCCCTCTCAGTTTCACCACCTCCAGATATCCCTCCCACCTACGTGTCAGGATCAATTCACTTGTAAAGTTTATACTTGTCGCCCCACTGCTGATTCATCTACATCGTCATCTACTCGCCTTGGCTCCGCAATCGCCTCGATGACTACCTACCGCTATCTCGGTAAAGGTATTCGTCTACTAGAACTCCACATTCCGCTATAATTTTCTAGTTTACTCATTGTTCATCTTTACCATACTTTGCCTTTGTTTCCACATTGTCTTTTGTCTCTATCCCTACAAGCATTAGTGATGCTCTTCCTCATCCGGGCTGGAAACTGACAATGGTTGAGGTCATTACTCAATGGGTACATGAGCTTATTACTCTTCCTCCTCCTCGACAAGTCTCCCGCTGTTACTGGTTTATACGCTGAAGTGGGACCCGATACAGATCGGCTTGGCACCGCTTTGCTGCTGGCAGGTATACTCAAAGAATATAGCTTTTGACTATTATGATACCTTTCTCCAAAGGACTAAGATTGCCTATGCCCGATCATTTCTCCATGTTCCCATATGGCGCCATGGCTGATTTTTCAATCGATATCAAGAATGCCTTCCTTCATGATCTCTGGCTGAGGAGGTATATGAGCAACTACCGGTTTTATTGTCGTGGGAGTCTCGGGCTCTGGTATGTGGCTACGGGCCGTTTGCTATATAGTATGAAAATTCAGCCTCTCGAGCTCGGGTTTTTAGCCGATTAGCCTTGGTTGAAGAGTTTACATGATTCGAAGCAAAAGACCATTCGGTTTTTTATCATCACATTCTTTAATGCTGTATTTACTGGATATTAATGCGATGACATTGTTATTACAGCAATACTACCAGGATGGTATTCTAAACTCAACAAATATATCTTCAGCCACTTATGTAATAAAAAGACTCAAACTATATTTTCTAAAGTATCGAGGTAGCTCCCAACTAATCTCTGAGTGCTATTTCTAGAAAAGATAATTTTAAAATATATTTTTATAAATGACTAGTATGTTGATAAAGCCCTGAGATACCTTATGGATCCAAATGTCAAACTCAGATCAAGACATGGAGCCTCTAAAAGATCCAGAAGATATCACAACTCATAGTAAACCGACTATTCCCACTATCATCTAATTCCGATTTCTTCTTTCCCAAGGAAGCGTAGTTAGTCGGCTTTCTACAATCACCTCTGGTGGATGGATCTGAATAGACATGCTTCATCAGATTCTTCATTATCATCAAAGGAACATCAGTCAAGGCGTTGTATGAGAACAGAGAGGTCATACCTGCATCGTTGGCTATGTTGATGCAGATCAAGGTGCTCAAATCATCATCACGCTCACATTAGGTATCGCGGTGTTCATTGTGTTACTGTACATACCTTAGGAGCTATAATTTGGGACTCTATCATTAGTCAGAGGTACATCTTATCATGTATAGATATTGCTAAAGATCAGGAATCTACCATGTATAGATGCTAAAGACTAGGAATCTATGTATAGATGCTAAAGACTAGGAATCTACCATGTATAGATGCTAAAGACTAGGAATTTACCATGTATAGATGCTAAAGACTAAGAATTTGAGAGACTTATATGTGTCATGCACTTTGATGAATCAAGTAACTTCTTCCAAGAAAAACCTCTCTTCGTAGATTTTGTTATCTATTTTTGACATGGTATCGCAGCCCGTGTCTTGATTTCCGGTCCGTTCGAATAATTTTTTCTCTCGCTTTGTGGGTTTCTTGTTCTGGCGCACCTGGGTTCCATCTGTAGTGCCCTTGTTCTCAAGGCTGCCTCAGGTACCTGGTCTAGTTTCTTGCTCTTATTTCCGCCTTTTCATTGTGGCTTTGCAATTTATACTCTTTCGCGTCAGTCCATCATGTCATCTGATAAGTCAGCCATTCCTATTCACATCGTAAAAATTATTTAGCCTGGGAGTTCCAATTTAAAATTTACTTGTCAAAGGAAAAGAATCAGGGTCATATCAATGGAGTGTTCCCGCACTCCTCAAGGTGCCGAGGCTTCATTCTTAAGTGGGAATTCATGATGTCAATATGACTCGCCTCCAGCTCTGGCTGAGTCTCACCTGCTCTCACTCACCTTATAAACCATTGCTAAGGCGTGGACTTATCTTAAATACTCAAGCATAATCACATAAACCCTAAATTACTTATTTCGAGTATGAGATGGCTAATTTCACACAAGCGCAGCCTCATCGAGGAATAATATTTTTCGGGGTTTTCAAACTCTTTTAGCCGATCTATCATGAGTATTGTTTATGCTAAAGTTCCCACTACAACTCTCTCTCGTCATCCAGAAGTGCATGCCAATACCAAGCTGCAGATCAATTGGCGAAGCTACACCCAACTTTGAAATCGCACGTTTCGACCGATGAACCGTCATCCGCCCCATCTCCTCTCGATGCTCGCTTGAGTGAACTTCTTCGTGAGGAGCAACGTATCGCTACCAGCCGCCATGTAACACTAAGCAACATCAAGCAGGCACTGCTTTCTCCTACTTTATGCAAAGACAGGAGAGACATACTGGTAGAGACATGCGTGGCCGCGAGCCGCGAATGTGAAAGCTGGGCCATATCGTCGGGATTGTCATAAGAAGTTCTGTGAACTACTACAAGAACAGGGCTATATCATCTCTGCCATCTCATTTGGCTTCGGGAAGGAAGCTGTGGTACTGCTATCATGCCTTCATCACATTTCTGCTCCTATCAGATTGCCTCGTCATTCTGGTTGTTTCCTCTTTCCTCAAGCCCTACAAATTTCTTATGCAGAAACTAGACCATACTAATTTCGAAAATGGTACAAATGGGGATGATCCATTATGCTTTAACGCTGGCTCAAGGTGTAATCATAAAGTTTCTTCTAAGCCGTGGTATTTTGACTGTGAGCTCTAACCATATGACTAATAATGTTGTTCCTCTTTCCAATATCGTGAATTATGATGGAAATCTAAAATTAACACCGCCGATGGCATTCTCCAACCGCTGTGATCTTTCCTTCCTTAACTAATGTTTTTGTGGTTCCTAACCTCTCCGCCAAATCTTATTTCGCTGGGTCAATCGTTGATAACAATTGTAATGTCCATTTCTCCCATTCCGCTGTAAACGTGCAGATCATATTGCAAGCAACATCTAAGGGGCCTAAAGTGGACTTAATTTTCCCTCTTCATGTTTCTCCTTCCACTTTTATTCCTAGTTTTCCTTTACTTCATTCATGTAATGTTGTCAAGTTCCCGCAATAAGATGTGAGATGACGCTCAGCCACCCAAACTCCGATGTCCCTTCGTGACTTTATTTGACCTCGATTGGCCAGAAATAGCCATGTTCTTCTATTGATCTTTCTTTGATTGTACATCATGCAACCGCAAAAGTAAAGTTCTACCTTTCCTCATCATACCCTGCCTTACACGTTTCTGAGCTTATTCATAGTGATGTTCGGGATCAGACCGTTGTTCTCATGCGCATTACAAGTACTTTGTTACTTACTGATGACTTTAGTCGCTTTACTCGGGCTTTACTTCCTCCGTGCTATGGTGAAGTTTTTTTCGCTTTACTGGCCAGACTCGAGACTCAATTCTCCGCCAAAGATCAAGGTCTCGCATTCGATTCCGCGGTGGAATACATGCTCCAGACGAGTTTCAGTTTTTCTTCAAAGCAAAGGGATCATCTTCAGCCGTTTCATTCTTTCGACACCACAACAAAACGGTGTTGCCGAGGAGGAAAAATCGTCAGCCACCTTCTCGATGTCGTAAGAACTCTTTTACTTGAATCATCCGGCTCCTCCTGCTTTTGGTATGAAGCCTTTCTATCGCAGCTCATTTGATCAATCGTACCCTCTCCTAATGGCTAAATCATGTTTCTCCTTCTAAGTTATTGGTCATTCTCCTTTATATTCGATCTTCGTATTATCATTGCTGTTTGTTTTGTGCATCTCTCCTCATGAACGATATAAACTTACCGCTCAATCATATGTGTTTTCCTGGGTTATGCTATCCTCGCTGCTGGTTGCGTTTGTTACGATCCCCATGCTTCTCGGGGATAATTTGCAGGGGTTTCCGTGAATGTGATCTTCTTGAAAATCAATATTTCTTTCCATCTCTACACCAACTCGTCATCCGTGATCCTGTATTCTATTTTTTCTCGAATCTCCACCACCGTGGAACTGCTCAAACCTCGGGCTTTGTGTAAGAGAGATGGTCATGAGTCCCGTTCCACTTTCTGCGGCCTCCTTCCGATTCCCGACTTGGCGCCTAACCCGCCTCCCGTCCACCACTCTTCGCCGTCACTCGCCCTTCTCGACTCCCTAATTGGTATGGTTTCTTCTCCCGTCTCTCACGCTACTTTATCCACTATTTCCATTCCCTCTTGTTACAAAACAAACCATGGAACATGAGTGTTGGCAAAATTGCAATGCAAGCAGAATCTCAAGCACTGAGGAGGAACCACTGGGATATTGTTCGTCCCTCCTGGCTACCAAACCTATTGGGGAGTAAATGCTTTTTCAAACTTCGTCAATGTCTTGATCGTACAAAGTTCTTTGTAGCTCCTGGTAACAAGGTGAATACGGGCTGATTATGAGGAGACATTCGCTCTGCCAAAAATGACCACTTCGCTCGAATCCATCTTAGTTATTGTCGCTTCACAAGCCACTGGCGACTACATCAAATGGATGTGAAGAATGCCTTTCTTCATGGTGATTCCTATGAGGAGATTTATACGCGTAGCTTCTCCTGGTATGACTACTTCTCTTCTCCTCATAATGATTGTAAGCTCAGCGTCAGATGGGTTCATGCAAAGCACCATTGGTTCGGTAGTTTCAAGACACTTCTTTCCCTTCGCTTTACACACAAAGTCAATATGATTCTTCTCTCTTCCTTCACATCTACGTCGGGTATAATTTATTCTCTCGTTTATGTGGATGATATTATTGTTATCGCACCGGGACCGTGGTTTGATTACTAAGCTTCAACAATGGCAGGATGCAACTTTCCATATGAAAGATCTCGCCGCCTCACATACTTTTAGGATCGAAGTTCATTATCGATCCCATGGCTCATTCGTGAACCAAAGATAAGTATATTCTGGTGATCTTATCACTTCGCTGGCTCGAGGACACTTCTTTGTTGATACTCCTATGGAGGTAAATGTCAAACATGAAAGATTTAAGGACCTTCCGAAGAACCTACTCTATCGGGCGCCGTCGGAGTCTTATCTATCACTAATTACTCGACCCGAGATCTCCGCGCCTGCTCATCAGCCGCCAATTTATGTCTTCACCTCTATCTCCATTCGCCGCTAGCCGTGATCATTCGGCATTCGAGGATCACCTTCTCGTGGTTGTTTTTTCCTACCGACACCTCTCTTGCAACTTATCGCTTAGCGATGCCACTGGCCGGGTGTCCGATACACGCGATCTTACTTGCCAGTCAGTGTATGCCTTTAGGTGATGATTAATTTCTCGAGATGTAAGAAACAAGATCGGTACTCCCAAATCCTCTACTGAAATGGCATCGTGTATGTCTATCGGCTTGTTCGAAATTGTACGGCTATGTGGTCTCCTGAGGAGCTCTCGTTTCCTCGTACTACTTTACCCTCTTCATGTCGATAACACTAGTGCTATCTCAGATTGCCAATTAATCCCGCTTCATGGTAAATAATCCAACGCTACTTATCAAGTTGGGATTGTCATTCTATTCTGAGACACTTTTGAAAGGTGACATCTTTCCCCAGCATCTCTTCCGATCTCCTGCGGCTGGATGCCTTCACCAAAAGCTCTAACCTCGATTGAGGCATCATCTGTCGCAAATGTTACCGACCGACTTAATAAAGATCAATTTGAGCTGGATGTTACCTATACACCTAGGAGTTTATAACTCGAGACTCTATCATTAGCTGTATATATTATCTTACCATGTATAGATGCTAAAGACTAGGAATCTACCATGTATAGATGCTAAAGACTAGGGATTTGAGAGACTATATGTATGGCAGAAGGATGGAATCAAAGGCAACTTTTCCAAGAAAAACCTCTCTTTATTTTTCATATCTATTTTGACACATCGAGGTAATTTCACATTTTGAAGAGTAAGAAACAAGATGTAGTAGCGTGATCTAGTGCCGGTTGAGTATTTGAAAGCAGGCCTTAGCAACATGTGAACTCATATGGTTGAAACATCTCCTCTAAGAGCTACGATTTGGGAAGGATGAACAGATGAAACTTATATGTGATAATCAAGTCTCCTTGCATATTTTATCTAACCCAGTTTTCCATGAGAAGGCTAAGCACATCGAAGTGGATTGCCACTTTATTAGAGAAAAGATTGCATCGGGATGCATGACTATTAGTTTTGTCAACTCAAATGACCAACTAGCAGATATCTTCACTAAGTCTCTTAGAGGTCCTGTGGATAAAGTATATATGCATGTCAAGCTTTGATTTATATGCTCCAGCTTGAGGAGGTGTTGTATTAGTCTCCTAATCCATTTAGGTCTTTTCTTCTCTCTTTAGTCTCTCAGTTAGATCAACTTTGTTTTCTTTTTGCACTAACACTGGAGTATATATATGTATTTTTCCTCCTTTGTAAATTAATGAGAATAATGAATTCCTTTTCTCTCAACATTTTGACTTCACGCGCTTGAGTATGGGTCCGTATACATGAGAGAGGTGTTAAGAAGCATGATATTCATATTAAACCCAAATCCTACAAGCTTGAGCTTTTAGAAAGTTTGCTATTTAATGATTGAATCGATGACTTATTAGGTTAACAACTTAGTCTTCATGTAATTGATCCCAACGGCTTTTTGAGAGTGAAAGCATTTAGGTAGTGCTTCTCTCTTCCTATTCTTAGTATTAAAATTTTTGGCTATGTAACCTATAAATTCAAAAAGCAGCATTGTTGTGATGCATTACAAGGAGTCCTTGGATCATTAAAATAATCATGAAATTCAACTATGATCACATTTTGAGGTTCCAAACTTTTTTTTTTTTTTTTGTGATTACTGAAACTGCCATAGTTGAGCCCTTGAACTTTCCACAGGGGCTCACTAAAGCTAGGGTTGTTAACTATGCTCATCACAACCAGCACTGAGGAATCCAAGGTGCTCCAACCTGTGTAGGAATTGAACCTGGGACTCCGTGCATAATGCGAGGTTATATATTGTGCCTTTGACATCATAGAAATAGAGTCCATTCACATCAGTCTTCATTTTCCTTTCTTTTGTATTGAAAGGAAGATTATCTCTCTAAGAAAAAATCTAAAAAAGCATGAGATTAAGCAAGGTAATAAATATCACTAATATCTTCTGTTGTACTAATTTGGTAGTCCATCATCCTTGAGTGTAGTTCTAATTTTTTATTAACCAAGTGGAAAATTTAGGATCTTGATCTAAATTCTTGTGAAGCATCAAAACTGGAATCCTCTCAGCTTCTAAACAAAAAAAGTGATATGCCTAAAGTAGATAAACTGTCCATCCAAATAAAACAATGAGCAAAAGCCTGTACCAGACCCCAAATTTCAACGTTCTACAACCTCATGGGTAGATAATGCCTAATACATGGTGGTGGATATTTTAGGCTTGTTTGGAAACTATTTTTAAAAACAGTTTTTGTTCATTAGAATAGAAAAGAGAGTTTCTAACTTATAAAACACTCTACAAATTTTCAACTGAAACAATCTTTTTGAGAATGATCAAGATGCTTTAGATGTTTCTTGTAGAATTTTCTCTGAGAAATAATTTAAAATATGGAGAGAATTTGGAACTTTGCATTGTACTAAAGTGCAATGGTTCTTCATGGAGAATAAGTTGACAAATGTTTGTCAAGTATCTGAGTTTCTAAATAAAATTTTGGTTCCTGGAAAAATTTAAAACCTGCTTTTTGAAAAATATTATCTTAAAGACCCTTTATTTTTCAAAAGCCTTTAGCTTTAGGATAGCCCTTTACAGCAAATGTATAATCAATTACTTTATTTGACTTCATATAGCTTGATGCCAGATCTCAAACAAAATGTATATGAAACTATAAAATAGAATGCAGTTTGAATGGGATTGTGGAGCTTAATTAAAAGGTCAGAAAAAGGTTCTGATGATGAAAATGTTGGTATTCTACCTGAACTATCTTTTTGAAGGTTCTACAAATGGTGTTGAAATTTTGAAATACTTTATCTCTAAAATATGAAGCTCTTATTGATGTAAAGAAACTTCAAAATCTGAGGAAACAAATTCTTCTTGATAAGCTGTGGATCTGCCATGTTCCATGGTGGTCTGACATTCTTATTGCTTTTCTCTTTTCTCTTGTTTTATTTTTGTGTAGATTTCATGTGCTTTTACAACTCAAGCTGTGATGAACCAATTGACATAGAGGACTTGGTCAATATTGGAAGAGGCAATGGACCGTAGGTTTTCTTGATGATATTATATCTTTATACCAAAAAGAGATACAACTTAATCCTACAAATATGTTTTCCCCATTTGCTGGTCGGAATTGTTGTAATTGTTTTTTCTTGCTCCTGTAGGTGTCCGTATTATGTATCACGAGAGCTTCATAAGGTTGTTGATATTTTATTTGCACCCTATAATTATCTCATTGATCGTGGCTACAGAAAATCTCTCAGCGTTGGTTGGAATAACAGCATACTCATATTTGATGAAGCTCACAACCTGGTACAGGAGATTGCAGTGTTTTCTTTTTATCTTTTTTACTTTTTATTTTTCTTTTGGAAAATTGTAGATTATGTTTGTTGGTTCTGCTAAAGGCATGATATTCATATTGAAACCAAATCCTACAAATCTTGACTTTAGGAGAGTTTTCATTGGCCACATAGAATCGTATTCCAATTCAGAGGGAGGTCCCGGGGTTCGAGCCACCTCCGAATTCTATTCCCCGTTTGTTAATTTGAAAATCTGTGAAGCTGACTCTATTTGTTTGTTTCCACTATGTTCAGCATGGGGCTACACGGTGAGGATCAATGTTAAATGCATGATATTCATATTAAACCCAAATTCTACAAGCCTGAAGCTGAGAGAGTTTTGGTCATTTAACATTCCTTAAAAACCAACACGATTTATTGTTTCCTCATTAAAAAATATATGTTTTTTTGATAAATAAGAACAATGAATATTCAAAAGAAGAGTCATTTAATATATATATATATATATATATATATATATATATATATATTAGTTAATGAACTTATTTTTTTCCTCATTTTTTTGTTTATCAATGTTCTTTTGTTCTTACGAGGGACTACGTAATTAAACCTTACAAAACGATTGGAGAAAGAGTATGTTGGTCTTCAAAACTAATGTCGGCAGTCATCTTTAGGAACATTGACTACCAAAAGATTTAATCTATACCGCCAATATCTTTTTCAAGACAATCCGCAATTGTATTTGCTTCTCTATAAACATGATGGCAATTATATATGTGTGTGTGTGTGTGTGTGTGTGTATATATATATATAAATATATTTATATGTTGTATTTGTTTCTTCTAACTCGATGTAAGAGTTTGATTTTTGGGATGGTGGATTTTCTGAAACACGGCCCTCGTTGTTCTTTTAGTGTTACTCCCAAAGATACTTCTTTGGTCACTTTATCATATTCTTTTGTGATTGTTATTTGCTGTTTGTTTACCCACAATACAATATTACACACACATATATATTTAGACTATGAGACAACTTCCAAACAGTTTACACTAATGACATAATAGAACTACTACCGATCTTTTAATTATAATAATCTATTTCTATTTTTGAATCACCTTCACTCTCTAAATTTACAAATCCATTGTTCTAGGCAGCTAATGTACCATCTCTTAAAGCCATACATTTTGTGAATTATAGAGAATCCTGCTCTATATGTCTAAATGCAACCATTTTTATAGTTCCATTAGGCCTCCTTGATGACCCATCCTAATGTATTCTTTTTCCCTTTACCCTCGAGCCATCAAAGTTTTGACTGAATCTACCATTAATTAATCTGGATTCAACATAATTTTTTTCAACCATTCAAGAGACATTATGTTTCTTGTTTTGATGATATGGTTCTCTACAAATAATCCTGAAGATTGTGAAAGTCGGGGCATGATTTGGTAATAGGCCAATTTGTCCGCTATTAGTAAGATAAAATGATTTCCTTTACTTTTGAATCCCAAACAATTCGATTTGGGGTCAGTACATAGATTTAAGGTCATTTCTTCAATTTGCTCCCCATTTCTAATTTAAGTTCATAGCCTTGGTAGTAGCTTATCGATTTACTCTACCAAATAAAAAGGCATTACAAGCGAAGACCATCTAATTCTCTAGAAAGGATCAATAATTGAAACACTTGAACTGTTTGCTAGACCATTATAAGGGTATATTTCTAATGACAAAGAAAGGATTTGGTTTTGAATTTTCCTTAAATAGGACTTGATTTCTATGTATAAACATTCCATGATTATGTCATTGATTTTCCATAGGTGATTGTAAATCCATTGCAATTGATTTATTGCTTTTATCTACCATTTGTAATCAAGAAAGGAAGTCACCAGCTAAATATGACATTTTTAGCGCATAGTCAATATTCTCAATATTTTGATTGCAATAAAAGTCATATATTTGTAATTTCCTAGCTTTCTAGCAGAGAGAAACTCATAAGTAGGGAGGGCATCTCTAATAACCAGCCAAAGGAGAAATTTTATTTTTGGAAGGAGTTTTAATCCCCAAATCCAATTCAAAATTTAATGTTTAGGGTGTTCCCAAGAGTTATTTGTTTGTCAATGTTTGGTGCTTATTTGTGTGATAATAAATGAGTTATTTACAGAAGCTTTTGCAGGTTTATTGACTGTATAATTTTGTGAACTCAGCCACTATAATAAATAATTTCTGCATTTTTCATGAAATGCAGGAAGGCTTATGTTCTAGATGCAGCCCTTTGACTTGCCTTCTCTTGGCTTCTGACAGCGTGCATTTCTGAAGCAAAAAATTGTGTTGACCTTTCTATATCAAGGAGGGAAATTGAAAAAGCAAATGATAAATCATGCAATCCAGATAATTTTGCTATTCTAAAAGGCAAGTCAAATTATGCTTTTCATTAAATACTGCATGTATATTGAAGTTGCCATTCATTGCAAGTGTTTCACTATGGATTTTGGCCCTGTTTTTCTAAAATGGTTTTGGGTTACTTAAACTACCATGCGACCAGGTCCTTTGGGATCCATAGTGATGCTTTTTTTTTTTGATAAGTAAAAAGCTGAGATATATTCATAAAAGGATCTGCCGAAGTGGCGACTCAAAGGAGTACAAGACAACAGACCTAACCCCAGGAAGACAACTACAGCACAAGAAAAAACCACCCAACTGAAACAAGAAAAACATCCCACAGAGAAACTGTCCAGAAGAGGGCAGCCCCCAGAACCTCGCAAACCACCCAGCTGACAAAAAACTGAACAACCCGTTTCAATCACTCTAGAACTCAGCTACTCTAATGAAGTCAATAGTGGTTCGGGGCCTTTGATGCATGGCTTGGCCCTGCACAAGGAAGTACAAAGGAAGCTCAACTTTTTGAGGGCAGCTCCTTGTTTTCAAAAACAATCTATTTCTGCCTTCCAAACGGTCCAAAAGAGAGCCATAATAGCCTAGCCCTCCACACTTCCTTTCTCTTCTTATCACAAACAGGCCCCTCCACCCTTCCAAAGTTGTTTTAATTGAGCAAGGAAAAGCACCCAAAAAACTCCAAAGAAATAGAAGAAGGAGCCCCCAAAGCACCTCAATTTTAACACAATGCAATAATAAGGATCTGATTGTTTTCATTCTTTGACACAAAAGCAACTTATTTGCTAAGTTTCTTCCTCCTTCTGAATCTGAAGTCTAAGGGTTAAAACCCTTTCCCCAGCTGCCTCTTAAGCAAAGAGATGCGCGGCAAACAGGATGCTGGCAACCACAGTTGAGATCTTTTAATGCTTTTGCATAGGAGTTTCAGCACATTGAAAACATGTCATTCCTGCTGGTGACACTGTCATTATAATCGAATTCACTGCGGGAAACAGTCGCCTACTTTTAATTGTGCATTATATGCAGCACTTCTTTTGGAAGCTGAGAAGGATTGCTGAAGTCCCCGCCATGAGTCCAAGGAACTGGGCCTTACTGAGGTCCGGGGCCCACATCTATAGAATTCATTAGCCACTTGAATATTACACACAAACTGCCACCATGCTGATTAGACAGCACTAGAGAAGCTGCCTTGTTTTTGAGGAAGGTGTCTTCGACAGTGTTTGGTGCTGGCTTTACTGATATTTTTGCTGATAGGGGCCAACTTTTACCAGCATTGATGATTCTGGTTAACATTTTATTATAAAAGATAATGTGTTTCTATATACGTTTATTTGTCTTGTGATTCACTGTATTGATATTCTATAACAAATGGTAGTAGTTTTAGTTTAATTCTTTTCTTTTATAAAGATAATTTTCTATGCTTTATAGATGCAAAGGAGCAGCCCAAAAGACAAAGAGTACCATCTGGTAGGCTAGAGACCATGAGTATGATGCATTCTTAAAATAATCTTCAGGGATGGTGGTAATGCCTTGGTGCTAATTCACTGTGTAAGCTTGAACTTGCTGTCTTTGCCATTATGAGGACATGTATTGAAGTCCAACGGATGGGCTTGTATTTAGGAAGCCAGTATCTAACAGCGGGCTGTTTGTCTAACTTTTGAATTGTCTGCAATTTAAGGTTCATGTCCAGGAAGTTGAATCAAATACTTGGTGATGCCTTAAAAGGTATTATGCATTTCCTTTATTCCATTAAGTTCAATGGGCTTTTTTACTATTTGTGCTAGTTTTATTTTTCTTTGATAATTCGTGGATGTCCGGCCAAATCTGCACACTTCGACTTAATCCCAGACTGAAGTTAATGGCTCGTAAAAACCTCTAGTGACCTTGAGGGGACTTGAACTGGTGACCATTGGGTAAACCCCAAGGCCTTAGACCAACTGAGCTACCCCCTCTTGATCTTTCATTTCTATTATTGTTGTTACTGTTGTTTTTCGGTTATTACATGAACAATCATGTTTATAATGTGATGTTTTAAATGAAATACTTCTAGTTCTCATGCATTGTTAGTCACAAACTTAATGATAACCCTTATAAGTAAATTCTTGGATGAATTGGGAATTTTTGGTTTAACTCTCAAATTGAGACAACTTAATTTGACTATGTACTTTCTTTAGATCAGGGGTTGTCATTATAAAATGAGCCTACGGTGTGGTTATAGCAAGGTATTTGCATGGAATATAGTACTTACTTGGTTGTGTTTCACACCTTACTTTTAATTAATTAAATTTATAAACAAATGAAAGAAAGAGAAAGTTGATCATATCAAAATTAGAAGCGGCAGGTACAAACTTTAGGACTGGTGCCAACAGTTTGTTGAATCATATAAATGAACAAATTTTTTTTTGAGGTGTAATAACAACCTATCTATCTCTTAGATTAGTGATAATTCCTTTAGATTTGAGAATATATGGCTAGAGGAGGAAGGGTTTTATGTACTGTTACAGGGATGGTGTGGGTCTTAATTTCACTGGTTCTTCTAGTTTTGTCTTGGCTTCTAAGTAAACGGCCTTCCTTTGAAAAGTTAGAACAACGAAGTGTTTGGTAATGTTTTCTTTAGGAAAGTGGAAGGCCGCAGTTGGGCTCTTGGGAAGCTAAGGAGAGGAAGGGTCCTCTGTTTATGGCTAAGAAGGAAACTTAGAAGACCACTAGGGAAGATTACCAAAAATGGGCCTTGATGGAAGAAGCCTCTTGGAGGTTGAGTCGTCATAAGGTGATTAGGTCTGAAGTCACAAAATTTATAAGACCTAACTTACCGAGCACATAGCCAGCACTACTATTGCATGGGCTTTCGCACGTCCACTGGGATGAGTTTTACCGTTTAGTAGTTTTGGTTGCCTTGCTTGTGAAAAAGATTTCTTTTATTTGTAAAAATTTGATTTTAGAGAGTCAGTTGATTGATCAAGTTTGTATTCTGATTACTGGAGTAATCCCGGACTTGGCTCTTACTCAAGCACCAATAGCCACACATGATGATTTCAAAGGGGAATTAAGGGGTAGTCCTCTATTAGATTTATTATGAAGCATGAATTCTAGGAGAAGAATAGTTGTGATACCTTAGTTCTTTCGGTATCCAGACAAGAGATAATCTCGGTTGTGCATAAAAGAGGAAGAATCTTCTCAACAACAATCCAATATATTGGTTGGACTTGCCAATTATCAAGAAGGCTAAGTGACCAACAATGAGAAACTCCTTCAACGACTATGTCCAAGGGCTTTAGTGAGTTGAGTGTCACTCTCAACCCCTAGAGATGGCCCGAGATGTATCTTTGCTTCCTAAATGACAAACATATCAACATCACAGGTTTCCTTGGGGTTCAACATATATTCACCTTGTGAATCATCATGATAGGGGCTTGGATCCACCAAATCCCGAGATTAAGACGACTACCCACTCATGGCTGATAAGATGTCAACCATGAATCATGAAAACAAAACAAAAACATGCAGGAAAAGAAGAAAAGAAGAAGAATTGAATAACTTAGAAAATTGGAAGAAGAACTATTATTATTCAATAGTTGACTGGGAGATGGAGGAGGTGGAAAGCTTTCTATCCTCTATTTACGTGGAAGAAATCAGACCTGAATTGAGGACAACTTTTGATGAAGGGCTCCAATCACATCAATTTCGCTAGACTCAGAGCAGTGGTTTAGACTTTTCGTCGAATTTGATCGTCCTTTTCGCTTCCGTTTGGAACCATGTGGATCCTCTAAAATTAGTTTTTTTCGCCCGAAGCTTCTAGGAAAGGATCACTTGGACAAAACGATGCAAGAGCCCAGAAAAGATGTTGCCTTGGCGAAGAGGATGAAGAGACAATAGACCATTTGTTAATTCATCGTAGCATGGCCAGATGCTCAGACTTCTTTTTGTCGACCCATTGGGACTAGTCGGGTCTTTCCGAGCTCTGTCATCAACACCCTTTTAGCTTGGTATGGAGCGTTTGTGGGTAAAAAAAAGAAAAAAAATCTGGCTGGCTGCTTCTTTATGCCTTTTCTGGACTTTATGGTGGGAAAGAAATAGGGTGGTGCTTGACAATCTGAAACACAAAGCTCAAAATTAAATTAAATTTTTTTTGACAATTTGTGAATTGGACCAATTTGTTTGCTGTTAACAAGAATCTCGTGGATTTTTCGCTCTCGCTCGGGTGTAGGTAGTCTCAGAGTGCCACAGGTTGGTAGGTTTTCGCCCCTTTCGTTCCTTGTTCACTTCGTGCAATTTTGGAACCTCTCGGTTCATTATTCTATATATTGTTTTTTATCGATTAAAAAAATTCAATAGCTTGAAGAGTAAATTAAGTTGGATCAATCACCTTATAAATATAGCTGACAGCAAGTGGACAAACGATTCTCAATCCAAAATATACTAAATAGAGGTGTGTGGGCCAAAATCATCTCAAAAGTCAGCTCTTTAGTTTTAACAAGTTTGCATCCTCAGTGGAGAGGGTGCGGTGCCACTGCATAACCGCCCAAAGAGAAATTACACGTTCGCACCCTCCATGAGTGGGTGCGAAAATTTCGCTCCCACTCTAAGTGAGTGCAAAATGCTCTAGAATGTGATTTTGGCCTTCGTCTCTTTGTCCAATCATGCTTCCAAGGCTTCAACTCACTAGAATTTCATCTCGGAGCTTCAAAGCTTGAACTCGAGACCCTAATATGTCCTCATTGCTTGTCCTCATGTAGTCCAATAACGGAATAAGTACGTAAAAGGTCTCAAAGCATACCTGCATTCGTTGAAAACATTAGTCTCGAGGTCTGGGACTAAACAACTCCCAAAGCTCCGTAATTATGATAGCCAGCACAAAATGGTTCTAAAGAAAGTGTTTTAGCTAGTAAAATGCCCTTGGTCATATCAGAGGTGAAAATCAAGGGCTTGCGGGTCTAAGGAGGATGATAAAACACCACGACTCTGGCTTTTCGCGTAGTTTTCGTCATGGGTAAACTTGTATATCATGAGAGGCTTGGATCTTCGATTGATTTTTCGACTCGGGCTAGTCAGAAGCCGAGGTCTCAGGTTTAGTCGAGGGTCAGGTTCGCTTCCTCTTCTTTTGTTTTCTCGATCCTCCTCGGGGGCCCCTTTCAGATATCTCATGTATACTGGGGTCGCCCCGGTTCTTTATGGTTGAAGATTCGCTTACCCATAAAAAAAATTAAAACACCAAGTTTTTTCATAAGATGGGCCAATGCTCATGGAAGAAGTAATCATCTAGCAAAGATCAAAGTGGATAGGGTGAGACTTATGAAAGAGATAGTGATCAAGGAAGGAGTGACTAGTGCCCTTAGACCCTTTTCAGTAAAGGGAGATCGGAGGCATGGGATTGAAGTTATGCCTTTGAGATGTTGCTTCATCAAGAGGCTGAAAGCTCTGAGGAGTTTGTTTTTAGGAGAAAAGGTGTTTGTTGTGCTATTGGAGCTTGTTAGATATTGTACAGTATTTTCCTTTATTGTCTTATTGTATTGTGGGTCCTATGAGTGTGTATATATATAAGTCCAATATGTAATGTAAAAGCAAGTTTTCTTTTCCGTGAAATAATAAAAATTAGGGATTCTCTCTTTTCTCTCTTAACATGGTATCAGAGCCAAAGGGAAACCCTAATTTACTTTTCGTTGATCGCTGCTTCATTCCGATCACTCTCTTTCCTCTTCTCCCTAACCCATCAGCCGCCGGATCCCTCCTCACCGCCAGCCTGCCACTGCCTCCGCTGTCGCGCCGCCGGTGAATTTCCACACTCTCTTCTCCGCCTGAATCACAGATTCCGAGGCGCACGAGGCCGATCTACACTCCGAGGCAGCCCCCGCGGCACCAAGATCAAGACGCGCCGGTCGCCTCCCTTTCTCCGGCAGAATATTGCCCACGCTCCGGCGCTGCGGGTGCGCGTGTGGGTGCGTGGAACTTTCCTATGGATCGGACTCACGTGGTCGCCCGGCCGCCGGCCTTGCCGCCTTCCATCCTCTCGCGGCCCTCCCCGAGCCCCCTCAGATCCACTTCCCTTTGCCCATTTGCCTCCGCGCCTCCGTCGAATCATCTTCTCTGCACGGCTGGTCCTTTGCTTTCTTCATCTCCAATTCCACAAATTGCGATTTCAAGTTCCACAAAATTGCGGATTTCAAGCTCCACACCAGATTCGCCCTCTTATTAGGCTCTCTTCAATCCAAACGTGATTCAATCTCCGCCCGCTGGATATGACATTAAAAATCCTATTTTTACTATACCAATCTCCTACTATCACATCGTAAAAAATTGATCGGGTAGTGAGAATTATCTTTCCTGGTCAGCTTCTGTGGAACTCTGGTTTATGGGACAAGGTTATGAGGATCATCTTATTACACCGGAGGATGCTATACCTAGTGTTGATAAGGTGCACTGGAAGAAAATAAATGCCCAACTATGTAAATAGACATATAAATGGGCTGATCCAAAAAATTTTGCTTCATCTTCTGCAAGACATGTTCTAAGTTTTGAATCGTGCAAAGTTCTATACATTTAATGATATCCAACGCCTTTATAAGGTAGTCATATTGTTAATCTCCGCCAATGTGATATAGAATTTATCTAATTATATCGCTGACATTAAGGAGGGAAAGTTCCTCGATGACCGATGCCTATTACTAGTGACGCCTGGAATCAACAAACGCAGTTGACAAGTTCTTCATGCATCCTACTCCTATCGCCTCCGTCCTGATTCAGACCCTTCGAGATCAAATTCGGGCAAACCCCCTGGCCCCATCCTCGATGATGTAAGCCTGCTTCGCTCCTCCGTATCTCCTCCACATGCACTCTGCCATCCGACAAACCCCCTTTAGATCCTTCCCCCCGTGTTAGTTTCTCATACTAACCTTCGGGGAGGACGCAGTGGTAACCGAGGTCGAGGACAACGTCTTCATTGCACCTATCAATAAGCCTGGGCCACACCCGTGATCGCTGTGCCATCGCCTGCATTGACGGCCTCCCCGCATTGCCCATCACCCAATCTTCTGATCCTCGACATTCTCACCGCCGTGACTCCGAGCCCTCCACGTCTGTGGTATTCCCCCACTGACAGTGAGTATGATGCCTATCTTCGCTATCAAGCAGCCAAGTCGCCTTCTCAGACCATGGCTCAGACCTAATGCCTCCGCCTCATTTTACCTATACATCTTCTCTCGACCCCGGATTCTGTACTCCCGTGCCTGATCACATTTCCGTAATAAAGATCTTTTCTTCTCTTACTACTACCCCTACTTTACCTACTGTTACCTTAGCTAATGGTTCTCAAACTGTGGCTAAAGGTATTGGTTTGGCCCATCCTCTCCCTTCCCTACCTCTCACTTCTCTCACCCTTATACTCCCGAGTGTCCCCTTTAATCTTATTTCCATCGCGAAAATCACTGTACTTTAATCGTTCCATTATTTTTTCTGAGCAATTCTGTGGACTCCGCAGACCGAGTACGGAAGACGATTGGCATCTGACGTAGTCTGCGGCTCATCACCCTTACCTCGCCCATCATCTCCTCGCAGCTTTGCGTCCCACCGATGCGCTCCACTTCATCCACACCGCCTCGCTACCCTAACCGTTTGCTCTGCATGGTCCCTCGTCTAATTTTGTCGTCACTACGTGTGAGTCCCCGCCACTGGAAACATACTCGTGTCTCGTTCCCGCAACGCTTCTCAATAACCCGGCAACATTCTCAACTTGTCCACACCGATGTTCGGGTCCCTTGGTTTGACTGGCCTACTTTAGGGCTTTCAAAAGATTTTGTCACTTTCATTGATGATCACCCTGTACTGATACTTTTAAATGAAAAACGGCATTTGAGTTATAATTCCCATTTCCTAAATTCTAAAAGCTGAAATTCCCCAAAACCTCAAATCTAATATTTCTATTCGCGTGTTACGTAAAGGATAATGCTCGAGAATATTTTTCTCGTGACCCTTTATTTCCATTTATGTCCCAATACGGGATTCTTCATCGCCTTCATTCTCATAATTCTTAACAAACGGGGTAGCCGAACGTAAGAATCGGCCATCTCTACTGGTATTACAAATTCAGATTTCTCCTCCACCACTATCATGTTCCTTTTCGCTTTTGGGGGATGCCTACACCTTGTTATTTAATTAATCGTATGCCTTCATCTCAGACAGCATGCTCGTATTCCTCATTCCCTTCTTTCCTAGACTAACCCCTTTATTTCCTTCCTCCTCGTGGTCTCGGGGTGTACTTGCTTTGTTCATGTTCTCTCTCCAGATTAAAGTAGACAATGCTTTCAAATTAAGGCCACGAAATGCATCTCCTAGGCTACTCCGACTCGTATGCTATTGTTGTTATTCCCCACCATCGATACTTTCTTCATTGATGTCACCTTCTTCGAGGACTCCCCTTCTTCTCCCCTCCTTCGAGTCTCTTCCCCTGCTATCAAGTCTTAATTCCCTTCCTATCATCTCCTCGCCTGCATTTGATGATGCATCTCTCGTCCACTTCAAGCCGACATCGCGTCCCCGTATCATTGTTTTTGTCCCTTCACGAGGCCCCGCCGACTCACTCCTCTCCCTTCACTTCCTACCCCGCCCGTCACACGATAACTTGCCCATCGCTTTTCTGGAAGGTACTTCATCTACTAGCAATCCTTATCCTATTTACAATTTCTTTTGAGTTACCATCGACATCTTCCCTATTCCGTATTTGTTTCTACGCCATTTCCTCCTCGTTTCTCCTTCCAAAGACCACCACCAGGCACTTTCCCATCCCGGCCGGGGCGACAAAGTGTTTCCAGATGAAATGGCCGCCTCCGCACTCCACCGCACTCGATCTTGTTGTTTTGCCATTCGTAAGTTTCCTACCGGGTTGTCGCTGGTCTATTACGCTTAAGGTCAAGTCATGATGGTCGTTGATCGCCTTAAGGCCCGCTCGTTGCTAGCTGATATACTCAGTTTATGGTTCCGATTATGGTGACACCTTTCTCCTCTGCTGCCAAGATTGCTTATGTCCGTCCTGGCTTTCCATGGCCGCTATGTGTTCCCGGTCGCTTTTCGCCTGATACAAAAATGCCTCCTTCATGGTGATTCAGCCGAGGTGAGTGCGAGTATGGAGCAACCTAGCACCGGGTTTTGTTGCTCAGTGAGTCCGTTTAGTGTGCGTTACGCCGCTCTCTATATGGCTTCTGAAACAATCTCCTCGAGCATGGTTTGGCCGCTATTCGTTTGTTCAAGAATTTGGCATGCTTCGCAGTTGCAAATGTACCATTCAGTTTTATCATCATAACCTCTTCTGGGCGTTGTATTTATCCTGTTGTTTACGGATGACATCGTCATTACGCAAAGGATCGTGATGGTATCTCGTAAACTAAAGCAACATCTTTCACCCACTTTCAAACCAAAGATCGGGAAACTCATACTTTTCGGGAATCGAGATAGCCTTCAATCCACTTCCGTAGTCCTCTCCCAACTAAGTATGCTTTAGACATCTTCGAAGAAACCGGTATGTTAGATCAGGAACCGCTTGATAATTTAGATGGATCCTATCAGCAACCTCAGATTCAGTCGTGGGGAGTCTTTAGGAGATCCCGGGAGATACTCACACTGTAGGTAAACTAAACTATCTCACACCATTCTAACCAGACATTTCCTTTCCTAGTGAAGTGTTGTTAGTCAATTTCTACAATACCATGTGATAGCTTACTGGATGTCAGAATCCGCATTCTTCGATATATCAAAAGTAATAATTGTGCCAAGGTGTGTTGTACGAGAATAGAGGTCACACCCAGGTTATTGGTTACACAGATGCAAGATTAAATTTTACCACCCACGATAGACGCTCCACTTCGTGGTACTGTGTTTTTATTGGTGGTGAACCTAACATCCCGGGAAGAGTAAGAAACAACATGTGTGGCTGGGATCTAGCACCGGTCGAGTATCGAGTTATGGCCCGCAACATGTGAAATCATATGTCTGAAACACCTTCTCCATGAGTTGAGATTTGGAAAGGATGAACATGAAGCTCATCTCTGGTGATAACCAAAGCCGCTTTTATTATTATCACGATCCAATCCAGCTTTCTTCATGAAAGGACCAAACACATTGAAGTTGACTCGCTACTTCATTGTGAGAAGATCGTGATCGATGTATGGCTACTAGTTTTGTCAATTCAATGATCAACTAGCGTATTATCTTTACTAAATCTCTCGCAGGTCCTAGAATTAAATACATTTCAGAATAAGCTTTGGTGCATATGACATATATGCTCAAACAGGGGGAGGTTAGATATTGTACAAAGATTTTCCTTATTGTCTTATTGTATTGTGGGTCCTATGAGTGTGTATATATATAAGTCCAATATGTAATGTAAAAGCAAGTTTTCTTTTCCGTGAAATAATAAAAATTAGGGATTCTCTATTTTCTCTCTTAACAGAGCTAAATGGTGACAAAGCTAGATCTAGCCTAGATGACTTTCCTATGGCCTTTTGGTACTTTAGTTGCGGCTTTGTGAAATAAGATGTGTTATGTTTCTTCAACATGTTTCATGAGTACAGGTTCCTGTGAAAAGTCTCAATACTTCTTTTTTGGTGTTCATTTCTAGAAATAAAAAGATAGAAGATATTAGGAATTTTTGGCATTATTAGTTTGTTGGAAAGCATATACAAACTGTTAACAAAAGTTTTGGCTAATAGGCTTGAGAAAGTGGTGAGAAAAGTAGTTCATAAGTATCAAATGCCTTTTGGAGGAAGATAAATTTCATGTAGTGATTATGGAAAATGAGGTAGTTGATTCAATGTTTTTTTGATAAGCGAGGCTGCGAGGTAGTTGATTCAATGCTGCAAGACTAGGATTGTGGTTAGTTGTGTAAGCTTGATATTGAGGGGATATATGATCATGTTGATTTGGACTTTTTGTTAGCAATTATGGGTAAAGTAGGTTTTGGCAAATACAAGTGGATTAAGTGGTATTTCTACAACAAGCTTCTATTTTGGTAAATAGTACTCATGGATTTTTTTTTCTGGAAGCTTCAAGAGATTGAGACAAGGGACCTCTTCTTATTCATACTCACTGCGGATTAAGCATGAGGCTCTTAGTAGCTTGTTAATGAGAGCTTACAATGTATTAACTGTCTGTTGTTCTTTCATATGCACAAACTTAGACAAGCTTCTAGTTTTCAAGTAAAATCATTTGGGCATTATAACGAAGAAATTAAATTTGGTTTGCACTCTCAATGCACACTGTTTAGATTTTGGACTGTCCCAGACCATTATGTCTATTCAATGTTTTACTATCAGAATGTGTATAGCTTGAATCTGTTCTAGTTTTCATAAAACAATATTATTTTTCACTGCATTTGAATTTAAATATTAACCAAGTTCAATCGATTCTTACATATCTTGTTACCTGAAAATTGAGATACATACCATATGCAGCCATAGTAAATTCATCAATCTTCTTTCACCATTTCAATTGTGTTCTTTTGTGGTTAGTATTTGATACAGAAATTTTGTCCTTTTGAAATAAAGTGTGATGGAAGCTTCCTGAACTGCATGACCAATAGCATAGTTCCCTACTCCAGCAAGGCTCTTGGCCAAGATTTATGACAGGCACCTCCTAAAATGGCCTTCCAGGAGTATGGCATCTACTCAGAAGATTGATATGAGGCTGAGATCTTAGAGGATCTTTATCTCTGATCCATAAAGATAGGGTTAGTTATAGGCTTCCTGGTTTTGTCTCCTGGCTCTTAGGAAATGGGACTAGTCCTGCAGACTGGTGCAATTTTGTTGCTGAAGAATGAAATTTTCCATCAGGTGAGGGAAATTCTTATATACCTCTATCCCTTGATTTTGATGTTTGCAGGTAAGGCATCCAGAACACTCAGCTGGTGGTGCTTCAATCCAGGAATTGCCATGGAGGAATTTGCTGTGCTTGGTGTTCATTCTATCATTTTGACTTCTGGCACATTATCTCCGATGGAATCTTTTGCACAGGAACTGAAATTGTAGGTTCCTTGATGCAGATTGTTTACCTTTCCAGTTGGTTATGTCTAGAAATGTATTAATGCTAAAGAATATCTTCCTTGTTTGCCCTCTTAGAGAGCTCGTTCGGCTGGAAAATCCTCATGTTATATCCTCAAATCAGATATGGGCTGGAGCCGTACCAGCTGGTCCATCTGGTTGCTCTTTCAACTCTTCTATCGGACTCATTCTCTTAGAATACAAGCAAGAGCTTGGAATGCCATTGGTATGTAAGACATATTTTTAATGCTTTTTCTTGATAACTTTTATCATTATTTTTACAATTGTTATGCTACTGATGGAATCTCACCTATTTCCATAACATATTAATCATAGAAGCTACATATTTCAATAAATGAATTAGTGTAAATAAACTATTGATTCGACTTAATTCTGGATAGTCACATTATTATCACTTTCTTAATGAAGATTAGGTTTTACTTCAATTCCATTAGATCTTATACCCAAAACTTATCATCTGTGCAGAAAATCCTATCATCTGTTGCTCAAAATACTTATCATGCATACTATTTTATGTCTCTGTGTAAATCTATTGGAGTGTTGACTGTTTTCAATTAATGAGCATATGATATGGTGGCATTGATAATGCTGGTTTCAGCAGATGCTTACTTTGCTGGATAGGAGGGTAAAAGGGAGGTCCTTTCTCATGTGGTATGGAAAGGTTATGTTCTCTAAAAAGACAGAAGGGAGACGAGAGGAAGAACAAACTTATCAGATTTATGGAGAAAAATGTAGTTGATAAAATGGTAGATGGAGTCTATGCGTTATTCGCATCTAGCATCCATGGTCTTGATGAATTTTAATGGTTTTCTTCTTAAAAGTAACTTTCAGAAAATGAGGCATGTACTTGTAATTTCATTGATCCGTTAACATATTTTGTTCTGATGCAACTGGAATAAGTTTTACTTCCATCAATTATAAAAGGTATCCTAGTCAGTTGCTCTACTATTATAAGTAACTAGTTTTAGGAAGATGTTGATTGAATTTTATCTTTCAGTCAATTTTGCTAGAATCGTACCTGATGGGCTGCTTGTATTTTTTCCATCTTACTACATTTTGGAGCAATGCATTGGATGCTGGAAAAATACGGTAAGAAATCAAGCACAGTTGTTCAAGATTCACAATCTCTTTGCATTTTTCTTTGGTCTAATTATGCTGCACTTTGCAGAGTCACAACTCAACAAATTCTAGTGACTATGGGAAAAGAATCTGCAAACATAAGCAGCCTGTTATAGAACCTAGGCAATCTTCACTTTTCCCTTCTTCAATTGAGGCAAGTAACGTAAACTACATAACCACTAGACATTATTTGTCCATATTCTCTGTATATTTTCTTCACAGCTGAATTGGCTTTTTGGCAGGACTACATGAATAAGTTAAAGGACACCTCAATGTCTGGTGCAGTTTTTTTTGCTGTTTGTCGTGGCAAGGTAGGTCATTGTTTGAATCTTAAAGTGCTTTCTTGTCATGCTTGGCTGGACACCATAGGCCATCTAAGTTGCATGAATATAAAGCAAGTGAATCACTGTGGTCTAAACCTTAAAACAAATTGGAGTCGGTTTGAATAAAAATCTTAGTGATTTTTACCTTGGATTTTGTAAAATTGTAGTCTTGATTAAGGAGCTACTGAGAATGAAGGGGGGAGGGGGCATTGCATGTGGAAGAGATAGTACTCACAATTTTTATTCCCTTTTATCATATCTTAAATTCATAACTTTTTAGGCTCCTTTTTCAAATTGGTTATGTTGAATCAATTGTCACCCTTTTTTTCTTATAAAAAATAAAAATTGTCACCCTTTTTTGTTATTAAGATTCAATTCAAGGTTTTATATTAGCCGCCTTGTGAGAAATTGTATGAGTCCTAATAATCCAAAATAAATCCAATCACACACTGAATATATGTGAAAAATCACCAATAGAGATTGCTTACCTTCATAGATGCAAAAATCAGGAGTCTATTGACTGCAACAAAAAAATCAGTAAATTCGAAAGAATTAGGGGTAATACATAGTTTTACTTTTGGCCCAAATTGCTGCCTTTCCACAAGTCTTATACTATCCATCATCCACACGTATTTTGCATGTCCATGATGTTACTTAGTGAATAACCTCAAAATGATATCGAGGCTTAGGGACTCAAATCATCTGCCTTTGCCTTTCCTCATTGAAAAGGTTTTGAGGGCCTGGGTAAAATAATGAAGTCTTTTGATCTTTAGGGTTTTTACCTAATATGATTTTTTTTTTGGAAAAAAGAAAGTTTTTAAAGCCCTTCATACCAAATCCTGGGTTTTTAAATTGTATTAGATTAGAATTTATTATAGAAAAATAGGATTTTTTTTTATAATTTTTAAAAATTTTTCCAGACAGTATCCAAGGCACTTAAGCAGAGTAAACTAATAAGTTTGTAACAACATTGTTCTGTTTTGATTTTAAACTCAAAATATACTTAGCCAAGCTTCAGACTTTGAATTCCAACTCGCACATGTCACTACTTTCTCATGATAGTTAAACGTTCCCAAATCAGTAATCTATTCTAACACATCTACCAATTTCACTTTTGTGAATGATTAACTTATCTTTGTACAATACTCTACAGAATTGGTCTCTCTTGGTGACCACTGGCTACTGGTTTCTAGTGTTGGATCAGTTTTTATCTGACAACATTTTGTTAAATATATATCTTGTGAACAGGATAGAAATTATATTCCTACTCTCGGTCACTCTCCTTTTTCTTCTGATCTTGTCCCATTTACTTGTAGTGATGTCATTGTTGAAGATGCTAAGTATGATGGACAAACAGAACTTTTAGTGCTATATGAGCATGGGTGAGGGCATCAGTCAGCTGTTTAAAAGCCTTGTTTTTGCATAAATGGTCTTATTCGTTTCCCATTCCTATTATCCTAACACAATAAAATTCAACCATGTTGCTGCATTACTCAGAGTAGAGCACTCTGCATTGATCATCCTAGTTTGGAGATAACCTAATTGATGATTGCCCTATTGTTCTACTCCTTTGCTTGTACTTCCTAATGACTCACCTCATATTCAAAGGATTGATCTTGTACAAGAAAACAAATGCTAGGACAGCACTCAAACATATCAGAATTTCAGTTTTACTCTTTGCTTTGATATTCTGCATCATTTATGCACTTTGTACTACCTTTCAGAGATTCCAGTTTCATTACCCTTGTTAATCATTATTGATTTGTCAGGTAAGTGAAGGACTAGATTTTGCTGACCATGCTGGGAGAGCTGTGGTTGTCACTGGTATACCATTTGCCACGAGGATTGATCCTAAGGCATGATTTATTTTATTTTTTTCTAAGATTTAGCCAGAATTTTTATCAATCCTCGGCCAGAGCTATGTTTTATCATATGAAGCACATTACAGCCATCTTAATTTCTCTTAACTTTTCTTGTGAAGAAATAAATCATATTTAAATTTTGAGATTCTGTACTCTGTGTAGAATGTGTTATGAGGGGACTCTTTATCTTGACAAAGATGCTTTCTTACATTTAATTCTACATAAAGCCATAATTTATTACTTGTGTGCTTATAAAAGTGAAGTTGTTGATCATCGAGAAGGTGGGTTTGCCCCAGTATTTATGGTGGTTTAAATTGTCTTTTTTGCTCCAGTTATTTAGCCATCAGTGAATTATATGATCTATTTTTTTTTTTTTTTTAGTTTGGAATACAGAAATGCTTGGTTGTGCATGCAACCCTTTTTATTGTTAATTTACTTGAACACATAGATATTTATAGGTTAATGTTGTTGAAATGGATACACGTATTCCTAGATAGTTGGTTCCTGATATGATATTGTTTTCCTTTCTTACTTGGAACAATCATTTGGAAATATCTCAGGCTTTAATTTCTTATTTTTCCATCTGATGTTCCCGCTTTTGACTTTTGGAAGGAATAGCTTTCTATCAAATTGTTTGTCATGCTCCCTCATTAACTTAAATATACTGAGTGTTTGTGGAATTGCACACAAAGAACTGCTTGCTATTAAGAATTACAATCTATAGTCACACTTGCTTTAAAACTCCTTTTATGCTTTTATTCCTCCAAACTTATATTTATCTAATAATGTTAGGAATAACAGGTACGTCTGAAACGTGAGTTCTTGGATCAACAGAGTCTATCTCAAATTGAAGGATGTAAGGTAATCACGATATTGTAAATATGAAATGCCAATGTTTTCCTTTGGCAATATCAACTCTCCTCTCATTAAATTAGACATTTCCAATGCAGGCTTTGACTGGAGAAGAGTGGTACACTCAACAAGCATCACGGCTGTGTAATCAGGGCTGTTATCGGAATCCACATCGCATGATTTTGGAGCAATTATCTTTTGTGATGAAAGGTTTCTATTTCACGCTGAAACTTTCAACTACATGTTTTTTAATAGGCAAAGAAAGTAATTAAATTAAAATCGACCTAAAAGAAGGGATGGGGAGCAACCCAAGTACATAGTACCAAAAGAACAAACAAGGATAAGGTAAGCAAAAACACTGAGAGCGAAACATCCTAATCCTGATCCTATCCCTAGCTAAAGTTCAAAAGAGAGGTCGAATCCCTGTAGATCCTTGCTCTACCAGAAATTTTTTTTTGATTGCTCCACTTCTTTGAAAATTCTGCTGCTGTATTCCCTCCAGATGCAACAAAATAACCAAATCTGAGTCATCCTCTGATCACTTCTATGCCTTCTTCCACACTATGAATTGAAACTGACAGTCTTTCAGAATGCTGGTGAAAATGACCATTGCAAGAAGAAGTTACCAGAGAAAATTGTGAAAATTTTAGCACATTAATTGCACCTTTAAACTTCATAGTCAGGTTGAAGTTCAGACCCACATTTAGTTTTCTTCCCAAGCTACCAATATTGATTACATGTCCCATATGTAATTGTATATTCCATATATTCTTGGTGTCTTTTGTAGTTAGAGATGAGTATATGTACTTTTTTGATTTTGAAAAGGTCTCTACCAGTGTTTGATCCCTTCTTGTCAGTTGTGAACATTAGCACCTAGGGAAGATAAGTATTACCACATTTGGATTATGCTCAAATTTACTTTTCATTTTATTCCCAGTTGGAAGACTATTCTCCAATTTTAAATGGTTTATTCTATAATGATAAATATAAGGTTTATAGTTGGTTATGTAGCTTATTAAGGTAACCACAAATCCAACTTAACTTGATTCATGAAGTCATGTCAAGAATTTTGCTGTTATTAGTGCAGTCTGCTTCATAATTTAAGTTGTCGGGTCCCTTGATCTACACAATTCTTGAGGATGTAGTTATGTCAAAATTTGAAACTTTTTTATGCATTGCACAGCTTCTGGTTTTGCTTCATGTTTTATTTTGTAAACAGGTTTGCACAGCCAAACCGTCAGTCCCAAATTTCACTCTGGATACAGCCTCATATCAAGGTGAATCTTTTTGGTTTTGGTTTGGTCTGTTGTTTGCAATTGCTTTTCTACTTACTTGTTGCTGGACTTGCAGTCTTTCTCCAAATTTGGGGATGTAGTTTTTACATTAACCCGTTTTTTCGAGGCTGGAAAGCATGGTCCTACCAGCTGAAATCAAGAGCTGGCCAAATAGGGGTTAAGTATTTTTCCATACAAAATGATTCTCACTGTCTATGATTATGGTAGTTCATTTTCATGCACCTTAGTTTGAATTCCTCTAAATTAGTAGAGATCATCCTGCTTCGGCCCCTAGTAACTTTTGTCTTGAGATCATGGCAAACTTTCACCGAACTAGGTTGTATTTAATTGTGTTAAAAACCTTAGTCTTCTTAATATATTATTTATCTGATGTTGTAGTATGCTTATCGTTGCATGGGTGTATATCCTGTCAAATCATTTTGATTCGGTTCTGTAGGGGTGTTATTTTCTATTTATCTAGGGTGAGTCCTCCGAGACTGCTACTATCAGATTATCAGCGGGCTGTAGTAGTCCCTTGGCCAGCTATTTGGAGGCACTTTATGATTGAATTATAGTGACAAATTTTAGAGTTTGTCATTGGTTTTCATTTTATGCCTGTAACTTGATAAGAATTTGGAGCTTCTTTGCCTGGTTATTTGATGAGCATGTATAAAAATGCAATCCAAGATACAATACAATGTATATATTCTTCATTTTGCTTAGGTTTTTGTTATCTTGGGTGACACTTCATCTTATCATTGATTATATCATATTTCACATGACATTAATATACATGCAACTGTATTCAGTGCAATCTTGAGTTTGTGCTCAAACATTATAAAAGAAAACATCTTCCACTGTTAAGTGTTTCTTTTGCTAATTACATAACATTATATGATCATGCCTGTTACTCTAAAGAATTCTCAATTCTATCAGTAAATTTGATGAGATAATAGAATGGTGGCAATTAGACAAGATTTGATTATCTTTAAACTGTTGTGAATTAGTTAATACATTCAATACCAGCAAGATGTGTTGTGAATCTTGATATGTCGAGATGTCACCTAATGTGATCGGGACAAAGCTTGCAAGATAAATGGTTTTTTTCCTCCCTAAAATTGTGAGACATAGAAATAGGAACATGTTTGGCACCAATATACCATAGGCTAAAAGTCAACTTTTAACTGATTAAATGTGTTCACTTGTTTAGAATTTGATAAATGTCTAAAGGCAGGGTAGGAGGCTTACTATGGGAACACTAGGAAATTCAAACCCTTATCACACCCAAAAAGGGAAAATAAAAGAAAACACTCAGTTTGTGAAAAGACTCATGCAGTAGCATGGAAATATTAGAGAAGTATCTTAACCAGGGGATTATGTCAGTTCACTTATGGAAGAATTAGAGTGAAAAGGCCTATTAATGGTCAAAGAGAATTTTTGTAAGCATTTATTTATTGAAAGTGCCTTTGGGCTCTGGATTTGTTTGCTTGTGCACTTGTGGGAATTCGTGCTATATTTATCCCAATCAGCTGGATATACGGTGTGAGTTTACTACCTTACTACTTGAGTTTTTGGATCAAATTGGTAACTTAATATGGTATAAGAGCCTTGGTTCATGAGAGGTCTTGGGTTTAAACTTCATGTGCAGGACCAAAGAAGGCTGCCTGTGAGGCAGAAAATTAGAGTTTAACTCAATAAGCTCGATATGTATTGTGGATCCATTATGATGTAGGAGCCCTAGAAAGGTTGCCTACAAGCGAGGTGGGTGAAGAAGGGTTTTTTATAAATTAGGGTTTAGGGAAAAGGAACAAGGTTAAAATTAAAAATATATGTGAGATGTGATAGGAAAATCTGATAATAAAAATAGAAAGAATGTACTAGAAGGGGATAGGTAGAAACCCTAGAATCCCACTAAGGTTTTCTAGGAGTCTCACCCAGAAAGTCAATGGAGTCTCACCATTGAGAGTCAATGGAATCTCACCATTGAAAGTTGAAAAGATTGCAAAAGATAAAATATTATTACTCCAAAAAATCTGTCTTGACTTACATCTATGAGCCTTATTTATAGGCTTCTCTTAGAAATCCTAAATGTACTAAAATTCTAATAATCTAATATGACTCAAACCCAAATTTGATTCTAAAAAAGAATCATAATTTAACTCTAATTGATAATCCTAATTTAAATTGAAAATCCTTTTCTAACTAGTAATCATAATTTGACTCTACTAACCCTAATTTGACTCTAATTGCAACTAATAAAAAGTCTCTTTTTTTGTATAACTCAAAAATCCATCTGCATCACATCAACTAATAGATTAAGCTTTGCCCATCATGCCTAGCTAAAGCGGTAGAGCACTTACCGTTTCAAATAGACACAGGGCATAGGGAGGGGGAGTCCAAGGTTCGAGTCTCAGTGGGGATAGTTTACTACCTTGAAATTAAAGTGTAATAAAAAAAAAACTAATAGATTAAGATTTTGGGTCCAATTAGTAAATTAACATGCTTCAAAACTGTTACTAGACGAGGAGTTAGAGGAAACAGTTGAAGAATATTCGATCTTTAAGATTCAACAAAATCTCAAGTATGTGATGTTTTTCTGTGTATCCTTTTTTCATTTCCCCTTTCAAATCTAATTATCTGAGATGAACTCTCTTGCATGAAGAAATTGAGGAGTTAATTCTAAAGTAACTATTTACTTGTATCAAAGTGAATAACCCATGACTAATAAAAGCAGTATTGAGTTTATCAAATTATCAGTGGCAGATATTGAAAATGAAATGCTAATGGGAATGGGTCAAAATGGCAGGGTTTCATTTGAGAAAGTGCAATATAGAGAAGGCCAAGTGAGACATACTATGAGTCCAAGGGGAATAATTTCAAGTATTGTTGAGTTATCTCTACAGTCAATTTCCATATAATAATATGTTAGATTGCTTTATTCTGAAAAAACGTTCACTGGAGATTCTCCTTATGGAAACTTCAATATAGCCCCTAGAGAACAAGTGTGTATTTGTCAGATTGCTATTTGGATAACTGATTTCTTCTTTTTTTTTTTCTAATGCAACTAGCCTGTTGTTCCATTGTAATAGGTGATTCCAGAGACTTCATTATGTTCAATTTAAGAAGATAGTTTCAATTTAAGAAGATAGTTTCAATGTGCACAGCTACGGAAATGTTCTATACAGGAGATGAATATTTGAGATTAAAATTTCCACGCCCCAAGAAAGACTCATGAAGAAAACCTCTTGCTCCTGAAAGATCTTATGAACAAAACTCTCTACCCTCTGGTAATATTTTGATTTTTTCTTGGTATTCTTATGCTTTATGTTAAAAAAAAAAATTCTGCCATTTTTTATCTATCAACAATTTCCTTTTTTTCCTCATCTCAGTTAATTTTTTTTGCAGACTATTTAACTCGATACAAAGATAAATCTGTCAAGTCATTGTCTTCTCTGTACTGAAGCCAAAGAGGCAGCTTTCCAATCTGTTGGGTGGAGTTCTTCCTGCTAATCGGTCATCATCTTTGACTCCTTATTAAAATAAGCCTTTAACATTGAGCAGTCCAAGGATCTGTTCTCCAAAAAAGAAATCATTGCTAATTGAGGAAAATTATGCAATGTTCAAACAATGAAATGTCTTCTTCCTTTAATAGTTCTTTATTGGGTGGAAACTACAAAGAAGTTTTTGAGGCAACTTCTACTGCAAAGAAACCTAGAATAACAAAACTTGATCCAGGTGCAATGCAGAATTTTGAAATGTCCCATCAGCATCCATTTATTGTAAAAAAGGCTCAATTGAATGATCATTTGACTAATCATTCAGTAAAACATGATAATTCACAGTTGCCTGATGGCAGAAACACGGAGACCCAGGTTGGTTCAGCCATGCTGTCGAAGATGATTCTCCAAAGAAGGATGCTGAGTTCCTCAGTCAGAAAGGCAAGGGTGTTCAGTCTAATCCTGTACCTTGCAATGATAAGGAAACAAGAGGCTCTGCTTTTCTAGTTCAGGTTAAGTATTTTGATAACACAAATAATTCAGTAGTCTCAACATTTTCTGTGATGATACTCTATTAACTGCATAACATGAAAACTTGAATGTTGGTTGGTTGTTGACACAATAGAAGCATCCAAACATGGAAGCCTCATTACTATAGTTTATGCCGTATACTTTGACATATAGATAACAGTTATATTGGAGGGTCCTTGTTATATGGTCTCTGGATGTGACTCAAGAATCACTAAAAGTATTTAGTTTACAAAAAGCCTTTCCTGAAGGGACAATAGTGAATAAAATTGTCCTTTTTTTTTTCCGCCATCAGTTACTGTGCCAAAATCTTCCAATTAAAACTCTTACTCAAAATTATATTGTGTTTTTGAGGTGTTTTCTTGAAGTTATATATTTCACTTTTTGAAAATTCCCTATTTGTTTCCTATGAAGTTTTCATAAAGTTTTGCACCTGCTGTTTGAGCTGTTTTGAGACATTTACTTCTGCAAAATTGGTCTTAGAATATTCCCATAGTTACTGCCTAGTTGTTGTAATGTCTCAAATTTAAAGATAAAGAAAAAGGACCTAGATAGCATTTTTCACTGTCAAATTTACATTATGCTATACTGTATTTATGTATCTAAGCAACAACATTTGCTGATTTGTTTCTTGTTAAAGGCAATATTCATATTAAACCCATTTGTTGGATTTGAAAGTCCATGGATAGACTCTATTTATTTATTTGACTTCTCCACATATGTATGGGTTGCACGTGAGGAGGGTGTTAAAGACATATTATTCATATTAAACTCAAATCCTATGTTATTTTTAGGAGAGTTGGTTGTTTAAATAGTTTTTATTTGACTTTAAACTCAACAGGTTCAAGAAACTCATACAGTGCGCGCTGAGTATAAGTAGAATTTGTGGGTTTCACTGAAGGCCCTTGAAGTCAAAAGCAAAATGGTAATAGCCAAGTTCTAGAATCCATTGCAAGATTATTTTCTGGGCCTGAGGCTGTCTCTTCTTAGGGAGGTACAAAGTACTATCTATAATTCAGTGTTTCATTTGCCTGCATGCTCAAAATTTGTAGCTTGAGCTCTCTATGTTTTCTTCCTAGTCGCTTTTTATGGCCCACTGATGCTAAGGTTCAATGCTAATCAGACACTCAAATTAGCCATGAACAAAAATCAGCTAGACCTGTTGCAGCCATACACTGCATTTAGGTGTTTCAACCATTCAATTTGATATGCAGTGGCACTTTTTTATTATTTTTTTCTTTTGTACAATGCACTTTGTATTGAAGTACCATCTATTAGTCTAATTTATAGCTAGGATTCATTTATCAGAATATTTACTTTTGTGCCTTAACTATCACATAAAATAAGCAAATAAAAGAAAGGAAAAAGAGGAAAATTGAACTTTTCTAATACTGTAGATGAATGTATTTCTCTCCTGTTTCAAATCCCCTTTTAATAGACAAATTTTAAAAAGAAATGAAAATGAGATTAGGAATGCCGTGATTTTTGTAGAGATTAGAGATCTCAGATTAGATGTGGCTCGTCAGAGTAGAGTTAGGGAAGTCTCTATTTAGGTGTTAGGATTCTTTTGTATCTATATTTTTTGTATATATAGATATTGCATACTTTTCCTTTATTGTCTTACTGTATTGTGGGTCCCATGAGTGTGTATATATATAAGTCCAATATGTAATGTAGAGGTAAGTCTTTTTTTTTATGAAATAATAAAATTAGGGATTCTCTTTTTTCTCTCTTCACATGGTATCAGAGCCAAAGGGAAAACCTACCCCATTTTTGATCAGCATTTAATCTCTGGCCACTTTATTCTCCTCCCTAACCCCTCCGTGATATCCTAGCTGGTCACTCGTCTGACTTTTCACGCCTCTTCTCCTACGGAAACCTTAGATTCCGAGGCGCACGAGGTCGGCTCCATACGCCGGCGGGCAACCCTCGTTTAAACAGCCACGCACGCTACCGTCAACGTGGCCGCCCTCTCCGACAGCCTGCCGTCCACGCCACGGCCACGCGCGGTGGGCGCTGGGCGGCCATTTTCCGCACGGACTCCACGCCCAGCTCGACCGTGCCGCCTTGTCGCCTATCTCCCGGCCGGGTCCACCCCGAAATCCCTCCCATCCACCTTTGCCCATTCGCTTCCACCGCACTCCGTCACCATCTCCACTCGTCAGGGTCTTTTTTCTTCTCATCTCCGCCCACACCGTGATTTTTGAAGTTCCGCCAAACAGATTTCAAGCTCCATGCCCGTGATTCGCCCTCCTATTATGGCCTCTTCAATCCAAACGTGATTCAATCTCCAGTTAAGTGGAGATGGCAACTAAAAATCCTATTATTACTTCTGTTATCTCTGGTTCTCCTACTATCACATCAGAAAAATTGATTGGTAGTGAGAATTATCTTTCCTGGTCATCTTCGCTGGAACTCTGGTTCATGGGACAAGGTTATGAGGATCATCTTATTACACCGAAGGATGCTATACCTAATGTTGACAAGGTGCACTGGAAGAAAATAGATGCACAACTATGTAGCGTATTATGGCAGTCGGTTGATCCAAAAAATTTTGCTTCATCTTCGAGCTTACAAAACATGTTCTAAGTTTTGGAATCAGGCAAAAGTTCTATACACAAATGATATCCAACACCTTTATAAGGTGGCTTCGGCTATTGTCAATATCCGCCAACAGGACATGGATTTATCTAATTTTATTGGCCAGATTGCCTCTCTTAAGGAGGAGTTCTTGACACTGATGCCTCTTACTAGTGATGTCAGCTCAAATAAACGATTGACAAGTTCTTCATGGTCCTTACTTATCAGCCTCTCCGTCCGATTCGACCATCCAAGATCGGGATTTCTGATACCCATCAATCCCATCCTCGATGATGTGCTCGCTTCGCCTCCTCCGTGATCTCTCCTCCACACGTACTTTGCCATCCTGACAGCCCTTCTCGACTTTCCGTGTTAGTTTCACACCACCTTCAGGGAGGACGCAGTGGTAACCGAAGTAGAGGACAACGTTCTCACTGCACCTAAAGCTTGGCCACACTCGTGATCGTTGTTATCAGTTGCATGGATGGCCTCCCGCGACCGCCCACGCGTGGCCCGCCTCCGATTTGATCCTCAACCGCCCTGCATCCGAGCTCCTCCACATCTCGGTATTCCCCATTGACGCTAGTATGGTGATCTATCTTCGCTATCATGTACCCAAGTCACCTTTCCTCGTTAGATCTGCCTGGGACGCAGAATGCCCCCGGCTCGCCTTACTCCATACATCTTCTCTCGACCCTGATTCTGGGATCTGTGCTTCCCGATCACATAACCGGTAATAAAGATCTTTTTCTCATCTTTACTATCACTCCTACTTTACCTACGATTATCTTAGCTAATGGTTCTCAAACTGACTAAAGGTAATACCAGTACATCCTCTCCCTTCCCTACCTCTCTCACTCTCTCGTCCTTATACTCCCGAGTGTCCCTTTAATCTTATTTCCACGCAAACCACTGCATTCCACTGTTTTATTATTTTTTCTACAACTTGTGACCTTGCAGACCTGAGTACTGGAAGACGATTGCACTCCGACGTGAGTCTCAAGGCCTCTATCACCTCACCTCACAATCATCTCCTGCAGTTTGCGTTTCCACTGATGCTCCACTCCTCATCCACAGTCGTCTGGGCCACCCTAGTCTTTCTAAGTTCCAGAAGATGGTCCCTCTGCTTTTCCACTCTTGTCACTGCTGTGAGTCCCATTTCATCAGTGGAAACATACTCATGGTCTCGTTCCCGCATCGCTTGAATAACGCAAAATCTCCTTCGAACTCATTCACACTAATGTTCGGGGTCCTCATTTACCACGCCTACTTTATATTTCAGATTTTGTCACTTTCATTGATGACTATTCTCGATGTACTTGGTTATTTTTACTCGAAAAATCGAAATGAAGTTATATTCTCTATTTTCCGTAAATTTTATGTCGAAATTTAACCTAGTTCAATATTTCTATTCGGTAGGTTACGCCTTCGTGATAATGCCAAGGAATATATTTTCATCCTTGCTTCATTTATGTCCAATACGGATCCTCCATCGCCTTTCTCGCAAGCCATATTCCTCAACAAATGGGGTAGCCGAACGTAAGAATCGCCATCTTATCAGACAAACCAGATTTCCTCCTCCATTATCATGTTCCTTTCGCTGGGACGCTGCTCTACCGTTTGTTATTTGATTAATCGTATGCCCTCAATTTGTATATATGCTCGGGATTCTCATTCCCTTCTTTCCCCGAATTAACCACTTTGTATTTCCTTCCTCCCGTGTCTTTGGCCAGACTTCAAGTGAGTTCATATTCTCACTCCAAGACAAGACAAGCTTTCCGCTAAGGCCACGAATGCATCTTCTTAGGCTACTCCTGACTTTAGAAGGGCTAGTTGTTATCTCGACTCCATCGATACTTCTCTCCGCTTGATACAAAACCTCTCTTCTCTCTCTCCTCCCTCTCTCTCTCTCTCTCCCTCTCTCTCTCTCTCTCTCTCTCTCTCTCTCTCTCTCTCAGACCCACCCTCTTCTCCTCCTCCGAGCACCCTTCCTCAAGCATCGGTCTTACCCCTTCCCATCATCTCCCGCCTATATTCGATGATGTATCTTCTGGCCCACTCTCAGTTTTATCATCGCCACACGTGCCATCGTTCTCCCTCACGAGGCCCCGCCGACCTCACTCCTATCCCTTCCGCTCTCCCACTTCGACCGCCCGCTGATAACTTATCCATTACTCTTCGGAAAGGTAATTGGTCTACTAGCAATCCTCATCCTGGCTTACAATTTTCGAAGTTACCATCGACATTTCACCTTACTCCGCATTTGTTTCTACTATTTCTCCCGCTTTCTCTCTCCCTAATAACACCAATGAGGCACTTTCCCATCCGGCCGGGCGATGTGCAATGGTGTATGAAATGATCGCTTCCGCACTCAACTCCGTGACTCGGGATCTCATGTTTTGCCATATATTTGGTAAGTTTCCCGCTGGTCAGCCGCGCTTATTACGCTTGCCATTGTCCCGATGGTCGCGCTGACGCCTCGGCTCGCTTGGTTGCTAAAGGATATACTGTGTTTACGGGTTCCGATTATGGTGATACACCTTCTCCCTCGCTAAGATTGCTTCCTGCTCATTCGTCTCTCCATATTTACTATGCTCCCCGCCACTTTTTCAGCCTCTGATATTAAAAAATGCCTTCCTTCATGGTGATCTTGCCGAGGAAGTTTATATGGATGGAGCAACCACCTGGTTTTGTTTCTCAGGGGGAGTCTGGTTTAGCTGCAAGGTGTTACGCCGCTTCCTATATGGTTTAAATAATTTCTCGAGCTCGGGTTTGGATTGTTTTGGGTTCTATTGTTCAATTTGGCACATGCTTCAAGTAGCACAAACAGATCATTCAGGCTTTTTTATCATCATAACTCCTTCTAAGTAAAGGTGGTTTATCCAAGTTGTTATGGGATGACATCACACATGTGCAAAGGATCAAGATGGTATCTTAAAACTAAAGCAACATCTTTCACCCACTTTCAAACTAAAGACTCGGGGAAACTCAAGTACTCTTTGGAATCAGAAGGCTCAACCAGCCTGTGTAGTCCTCTCCCCAACAAGTATGCTTTAGACATCTTGAAGAAACCTAAGATGTTAGACTGTAAACCCATCGACACTCGCATGGATCCTAATGTCAAATTCAGACAGTCGTGGAGTCTTCAGAGATCCCGGGAGATATCGACGATCAGAGGTAAACTCGAACTACCTCACCATTACTCTACTAGACATTTCCCTTTCTCCGGTAAGTGTTGTTAGTCAATTCTACAAGCCACTATGATAAATGACGGATGCTATAATCCGTGATTCTTCGATATATCAAAAGTACACTGTGCCAAGGTGTGTTGTACGAATGAGGTCACCTGTGTTATTGTCATATAGATGCGTATCAATACTCACCTAAAGATAGACGTTCCACTTCGTATTGTGTTTTCACAGGAAACCTAATATCCCGGAAGAGTAAGAAATAACATGTAGTGGCTAGACATCAATGGGCCGAGTATCGAGCTATGGCCCCGCAACATGTGAACTCATATGGCCGAGACACCTTCTCCAGAATTGAGATTTGAAAGGATGAACGTATTGAGTTCATCCGTGATAACCGTGTCGCTTTGCATATCGTGATCCAATCCAAATTTCCATGAAAGGACCAAACACATCAAGCCGACCGCCACTTCATTAGAAAGAAGATCACATCAGACGTATTTAATTACCAGTTTTGTATTTAATTCAAATGATCAACTACTGCATCTTACTAAATCTCCAGAGGTCCTAGATTTAAATATTATTTGTAAATAAAGCTTGGTGCATATGACATATATGCTCCAAATGAGGTGAGTGTTAGATATTGTATAGTCTTTTTCCTTTATCATCTTACCTGCATTGTGGGTTCCATGAGTGTGTGTATATATATAAGTCCAATATGTAATGTGAGGTAAGTCTTTTTTTTGTGGAAATAATAAAATTAGGGATTCTCTTTTTCTCTCTTCACAAAAGATATAAAAGAGTCACCAGTGGGAAAAATTGTCTTTTATTTCCTTCCATCTCTCTTTTTCTACATGGTATTAGAGCTTGGTATGGTGAGAGGTTGTGGGTTTGTGCTACCTCTTCACAATTTGCATGTTTGTTTTCCTCATTTGGTAGCTTTCTTCCTAATATGCATGTCGTTATTTTCTAATATGTTGGATATGAATCCCAGTTCGCCATTTATCTCTCCACATGTAAGTATGGGGTTGGTTGTGAGGGAGGGTGTTAAGGAGCATGACATGTATGTTGAGCCTAAATCTTGCAAGTTTAAACTTCTTTGAAAATTACTTGTTCAATCTAAGATAGGCAATGCTGTGTTAGACAGAAAGATGTTTCGACATCTAATAGATAGACTTATTTATCTCTCTTATACAAGACCATATATAATATGCTGTGAATGTGATTAGTCTGTTCATGCACAATCCAAAAAGGTTCATCTACCAACCGCTGATTGAGTGCTACTATACCTTGAGGGGTCTTTAGGGAAGGATATCTTATTTAAATGGAAGTTAGGACTAGTACTTGAAGCATACACAGATGTAGCCTATGTTGTGTCTTTGGATATTGCATCTTTCTTTGTGAGAATTTGGTAACATGTAGAATTAAGAAACAAGGTTTGCTGGTGAGGTCCATTGTAGAAGAAAAAATTTCGAGTAATGGCTCAATGAGTTTGTGAATTACTATGGCTAAAGATTATTTTGGAAGATTTGAAGATTGAATTGTATGACAATGAGACTTTACTGTGATAATAACTCTGCAATCACTATTGCATATAAATTTAGTGCAACATGATGAAATAAAACATATAGAGATAAAACTGACATTTTAAGTGGTACAAAGTTTCAAGCAAAGCAAGTATACTTAAGTTGTGAATGGTATTCGTTAACAACCAACTTGAGGGAGAGTGTGGAAGAATGAAATTAGGAAAATCATGATTTTATAGAGAGAATTAAGTAATCCTGTGATCCAAGGGATTTGTTGTAAATCGAGTTAGGAAAGTTATTAGGTGTCTGGTTATTTTGTATATACATGTCTTTGTAAGAGCAAAAGATAAGGGAAAAGAATCTTATTCCTTTTATTTTCTTCTCTCTCCTCTTCTATGGTAAATATATATAAAACTGCCTTACAAAAATTGTTTGAACTCATGTTTACAAAATATACTGGATACACACACACAAAAGCACGTACAAAGCCACCTTAGCTTGTGCAACACCACATTAGCTAGCCAACTCTCATATCATCTGCAAAATCAATAAAAGTTGTATATTACCCATGTTACCATCTATTCATGTCCAAAGCATAGTTTTAAAAAGGCGCAAGGCACACTAAGGCGTGAAGGCCTCTTGGAGTCTTGAGGCGCAAGGCGCACCTAAGGTGCGGACTTTTATGAAGTGAAATGTGACCTTGGATGCACATTAGTATTATAAAATATGATTCAAAGTATGATTATATTAATAAAAAATTAAATGTTCCTAATATTTAAAGAAAATTTCAATGAAAAAGTAGTGAAATTATATCAATTTCAATATATAATTGGAAATTTCAAGAATAGAAGTGTTTTAAAAAGAAGTCCTAGTCGATAAGGCGTGCCTCTTCGGTAAAGCGCATGTCTTGGAAGGCAAGACTCTATAGCTAGGGAGTGGTTGTGCCTTGAGCCTAGGTGCGTCTTAAGCGGGCCTTTTAAAACTATGGTCCAAGGTTTTTAGAAATGGATTTTTATAGCCAAGATACTACTCTATAAGTGGTTCATGGTTGCACTCTGTCCACATACTCCAAAAAAGACTAAGGGATCAACCTCCAAGTCTTTCTATGATCTGCCCTATCAAAGTGTTGTGCCTACTGAGTAACATGTCTGTTTACTTTCTCTTTCTATCATTGTAAAGTGAGTAAATGTTCCTTAGAAGGACCAAATAAATGAACTGGCCACTTCCTATATTCTGACTACTGATGCAATCTTCTCTCCACATTCTAAACTTCCGCACAGTCCTTTGAATTTAAATGAATTGTTTAGGATATGGTTTTCAAAATGGGTTGAGTCATACTTTTACTAGGTGGGAACTACCATCATGCCCTTCCAATTATCAAGAACTGACCGCACCATGAAAGTCCTTTGAAATCTGTGCTTCCTACTGAATAACAATTACAAAATCTGAACTGAATAGTAATTTTCTTCAAAGTTTTATAATAAATAGAAGTATTAAAATAATACTTTACTTATGTTTTTAATTCTATACCGTAAGATAATGTGTGTCTATCGAAGTGCCCCTTGCTTTGGTTATGTTACTTTCTGAAAATATGTAAAGGAGTAAGTACATTTTCGGGCTGCTTAGTGTGCATTAATATTTGGCGATGCTTATTTCAACCGGATCGCCGGAGCTGGTCGCCAATGACTCCGGACTGTCACAGCTAGTCCTGGGCAGGCTCCAGGACTGGCCGGGCTTGATTGCCGCAGCGGCCGGGTCCGTGCCCGGAGTGGCACTCCTCCTGTAAAACAAGAAAGAAGGGGTCGGGCGAGGGCTTCGCCGTGGTCGCTGATGCTCAAGTCATTTTCTTTCCCGAGAGAAAAGATAGGACCGCTTAGAGGGCTAATGTGTCGCGACCTTTCACCGATAGGTGGCCTCGAATATTTATAGTATTATGTTTTCCCAATTGATGGGCGACAGAATTCTTTTCCCATCGGGAAGTGAGATTTCTTGCTTTACTCCAGATCGGATTCGATCGGCTGCAGCACTTTATTTGTAATTCATCCTTCCTTACGGCGGGATCCGTCGATTCAGAGGATGAATTGCTATATCGACCATTTTATTTTCCATGTCGATGGGATTTAGTTTGATTTCAGATAACACGTTATCTAGGATTATTCTATTTCCTATCGATGAGATCCAGCTTGATTTTATGTGATGTGGGCTTCTCTCGATCATCCATAACCCATTGGGTCGTGCGGATCGGGCCTCATTCCTGGTCGCATGTCAAGGCCCGAGCCCCACAATGGGCGCGCCTCTTCTCGATCCGCGAGTACTCACAGCCCATTTTTTCAAACCTTATCGCCGCTCTAAATTTCGTATAATGGCGTATGGGCAAGGTCAGAATGCCTCGCATCAACAATTTTGTTTGCTCGCTTCAAATGGTTAGTTAAGGCTTGATCACGCCATACGTCTCAATATAATGATGACTCTTCGCGTTTTCGCGCTCATCTTTCCCACTTCTTCAGCTTCTTCGTTTTCTGCACTTTGTCTCCAGGCTCCCGATCTGAAACCTCTTCTTCGCTTCCCAGCCTTTTCCCCGCGTTTTAGATAGCTTTTTTTTTTTTTTTTGTTTTATTCCTGCGACCGCTGCTTCTTTATCCCTTTGGTATTTTTTCGACTGATACGACGAGGCGCTGTGGGATCGGGTCACAAGTTTTGTTCATTATTTGCTTAATGCCGGTCCGGTCGTCTTCTTCTCTCGCAGACGCTGGAGGTGACTCTTCGACCGTTGCTAGTTCTGGGCTGATCGGCGGCGCCTCCAAATTGCCTGACCGGGTCAACTTCGAGATACCCCCAGGCGCCTTTTCGACAAGTGCAGGAAAGTAGACCTGGTTAAATATCCGAGGGTCGAATATCCAACCGCTGCTCAAGATAAGCTTTAACCGTGGGGGGCCTAGCAAGGTCGGGTCCTCATATGGGGCCACCGCTAGACGTTATCGACCTCCTCGCGTTCGAGCGTGGTCCCCCGACGCCACCTCCTATGTAGCTCATACCTAAGACGGTGTGCTTCTTCAAGTGACCTTGATAATGGTCTTCACGATCCCTTCATGAAAGGGCTTCGCAAAGACTTCACCGTCTCACGCCCTTCTCACTCGTCACAATGGTCAGTATTTTATACGCCTATTGCCTTCTTTTCTTAGTGACGTGGACTCGTGTCCCCAGCCAGAGCTTTATCTTTATTTTAGCGCCGAAGGAAACCTTTCGAGGGCTCTCATTTTTCTCGAATGCTCGCATTCCTCTTCTTCTTCGTGATTTCCGATCTTCCTCTTCCCATGCTTTGGGAAGCGGACGCTACTTCTTTGTTACCGCCGCACTGAAATGGCGACCTCGACAAGGACGATTGTGTCAAGGCTCGGCCACTGACTAATTTTGTGAATCTACGTAGTGTTCATGGTTTTTGGTATAACCTTAGCTGCTATTGGTATTTCTAATTTGCATTGTTTACATGCTCTCGTGCGCTGAATCTAATCTCAGCTACCAAGATAACGCTCATCATCAAGGCCGGGTCGAAGGCCCCTCCTCGCCTCTACACTGAGTCACCAAGCCTGACATTCCCGGCCCTTCGAGCTCGAGGTGGTCACCGCTTCGCCATTTTCGAGGCCTTCGCCTCCTTCCACCATGAAAAGTTTCTCCCATCGGGCCCTCCGCTGTCAAACCCACCAAGGGAAAGAAAGCCGCACGCCGAGACGTGTCCCTAAGCCCCTGAGTGTGAAACTAAGACCTTGACTCCGCTGAGAGGTCACCGCTTTGGTCAAGGTTCCAAATCGGGGCGCCTTCCTCTCTCCGTCTACTCACGTCCCCGAGTTTGAGCAGCATTGCTTCCGACCGAGAGGTTCCTAGTCTTTGAGTTCGTGCCTGCTTCCGGGTCTCACATAAGGTAAAAGGTCCTCATGGGTCGCAGCAGCCCTGCTGGGCCATGCCCATCACTGTCCACCGGAATCCGCCAAATAAGAGTGTTAAGCCACCTTCTCCGAGGGCGTAAGAACTGAGAGGAAGGATTCGGGACTCCGAAATCGCGAGATGGCGACTCTTCGCTTCTCAATGCCGACCACAGAGGCGCCGGCCTCGCCCATTCTAAGGATTCCGACCTTCAAGAGGTCGAGCACGCCGCCCGCTGGATGCAGGCTTCGTCTCTATCTCCTCCAGGGTCGCTCAAGTTTCATACCTTGTCGCGGTCTCGATTCCACTTTGAGTCGGCGCTGATCTCTGCCAGTTGATATCGATTCTATGTCGATGCGTGGCTACCATTTGAAGGGCTCGCTGCAAGGCTAAACTAAACGGGCGTCATGCCAAAGCTACCAAGCCATAAGGCGAGGGTGGCTTCCTCACATCCGGAAATGGCCGAAGCCAGGGGTCAAAAGTAACGTATGACAGAGGAGGCAAGAAGCCGTAAATCTGATTTGAAGCATACCACGCCTAAGACGCAAGCCCTGGGCCGAGGGTAGAGAAGACGAGGGCCCGAAAGTTTTCAGAGTCATCAAGGCGTAGCCGGAAGGCCTGGGATGAAGCTAAGGCCGCACAAAATGACTTGCCAGAGGCTGGGGTGGACGGGCTGCAAATCGCCGAATATGAGCCTGGGGATGAGCCAGTGGAGGAGCTTCTCACATCCTGGGCGCGAGTCATGGAGTTCAAGGAAGAGTCAAGGCGGCACAAAGACGACCAGCGCGAGCAAGACTGGGCGCTTACCGGACGGCTCCGTCGTGGAGGCCTCCGAGGTCGCAACCGCGAACGCCCGACCGAGGCGCCGGGCCACGTGGGGACCTTCATCAACAACAACCTCGATTGCTCACGATGAAGCTATAGGAAGATCGAGACGAGGCCCGTACCAATGGGCTTCCTCGGGTATTAGCTCGCAGGAAAGTCACAATGCTTATCCCAAATTGACTTCAACTTTGATATTCTTTAGCGATTTAGGAGGCCGAGGAATCCTCTTGCCGACTATTCGAGAACCCGACACCCCTATCGAGGCCCACTCCCATTCTTCACCCTCCTCCGCCCTCCTTCTTCCTCGATGCCCGATCACGGCATATCGAGACAAGTTGATCTTTGTTTTACTTATTTTATTACTGGGCCCTGAATCTGCAGACATATGTAGCCTTTTCCTTAATAAACGATCTTACCACTTTTGTCTCTATTTTGCAATTCGCTACCGTCTTCATAAACCGTATTGATTTTTCGCTATATCGTCTGGGCCAGCAACCCCGGGATAGAGTCGAGCGCTTGAGCTGGGGCCGCCGAGGCTTCGTGGGCCGCTTCCGCTGGGCCGAATTGAATTTTAGGCCAGATACCGAAAGGCAGTAGCGTCGAGGTCAGCCGCATCAGCCATCGGGCTCCGGCGCCAGGCCCTTTGTCAGCGATGACAGCCTGAAATGATTCCGACTTTAGGCTACGGGTCTGCGCAGGTCGAAGCTCGCCAAACTCGAAATGGCCCGGCGCTTAAGGTCTGCCAGCGAGAGCACTGAAATGATTCACTTCTAAGCCGTAGACGGTCAAGGCAGGAGTAGTCAAGCTCAAAGTGAGTCATTGGCTCCGGGCGCCCGAGGCCTCGGCTGCGATACAACCGAGGCCGATCCGACTCTTAGGGCCGCGTGGGTCTGTGCGCAGTAGTCAAGTCACAGCCAGCCATCGGGCCCGGCGCCGAGGCCTTGTCAGGGCGAGAGCAGCCCGAAATGATCCGACTCAGTCGCTGGCCCGTGCGCAGCAGTCGAGCTCACAAAGTCGGCACCTGGCTCCGGCGCCGAGGCTCGTCAGCGAGAGCAAATTTCGAGCCGATCCGACTCTTAGTCGCGCTGTTCGTGCAAGAGTAGTCGTGGCAGTAGTCGAGCCTGGCCAAAGTGAGCTATTTGGTTCCGGGCGCCGAGGCCTCATTCGCGATATAGCCTGAGCAGATCTCGACTTGGGGGCCAAGGTGGGTCTGTGCGCAGGGAATGTAGCTCGCAAACCGAGCCGTTGGGCCCGGCGCCTAAGGCCCCGCCGCTATACCGAGTCGATCCGACTGAGGGTCAAGGTACCGCGCAGAGTAGTCGAGCCTGGCCAAAGGAGCCATCGGGCCCCGGCGCCGAGGCCTCATTAAGGAGAGTACCAGCCGGGATCTCGACTCTGCAGTCGCGCGGGCCCTGTGGCAGAGTAGTCGAGCTCACAAGGTGAGCTAATTGGCCTGGGCGCCGAGGCCTTATTTCAAGGAGAGAAGCCCGAGCCGATTCTGGATTCTTAGTCAAGCAAGGGGCTCGCGCATGGGGCCGAGTTTCACAACCAGCCGGGGCCGGGCTCCGCGCCGAGGCCTTGCTGTGATATACTCGAGCCGATCCGACTCTTAGGCCGCATGGCTCAGAGTAGTCGAGCTCGCTAAACCGAGTCATTGGCTCCGGCGCCGGAGTCAGCTCACAAAGTGAGCTAACGGGCCCGGCGCCGAGGCCTTATCATGTGATAAATGAGCCGACCGACCCTTAGCCGCGCGGACTCAGGTGTGCGGTCGAGCTCACAAACTCACCACGGGCTCCCGGCGCCGAGGCCTCACAAGGAGTATAGCCCGAGTCAACCGACTCTGGGTCAAGGTGGATTCAGGGCAGAGTAGTCGAGCTCATTAACCGAGCCATTACAGGCCGCCATTCGACTGACGCCAGAAAGATGCCGAAGTGCCTTTAATGTCGATTTATGGAGAATTTGAACGACAAGGCTAATGAAAGTGCTTCGTTGGGCCTTCTCTTATAAACGAATTGATTCATTGCCAGCTGAGCCTTTATACTTGATAATCGCTTCCTTCCGCGCGTAACTGATCCCAAGGGGCGAAAGATGAAGGCCGAAGCTTGATCGCCTTCGCCGGGATCCGCCCGGGCACTTTGTCACTCGTTGACCTCCATTGCGGAATCAGGTTTTCCCTGGGCCTCCCCTTTATGGGAGTCATGTTATTCCCCTGGTACCGTGCTGTGTGGAATGTCCTGGGAGAGGGCGGTACATTTCAGGCCGCTTTCTCTATTTTCATTCTTCTTTCTCTTCCCCTCTCCTTTCTTCTCTTCTCCTTCTCCTTCATCTCTCTCTTCCTTCCTTCTTCCTTTTTCTTCTTCCTTTCGCACAAACTCTTTCCTATCCCTTTTCTTCTTTCTCCTCTTTTTCCACCTTTTCGCTCTTCTTCCACTTATTTTCATCTCGTTTCCTTTCCCCTTTCTTCATGAGGTTTCTTTTTTTTTTTTTTTTTTTTTTTTTTGAGGAACCGTCAGACTATGTATTTCCAAGATGTAAGTGATGACACTCACGATTATAATTTGAATGTAATCCGATTGGAATAAAGAGAGACTTTTTCTTTTATGGCTATGAACTTTCTCATTCTGTTGCATGTAATTTTTCTGAGCATTATATGTTTCTGTGCTGTTTGAGATGTCTAACAAAATAACTAGTAAACGCTCAAATCGTCATCTGAAAATTGTTTTTTGCTTCATTTAAGATTACAAACCGAGGTCTACTGATAAAAACGTTTAAGGTGTTCTGCATTCCAAGCATGATGTAGAATTTTTCCTCCTCCGTCAGAGCTCACTGGGTTCTGGCCCCGATGACGGATATGATGCAGGCCTCCTGGGAGCCTAGTTTTCTGCGCACGGATTCTTCCTTGTCAAGTGTGGAGCTTCTTCAAGACTAGGTCACCTGGCATGTAGCTCCTAGGTTTGACCTTTGTAATACCTCGCCGTCTTCCTCTGGTAATCCTCCGTGTGCCTTAGAACCTGCCTCACATTTTTTCATCTGTGGAGGCTCAAATTTAGACTGAGCCTCGCCATCAGGTTCCACCAAGCGCTCAACTCGATTCTTGGGGACTTTTAACCCGACCGAATGGGGCCATCGTCAAGGCCAAAGGCTGTGGTCTTGGGTTGGTTTCCTGCCGTCGACTCACAGAGTCCCCATAAGCTCATAGCACCCTGTGGAGGAATTCTACCCATTTGCCAAGATCTTCCAATTTGGCCTTCAATGCGCTTTAAGGGTTCTCGATGGTGACTTCAGCTGACCGTTAGATCGCATGTGCTTGGGACGAGTAATAATTTAATTCCGAGCTCTGCACAAAAATCCTCGAACTCGCTTGTCAAATTCAGAGCCTGATTGTCTAATACCAGCTCTGATACCAACCTGATATATGGCCCGCCACACAAAATCGCGTGATTCTCCCAGTTATGTAATCAGGCCAAAGGTTCCCGCCGCCCACTCGCGAAGTAATCTATTTGACGATGATGAATTTACATTGGCCCTTCCCAAGGGGCAAAGGTCCTAGTATGTCCAAACCCCACTGTTGGAAAGGCCAGGGGCTTATAATTGATGTCAAGGCCCATGGGAGGCGTGAGATCTCGCATGCTCGCAAATCTCAGATCTCCCGACCAGCCGGCTTCAAGGCTCTTTCAGCACGCGCAGCATCCCCGTCTTAAGACCTTTCCCCGCTAATGCCCGAGCTCCGATATGATTTCGCATGCTACCTTGTGTACTTCCCTTAGCACGATTCTCGTGTCTCTTTCCCGCGATGCACTTAAGAGGTGAAGAAACCCGTCAGGCCAAGCTTCCTTATGATTAAGTGATCCGAGCCGACCCGGCCCGATTTTAGTCGCTTCTTTCGTCGCCTAGATCGCCCGTCTATTAGTATCCCAACGGTCCATCCAACTCCGTCTAATTCGATTTGGGCAACTTCCACATCACGTAGATCTATAAGGCTCCGCAAGGTATCTGATGTGTCACCGCCGAGGTCTTCCCGTGAGGTCAGTCATTATTTCGCTCAAGGCATCTACGGAGTTCTCCCCGTCTCCGTGGATATGCTCACCCGGACTAAACACGAACTTTTTCAATAAATCTCGTACCTTTTTGAGGTATAGAATCATTCTTCCGCTGGGCCTCGTGAGGTATCTTCTATTTGTCTTACTACCGCCTGTGTGAGGCCGGCACCTCGGGTCGGTCACTTCAAAGGAATGGGCGAGGTCGAGGCCCCGCTATGATCGGGCCGCCATTCCGGGCCTCGTTGTCGAGGCTTGAACCGAACTGAGCGCATACCAATGTCTATTCCTTCCTCGTGGAGGTTGTGATTGGCTTCGCCTCCGCTTCTCAGGCGTTCAGGGGTCCCGTCTACGTAAAGTTTCGCATGGGTAGGTCACTCTGCTCGTGTTCCCTGAGGGGTCTCCGCCAGGTGAATTCCATGACGAACTTCAAGACCCGCCCCTCTTTATCAGTAGCGGCTTATATCCGATGTCGAACTCGTCAAAATGGCGGTCTACTCATCGCCTTTCGAGGTCTCGGTTTATGTAAAACTTGCTTCATCTGACATTCTCATTGAACCCTCATGGTATGAGCCCGGGAAGTAAGGGCGAGCTTTCAGCCGGCGGCATTAGTGCCAAGATTAATTTCTCCATCCCTGGGTATTCTCTCTTCCGCTCTCCCCTGAGCACGGATTGTAATAGTAAACCTGGTGTCAAGACTCGCCCTGCTCTAACGAGGACAACGGTCGAGAAGCCCGATAATCGCTAAGTATAAAGGAGGAGCTCCCCTCAAATCAGGCTTACTGTAATAGGGGGGGAACCCAACATGTTTTTAACGCCGAGAACGTTTCTTCACACTTCTCGTATCCCATTGAAAGGCCTTCCTTCAAACTTCACAGGCCGACATTTAATATCACTCAGCCCTAGATACGACCTACTTAGCAGCAATCCTTCCTCGCCGACGCTTGACCTCCTTTATGCCTCGAGGGCTACGACATGTCGAAAGATAAATTTTTATTTTGTTCGGATTTGCCTAATTCCTCGGGTCGACTATGAAACCTAGAATTTTCCGCTGATAATCCGAAGGCACACTCGTCGATCTCAGCTTCATGTCAGACTCAGGATCCTGAACGCCGGATGCATTTAGGCCATGGAGCCTTGAGCCGTGGATTCTACCAAAGATGTCATCTATGTACACTTCCATGGTCGCTCCGATTTGCTTCGAACATCTTGTCTACTAGCCTCCGGTAGGTAGCCCGCGTTCGGAGTCCAAAAGGCATCACACGATAACACAGTTCTCGCCTGGGTGATCGAATGAGGCCTTTCTACTATCCTGGTCTATAGCCGATCCGATTGTAAATGAGAAGGCATCCATAAAACCGAGGGAGTTCATAATAATGCTGGCATCTACGATGAGGTCGATTCGCATAGAAGGAAACTCATTCTTCGGGCAACGCTCCGTCGAGTGCTCGCTAGTCGATGCGCAGTCGCCACTGGGCCGCTTGCTTTTTTGACAAGTACGACGTCAAGCCAATCCATTCAGATATTCAACTCTCTCTCGATCGCTCCCGCCGAGGAGCTCATCATCTCCTCGCTGATCGCTACCGTCGCACGGCTCCTCCTCTTTGTTTTATCGGGCTTGGAGATCTGACCGATGTTCACTTACGGTAATTATCGTAGTGGTCAATTCCTCCCATGTCTCGCTCGCTTCCACGCTAAGACGCCTTTGCTTCCGTCTCAAAATGTAGAGGGCTTTCGAGATCTTCCGCACTGAGCCGATGTAGCGAGTGCCCAGTGGTCGTCATCCAACGACAGTTCCAAATTTTTCGGGAGGGCTCAGGTCGGGTGAATACTTGTCACAAAGATTTCGGCTTTCTCCATCCAGTGGATATGTTATCGACCGCTTTTTGCTTCACGGATGCCAGTAGCATTCCCCGCCACTCGCTTGTCTCCTCGAACCATTCCTATTCCGCTTTATGGTAGAAACTGATCATCATGTGGTGTTTAGGGAATGACTTTATCGCATTAAGAGAGGTCCGCCTTAACAACATATTATAGCAGACGTGGGCGCCAACGAGGAACTCCTGTTGTCAAGGTCAGCCTCGGCATGGGATCTCCCAAGGTGAGTACTAGTTGTATTGAGCCCAAAGGTAATACCTTTTCTCCGGAGAATCCTCGCAGATGGGTGCTGACGGGTTCCATTCCCTCCCTTCCAATGCCCATCTTATCGAAGGCCGAGGCGAAGATGATGCTCACTTAACTCCCTGTCAACTAGCACCCAATGGACGCTTGAGCCGTACAACCGGTCACCACTAAGGTCACATAGGGTGTCATCCCGTGGTCCTGAGTCGTAGAAAGCAGGATGTGTCGAGCCGAGGTACTGACATCGGGGCTGGCATTCGCTTATCTCGACTGATGTCGCGCAGATGGGCCTTCCTGGCCGAAATGGATTCCCTTCCCAAATCCTCCGACATCACGGATTCTCCCCAAAGGTCACAGCCGAGGTGTTGTCCTGGTCGAGGTGGCGGTGGTGGCCGCCGAGCAGCTCGGGTTCCGAGCCCGACATGCAGGTCGATTTTCAGAGGCTATGAATCGCCTGAGATACCCGCGCGCCTCAGACAAATACTCTTACTTCCCTCTTGTCGTATGTACCATCCGTGCGCCCGTAATCCCCCGTGGAACCTGCACATCCGGTGTTGTCTCGGCAGGTCCCGACTTCATTCGAGTCACGCACCTCGTGAACAGCCATTTATACTTCGCAGACCTCGCGATGACCGAGGTCAAGTATGGGGTGGAACCGCCCCAGGCGACAACGTTGCTCGCCTTTCAGGTCATGTGGGCCCAGACTATCTCTCGAGGTTCACCGCCGAGACCGCTCTCCATCTTTCGAGACCTTTCCTAAAAGAGCTTTGCTGTCCCGCTGGGCCCGCCCCGCCGCCGCTCTGGTCTCCGCTTTTTTCTTTACGGGCGGAGTGAGCTCCTTTCGATATGAGGCCTTTCACCGCGGCCGTACTTCTCGCTTTATGAAAGCACCTCACCCATGCTTCGGCTGGGGGATTTTCGTAGATGGAAAACATCAAGTCTTTCGAACGAACTCCAATCCAAAGAACACGCAAAGGATCGCGAACTTCTCGCCTGTGATATCTACCTTCGCATCCCAGACAATCTCCGGGACATAAGACCAGTTTTCATGAGCTCGCTTGATTACGCAGATGATAACTGACTTTCTTATACGTCCCGACTTAACGGCTGCAGAGACTAACTTTGTTTGATAACTCTCCGAACGAGCAGATCGATGACGACTAAGCCTATTAAACCAGTCAAGGCCTGGCCTTTAAATGTGATAAATAAAGCTCTTCACCTCACAGGTCTCGATAATTCACAAACCCATTTGGTTTTCAGAAGGAGATGATCGACCGGATCTTCGACACCATCGAATGCTTCCACTCAGGGCACCGAATTTTGTCGAAGAGGAAGGAAGACTTTCTACTGCGGGAAGGATGACTCAGCTTTGTTGTACCAAGGTGTCCATAAGGTCGAGCGCCCTCTACCACCTCTTTCACTCCGCCAGCCTCATCGAGGCTCAACCTCCGCTTCCACGATCGCTTTCCCGCCTCACAGGGCATGGGAGCCTTGTTCCCCGACATGCCCTTCGAAAGTGTTGCTTCGCTGCTTCCTCTCCAGGCCAATCGTGGTCCGTACCCCCGGCTCAGCCTAGACTCGTCTCGCTTCAAAGACTCCCGGAACGTCGATCAGGCCGCCTCGCCAGGAGGAAAGCCGTGGACTCCCGTGGTTCGCCGTGGTCTCCCCGTGGGCGTCAGATTCGCCGGTGAGCCGCCTAACTCTCCTATCGCGTTAAGGCTGTGAGGCGAGTGCCTCCACCTCGCTCGTGGTTGGGCTTGCATCGCTTAACGCGCCAGTGGTTCGCAAATCTGGGCCACCGCGATCCTCGTGATCTCAAGGGATCGACGCTTGCTCCCCGCTTGTGTTCCGGTTGATACCCATCAATAACCGGAAATCGGCCATTTATCAAGGGAACACGCTCTACGACGGCGCCAACTCCGATGATGCTTATTTCAACTTGACTGGCCGAGAGCTCGGGGTCGCCGCTTTAATTGACCGCTGGGCGCTAGTCTGTGCCCCGGATCGCCCGGCCGGCGTCGATTGCCGCAAAGGCCGGTCTCGCAGCTCGGGCGTGACACTCCTTTGCAAAAACAAGAAAAGAAGTGGGTCGGCGAGGTCACGTGGCCGCCTCGATGCCTAAGCTAGTTCTTTCCCGAGAAAAGATAATCGCTTTAGAGGGCTGAATGTGTTGCGATCTTTCACCGATGTGGTGGCCTCGGTATTTATAGTATATGTTTTCTCGCTTGGATGGTGATTAGGATTTTTCCCATTGATCGAGATTTCTTGCTTTATCCAGATTTGATTCGAATGACAGAAAGACTTTTATTTAGAATTATCCTTTCTTCCTTATTGGTGGATCTCGTCTTGATCCGTAGGATGAGTCGTTATATCGTGAATTATTTTATTTTCCATGTTGATGGATTTAGTTTGATTTGCAGTGATAATAATACGTTATCTGGGGATTAATTCTATTTCCCTTATCGATGGATCTGGGGCTTTGATTTTATGTGATTTTGGGCTTTCTCGAATATCCGCACCGGCCTCAAATGTGCGGATCGGAACTCATTCTGGGTCAAGGTCTAAGGCCCTGAGCCCCACAATGGGCATGCTCTTCTTCGATCCTGGGCGAGGGCCCCGTGGTTCTCATTTTTCAAACCCTACTAAATATTATTGATTATGATTGGAAGAACAGTCTCTTTAGCATTGTACTTAAGAAGCCAATACAACAATGAAATCAAACACACATTTCTTAAAAGCAGGTTATCCATCGATCAGACAAAAAAGTAGCTTGTTTGTTTCTTCTCGCACAAAATTCAGTTCCTTGACTCAGTAGTGTCCCTAAGCCTAAGGTTGCTTTGTCAGTTGCGTGGGTTATACTTGAATTTCACTAGTGCTCCTGTAAATGCTCTACCATTCAATTATTGTAATGAAAATCATCTGCATTAATTTGTTCAATTCCTTTATTTTCTCATTTTTTTTATTCATTGCCTTTTTCAGATTCTATGCTATTGCTATTTTCGGAAGGATCTCACTCTTTTGCCTTTGTTAACAGATTCAAGGATTATGTCCCTGCAAAGTATCAATCTCTATATCAGCAGTATCTTAAGGATAAGGAGGAAACAATTGACACTTCGAGGAATACTTTTCTCGTGAGTGTTAATATTTTGTACCAATGACCAAAGTTTATCTAAATTTTCACATTTAGTTTCCTAGATCAAGCATATGATGGTATTCCTTTGGGTATGATTTGATAAATTTTAGAAAACGAGCATTAAAACAATGAATTGGATTTTCAAAGATGTATGACATACTCTCATTTGGCAATAGTTACCTGGTTGACAAATATATAGACAGTTCAAATGATAATATAAAAAGCCCAAATGAGCCCCTATTTGTTTTGGGACTCAAAATAGATGGCTTGGTTGGAAAAAATAAAGGAAAGTTCTATAAATCTCCTACAAAACTCGATTGAAAGCAAAGAGTCATGCTGAATTGCTTAGACAAATTGCAAATTTCAAGATAATTAGGCTAAAGATTGTATTTATGGAATGCAAATTTTGAAAACCCTAGGAATAAAAATGAGGAAATGGTTGAGATGAATGAGGAAGAGATGCCCAAGACTGACCATTCCCTCTCTGGGTTTTGGGTATCTATATGTCATGTTCTAATGTTTTTATGGTTAATACTTGTTCTTTTGCATTTCCTCGAGGACAAAACTTGGAATCTAAATCTTTATATTCATGGTGCAGCTTAAATATCCGGGGAAACTTAATGACTCTGAGCATGAATGTGCATGGCAAAGGCAGAGAATATCCATCTTAAGGAGAAAAATGTAAGATTTGTTTTAATTACTGTTAAGTATTGCACTTGAGACGGCTACTTAGACTGTATATTTATAGATTATTCATGGGTTTTAACCAGGTATTGAAGCAGATAATCATCTACCCTCATTTGAAAGAAAACACGGTTCTCATCACCAACACGATTTAGTATGATTTGTGCCCCTCAGGTTCAGGAAAACTCCATTCTCCATTCTTCATTATTATGCATTATGATTAGAAATCTGCACCGTACCAGCTTAGAAGAGAATGAAAATCTGGATGGATGGAGCAGGAAAGCTTGGATGTAAAGGAACATCTCTAATTCCCCGGTCTCAGAGCCAAACAAATTGTAGCTAATGAGGCTTAAGAATCAAGTGTTTTGTAATTATTTGTTTTTTTATTTTTTATTTTTATTACAGAATAAAAATCACATTTTATGAGAATCTTCAATTCTATTGTAAATTTATTTTTCATTGAGATAAATGAAATCAATGTGATCACATGTCTCTTCTCCTGTAAACTGTTTTGATTAGGCTATGTTTGATTCAAAGAGAAAAAGACTGCGTAGGAAATTGTATTATCATTAAAAAAGTTGAGGTTTAGATTTAAGAATTTAATCTAGAGAGCATTAGTAAATTAATGCTTATTATTTAATGACTTAATTTGGCTTTATATTTAAATTGTTTAACTTTGAAATTTAATAATTAAGTCTTACTTACTCTGTTTGATAAGATTAACTTTAGACATATTTTAAATCATTCAATTAACAAATTTATCCAACAAATGAAATCCATAACAATAGAGATTGTGAAATAGTAAAAAGGTTTATGACAAATGAAATCCAAGAATTCAAGAAGTAAAATAAAGATGTTAACTCAAAAATAAAAAACAATTAGTTATTTATTAATTAAAATTATTTTTAATTTTAAGTCGTATCATTAGTTTTTTTTTATTATCAAATATATCTAATTTACTTAACCTATTCTTCTGATTCATGATAAATTGAGATCTTGTTCAGGTGAGCCTAAATCTTGAGTTTGGATGTAGATCTGTC
>JAEQBH010007162.1:0-127725 GCA_016808115.1 Tetrastigma voinierianum
TTCTAGTGTATTGTTATAAGTCGTTTTACAATGGTATGTTATGGTTTTTAATTGTTAAACCATATTTTAAAGCTTATTGTTTTGATTTGTTAAACAATATTTTAAGCTTATGGTTTTGATTGGTTAAACCATATTTTAAAGCTTATGGTTTTGATTTGTTAAACCATATTTTAAAGCTTATGGTTTTAATTTGTTAAACCATATTTTAAAAAGCAAGCAAGCAAAATTATATTTTATAAGTCAGGCCTTAAGAAATCCCTAGTTTTAAGCAAGAAAGCGTGCCCGGAATTGAGAGGTATTCGTACGATGCACAGGGAAGTTAGGATATGATTGCATTGCATTTAGATTTGCCTGGTCGGCCAAACCAAGCTCATGCATTATGGCATATTAGAGGAGCCAGTATAGTACGTGCTGGGTATATAGGGTTAGTGCGCTAGCTTATTATGTGGTGATGGAGCATTCCACCATATTTACTGGAATAGGTGATGTGGACATGAGGTCCTTCCACCGGCACAGTAGAGACACAGGTTTCCTGTGTTTACTAGAGTATAGCAAGCAAGAAAGTCCTCCAGTGGTTGATCATTATATTATTAAGCATTTTACATACAGCTTAAAAATCAACCATTGATAAGCAAGCAATCATTTTATGAAAAGTTTTAGAAACTTTTATAGCAAAGCAAGCAAGCATTTTATGAAAAATTTTAGAAACTTTTATAGCAAAGCAAGCAAGCATTATATAAAATGTTTTAGAAACTTTTATAGCAAAGCAAGTAAGAATTTTATGAAAAGTTTTAGAAACTTTTATATGAAACTAATGACATTTTATGAAAAGTTTTAGAAACTTTTATATGCATGAAACAAGGTTTCCTAAATGTTTTGAGAAAGCGAATAGTTTCTGATTTCGGACATTTTCAGAAAAAGCAAGCATTTTATAAGCATACACTCATTGAGCTCTTTTAGCTCATTATTTTATTGGTTTTAAAAATTATTTTTCAGGTACAGTGCAATGAGAGCGGCTTGGACATATCGGTCCTCGCTACTAGTTATATATGCTGTATTTACTCATTATTGTATATATTGTAAGAAAACACTTTGAACTTGTATAGTTGTGCATATGTATGTACATAGTTTTGTTTATGAAAATGTGATGAGCCTGAGACTCTTTTGAAGAAGTGTTGTTGGTTGCCATATTTTAGAAGTGTAATTTGTATTTACAAGTTTTGGGACATGTCCTATATGTGCGGCCTATTATCTTTACTTGAAATTTTATAAAATAACAAGTTTATAAAAAAAAAAAAATTATATGGGTTTTGGTGAGCAACACGACTTAGCTTCCTGGGGAATTCTCTAGTCGTTGGTAGTATCGGTAGGGTTTATTAGGAGTTTGTCGACACATAAACACCCGATGAGAGTGGGGGTGGGGGTGGGTCAAGCTGGTATCAGAGCAAGGTCTTAGGAAACCTGTGTTATTAAGCATCATAGTTTTCTTATACACTATTTTACATTATTGGCAACCATGCATTTTCAAATTCAAGTACATACATTTTAAGTGTTTCAAAGTACTAAACAATTGATTTTTGCGAATAAAGCACTATGTCAGGCAGAGGACGTCGAGGTCGTCCTTGGAGAGCCATATTAGATTGTTATAAATGGAAGTAAAGTTGCATAGGCCAGGGAAATTGGAGGTAAAGTTCAGGGGAATACGTAGAGAGGTATTTTCCAGTTTGATCTCCGCCATGGCAGCGCAGAGGATGCTGCATAAGGGTTGTCAAGGTTATCTAGCTTATGTAGTGGAGACAGGGAAGGAGGGGACTCTAGTGGATGAGATTCTAGTTGTTAGAGAGTTCCCAGATGTATTCCCGTATGATATTGCAGGATTACCTCTAGATAGAGAAGTGGAGTTCACCATTGATTTGATCCCAGGGACTGAGCCCATTTCCATTCCTCCTTATAGGATGGCTCCTACAGAGTTGAGGGAGCTTAAGGCTCAATTAGAAGAGTTTTTTGAGTAAGGGATTCATTCGGTCGAGCATATCCCCATGGGGAGCTCTAGTTCTCTTCGTGAAAAAGAAAGATGAGAGTTTGAGGTTGTGTATAGATTACAGGAAGCTAAGGAGTTATCATTCCTTGTCAATTATCCGCTCCCCTAGGATCGATGAGTTATTCGATTAGCTCCAAGTGTAACGCCCCATCCCAAGAGGGTGTACAGTATGTGTAACCGTAGGGTCGTATATGTGCACTAAGGGTTTCCTTAATTATTTGAGTGTCATAGGAGTATTTTTGAAAGTTGTTTTTAAGGATGAAATTATAAAGTTTCCAAAGCATTGTGGCACTTTTGCAATTAAGGAAAGTGGAGGGGTGAAAGTATAAATTATGGAATTTCAAAAGGATAATAATAATAATAAATTGCCATAATGGTTCAGGGAAACTAGAAAATTCTCTAGATCTCGGATGACAAAGCGGACTTAGCCAGTTAAATTCGATCTACATGAAATCCTAGTGACCCGAAGAAAAGTTTGTTGAATTCTTAGGCAGAGTGGGATATTTTGAATTTACGGGTGATGCATCGCCCGAGTGACTTCGGGATGAGATTTTCTGAAATTCTCGAAAGTCAGAAAATGGCTTGAGTAAAAGTTCATTTAAAATAATTGAACTAAAAAGAAATAAAATTTTTCGGGACAGAAACGGACCCAAATGAGACAATATAAGTTATGTATCCAAATAATAATAATAACAATAATAATAATAATAGTAATTAAAAAAAAAAAAGAAAAAAAGCATAAAGTCAAAAGTAAAAAATGGACAGAGGGAGACGGACGAGAATGAGAGAGAGGGAGAGGGATTTTTTATTTTATTTTTTTCTCTCTTTGTTTCTTTCTCAGATTTACGAAATTCGGATCGTAGATTTTTGTTGGAGCAGAAGGCGAAGTTGGACTACGCGACGAGAGTTACGCGTAGGTACCAATATCTTAGCGTTTCTTCAAACTTCAAGAGGTTGGAAATTTTCCTACTTGTGTTATTTCTAGCTTAAAAGCTATGTAATGACATAAATTTTCATAGAGCAGTGAGTAGTAAATTCCGATCCCAAAATTTTTGGAATGAGTTTAGAGATTTTTAGGAATTTTTGGGACTATTTTCGGACAATTCGGGCTAAATTTCGGGACTGTTTTCGGACAGTTCGGGTTGAAATTTAAGGATTTTATTCAGACAGTCTGAACATAATTTTCAAAAATGTTTTCAGGTGTTTTTAGATTATATGGAAAGTCCCTTGAGTCTAGAATCTATCAATATGCCTTTGAATGGCATTTGGGCCCCACATATTTTCTGAAAATTTTAATTGTAGCACCAAGTGTGCAAGTGCTTGTGTAAGCGTGTGTGATCTAATACATAGATGTGTAGGGTAATAAAGCTGAAACGGGAGAAATTAATAGTCGTGCTCAATTATTGTAAAAGGAAGGTGAGTATTCTAAGCTCTATTTTTTTCAATGCTAGTGTATTATTTATAAATCGTTTTACAACTGGTATCTGTAATGGTTTTGATTTTAAACCATATTTGAAAAGCAAACAAGCGATGTGATTTAGAAAGCAAGCAAACAAGCAATGGTTTGATTTTAAACCATATTTGAAAAACAATCAAGCAATGAGTTTTAGTAAGCAAGTAATGGTTTTGAATTATCAAACCATATTTCAAGCAAGCAATGGTTTTGAATTATCAAACCATATTTCAACAAATAATGGTTTTGAATTGTTAAACCATGTTTCAATCAAGCAAAGTATATTTTATAAAACAGGCCTAATGAAAATCCACGGTTTTGGAAGCAAACATACCCGATCGGTATTAGTATGTGCGGTGGTGTTATGACATCATTTCATGCATTTTAGATTTGCTTGGTCAACAAACTTAGTTCATGCATCATGGCATTTAAAGGAGACCATGGCACATCTCCTTGGAGTATATAGGGTGCCCAGCTAGCTAGTTATGGTGATGTAGACCGAGTCTTTCCACCATATTTGCAGGAAAAGGTGATGTGGGCGAGTCCTTCCACAGGTGATGTGGACCCCGAGGTCCTTCCAGAAGCCTGATTGAAGCCCAGGCTCCTGTGTTTACTAGGGTACAACAAGCAAGAAAGGCCTCCAGTGGTTGATCTTGATTTATAAGCATTTTACACACAGTTTTAAAATCAACCACTAGTAAGCAAGCAAGCATTTTATGAAAAGTTTTTAGAAACTTTTAAAGCAAGCGGTCGAAGCCCAGGCTCCCGCGTTTATGAAAAGTTTTATAAACTTTTAAAGCAAAGCAAGCAAGCATATTATGAAAAGTTTTAGAAACTTTTACAGCAAAAGCAAGCAAGTAGTTTCTGAAAAGTTTTAGAAACTTTTAAAGCAAGCAAGCATTTTATGAAAAGTTTTTAAGAAACTTTTACAACAAAACAAGCAAATAGTTTTACGAAAAGTTTTAGAAGAAAAACTTTTAAAAGCAACAAGCGGTTTATGAAAGTTTTATAAACTTTTTAAAGCAAAAACAAGCAAATGTATGAAAAGTTTTATAAACTTTTAAAGCAAAGCAAGCAAGCAGTTTTTGAAAAGTTTTAGAAACTTTTATAGCAAAGCAAGCAAGGTTTCTGGAAAATGTTTTACAAAATATAGTTTTACAATTTTGAGATTTTTTTAGAAAAAGCAAGCATTTTATAAAGCATACACTTATTGAGCTCGTTTAGCTCATTATTTTCTGTTTAAAAGTATTTCCCGGTCTGGGCACGGATATTTGGGACATATTAGGATTCTCGACTTATAGTATAGTCTTTGTTTTTAAATAACTTTATTGTGAGGAAATACTTTGAATTTTCTGATTGAGCATATGTATGTACATAGTTTTGTTTGCGAAAATGTGATGAAGAAAACTGAGGAGCTCTTTTTGAAGAAGTGTTAGTTCTTATGTGTTTCCTAATAAATTGTATGGCGGGTTTTAGGATATATCCTGTATCTGTTTGTTATGCTGCCAAAATTTTATAAAATCACAAATTTATAAAAGAAAATTTTTTATATAGGTTTTCGGCAAGCAACACGGCTTAGCTTCCTGCACAGGATTATCTAGTCGTTGGAATGCGAATTTGGGGGTTTCTACGTGGGATTGGCCGGCACACACACCGCTAGTAGGGGTGGGGGTGTGACAAGTTGGTATCAGAGCCCAGGTATACGATAACCTAAGGCTTGAGAATGTCTTGACACAAGTTGTATTGAGAGCCGTTCTTACGAAACTTTGTGTTATTCGTATGTGATTTTATTATACACTATTTTTTACACTACGGCAGCCATGCATTTTCAAACTCAAAGTACATACATTTGAGGTGTCTCAAGAAGTAAACAACTTTTTTTTTTTTTGTAAATACGGCACTATGTCGGGCGGGCGATGTCGAGGTCGTCTGGAGGACATTCGGAGGCTTCGAGTGTCTGCGTGCTGAGAGAAATGAGCAACGTAGTTAGTTCCACTGCAGCCTCCATGGAATCGGCCTCAGTGACCCGAGGTCGAATTTTGGACCATACGGGCCACCGGGGAGCTTAAGTGCGGGATTTGTTCGGCAGGCCGGTGGCATCAGTTGGCAGATAGTGGCCATAGGCTGCTCGTCGACAATCGCGACCTCCACCAGCCACCTAGAGAGGTTCTTGAAGAACACAGGAGGTCAATAGAGAAACCGAGGCTGGGCGCGCTGTATGGCGGAAGTGGCGATCCAGAGGCAGCTTGGTTATGGTTGGACAGAGTAAACAAGGTTTCTACGGAGTTGTGAATTCTCTGGATGATCGAGAGTCTTGTTTCGTTTATGATGGAAAGCAGGGCTGGGATTGGTGGGATGCCGTGGATACAGGAGGTATCTGATGGTATAATATGAAAGGACCCGAGTTCAGTAAGAGTTTACTCACATATTCTTTCCTCAGAGTCACAAGGATTCGAAGATTGAGGAGTTCTTTAGATTAGAGCAGAAGAACATGTCAGTATCAGAGTATGAGAAGAGGTTCTCAGAGTTAGTCAGATTGGTTCCATATATTCAGGCTGATGAAGTCTTGAAGTGCAAGTGATTTCTGGCAAGATTACGGCACGGATTAGAGTTCATTATCATCCAGTTCCTCATGCGCGGTTGGGGATTTAGTTGAGGCCGCTGAGGTTGAAATTTTCTGGCTATATATCAGTGCGGCGGGAGAGAGTAAGAGAGTGCGCGACGGCTTCTCGTGGAAAGCTCTAGTCGATCCAGCGAGGCGAGAGGTTCCGTGAGGTGTAAATCGAGGGCTGCCTCCTGGTCGAGGATCAATGGGGCCTAGTTGCCGGGAGTGACACAGAGCATTCCTCCGTCGTCATATGTGTCGAGCGACACCAGCATGGGAGTGTAGGAATGTACGGTGTTTCACGTGCCGGGAAGGCCATTTTATTAAGGAGTGTCCTCAGTTGATTGGTGCAGAGGCATCGTGCGGCTTAAGCTACCCGGCGCGAGAGATGAGCCTCCCGAAGTCTTCGGGGAGGTTTCCCAAGCGGAGGGGCCAACACGGCCCGCGGTGGCGGGTACGTGGTGCGAAGTAGTCTTACGAGGATGCAAATAGAGGCCAGCTCGGAGGCGAGTTTATCTTTGTGGCTGTGGGATGCGGATGCGACTCGGATGTAGTTCTTTAGTATTATTTCCTATCCTTGATCATGATGCATATACATTAGTGGACCCGGGGCCACGCGTTCATTTGCATCGAAGCCTTTCAGCAGATCGCTTCGGATAGGGCCGGGCGTTGGGTCGTATGAGAGTTTCCACTTCCAGGTTGGAATCCAGTTGTTCTCGAACGAGAGAGTATTAGTCGAGGAGATAGTAAGAGTTACGATTAGGGGACAGGAGTTCCTAGCGGATCTTGTAGCTCTATATACGAGGGACTTTGATGTGGTTCTTGACATGGATTGGCTGTCTCGCCATAAAGCCACATTAGATTGTTATAAAAAGGAAGTAAAGTTGCATAGGCCAGGGAAATTAGAGGAAAAGTTCAGAGGAATAAGAAGAGAGTTATCTTCCAGTATGATCTCCGCCATGGCAGCACAAAGGATGTTGCGTAAGGGTTGTTAAGGTTATCTAGCTTATGTGGTGGAGACAGGGAAGGAGGGGACTCTAGTGGATGAGATTCCAGTTGTTAGAGTTCAGTATGTATTCTCGGATGATATTGCGGGATTACCTCCCGAGAAGAGGTGGGTTCACCATTGATTTGATCGGTGAGCCCATTTCCATTCCTCCTTATAGGATAGGCTCCTGGGGATTGAGGAGCTTAAGGCTCGGGACAGAAGAATTCATTAAGTAAGAGTTTCATTCGTAGAGCATATCCACAGTAGGGAGGCTACAGTTATAACCGTGAAAAAGAAAGATGGGAGTTTGCGGTTGTGTATAGATTACAGGCAATTGAACATAATTACCATCTGCAATCAGTATCCACTCCCTAGGATTGGTGAGTTATTCGATCAACTCCAAGGGTCTCGAGTATACTCCAAGATAGACTTGAGGTCGGGGTGTATGTCGATTGAGGGTGCGAGGGGAGAGTGATGTACCCAATTTGCATTATTCGGGGCACGCTATGGGCATTATGAGGTTGCAGTGATCAGTTTGAAACGAAACTAAGTCACAGTGATGTTATGGGTTGAGTGAGTGATGGCTAAGGTGTTTGGATAGGTTCATCATAGTTTTTATCGATGATATCCTAGTGTATTTGGGTAGTTCGGAGGAAGAACAATCGAGCACACGAGGATTGTGGTGCGGGACCACAAGAGGCGGCGGTTGTATGCCAAGTTGAGCAAGGGTGGTTTGGCTTCTGAGGAGTGACATTCCACAGGTCATGTGATCATGTTGAGGGGTGAGTGTGGATCGAAAAATAGAAGAGCACTGGTAAGTGGAAACAACGAAAGAATGTGTCGGGAGATTCGAAGCTTCCTTGGTTTAGTAAGTGTTCTGGAAGTTTGTTGAGGGGGTTCTCGAGGATAGCATTGGGCCAGCTATGAAAATATGTCAAGTATGATTGGGTGGATGCCTGCCAACAGAGTTTCAAGGAGTTGAAGGGTAGATTGACTTATGCTCCAGTTCTAGTTTTGCCTAATGGGAGAGATGGGTTTGTGGTTTCTGATGATGCTTCTCAGCAAAGGCCTTAGTTGTGTTTGATGCGAGAATGATAGGGTGATTGAATATGCTGCAGGCGATTGAAGCATGGGGAGGGTACCCTACACATGACTTAGAGCTTGCAGCAGTAGTGTTTGCTCTGAAGAATGGAGACATTACTTATATGGTGTTCCTTGCTGGATCATTACAGATAATAAGAGTCTTCAATATATTTTCACCTAAAAGAGTTAAGCACGAGGCAAGAAGATGGCAGGTTGATTGGGACTACGGCGTACTGTGAGTACCATCGAGAAAAAGCTAATGTCGTAGCGGATGCCTTGAGTGGCGACCAGGGAGAGTTCTTTGTCTCATATGAGATTAGGTTGTCTTCCTTTGTTGGTGGATCAGGAAACTTTAGGGGTGATATTTGGAGGTGAGGATTTAGGTGCCTTGTTGCTTCCATTTCATGTTAGACCTCTCTAGTGGATCAGAATTCGGACAAGGCAATTGCGGATCTGAGATGATTAAGCAGAAGGGATAGAAAAGGGAAAGAAAGCAGAGTTTCAAATCAGAGATGAAGGCATGATAGTGAAAGGACAGAGAATGTGTGTGTCAGAGTATGGCGAGCTTAAGAGAGACATTATGGAAGAGGCGCATTCATCTGCTTATGCTATGCATCCAGGTAGTACCAAGATATACAAGACTTTGAAAGAACATTACTGGTGGAATGGGATGAAGAAAAGATCATGATTTCGTCTCAGGATGCCTAACACATTGGCAAGTGAAGGCGAGCATCGAGAGGCGTGGGAAGATACGATTACTATTCCAGTATGGAAATGGGAGAAGATCACTATGAATTTTATGACAGGTCTTCCACGGACTCAGAGGCAGCATGATGTTATATGGGTGATAGTTTGTCGATTAACAAAGTCTACTCATTTTCTGCCAGTTAATGTTGAGGATTCTCTGGAAAAGTTGGCCCAGTTATATGTGGATGAGATAGTGAGACTTCATGGGGTTCTAGTTTCGATAGTTTCAGATCGAGACCCTAGGTTACATACAAGTTTGACGGTTGCAAAGCGATTTGGGTACTACGCCTTCATTTCGGCACAACATTTCATCACCAGCGGATGGCGGTCGAAGGACCATTGACGTTAGGATATCTTTGGCTTGTGTGATGGAATTGAGGGAGTTAGGACTCATTTGATGGGTTAGCCTGCACAACAACAGCTGCTCCCGAGGCCGATTATAGAGATGTCTCCATTTGGGCGTATGGGGAGGAAATGTAGAACTCCGATATGCTTGGGATGAGGTTGGTGAGAGGAGGCGATAGGCGCCGCCAGTAGTGCGGATCACTTCAGAGAAAGTGAAAGTCGTCCATGATAATTTGAAGACAACAAGAGATAGCCAGAGAAGTTATGCGGACAACCGTCGTAGAGACTTGCGAGTTTGAGATGGTGTAGAGTCTTCTGAAGAAGATTTCCCCGTGGAAGGGTGTTTTGAGATTTGGGAAACGAGGCACGCTTAGTCCGAGATTTATAGGACCTTATGAGATTGTGAGCAAGGTGGGGCCAGTAGCTTATAAGTTGAAGTTACCCCTAGAGTTATCAAGGATTCATGGCACATTCCATGTGTCGATGTTGAGGAAGTACATCCACGATCAGCTTCACGTGTTGAAGAAGCGGCCCGGTCACGGCTAAAGGAGAACGACTTATGGGGAAATACACAGAAGATTGTAGATCGCAAGGAGCGAAGTGTTGAATAAGGTGATTCCTTTAGTTAAAGTATTGTGGAAGAATCATGAGAGGAAGCCGGCTACTTGGGAGCCGGAAGCTCGGATGTGCCGTCGGTATCTGATTATTTTAGAATGAGGGTACTTTCTTTTCCTTTTGACTTTGGTTGTTCATTCGGGCGAAATGTTCTAAAGGAGGGAGGATTTATGGCATACATCCCAGAGGGTGTACGGTATGTGTAGTAGTAGGGTCGTGTAATGCGCAAGGGTTTCCTTAATTATTTGAGTGCCATAGGAGTATTTTTGAAAGTTGTTTTTAAGGGTGAAAGTACAAATTATGGAATTTCAAAAGGATAATAATAATAATAAATTGCCATAATGGTTTAGGGAAGCCTAAAAAATCCTCTTGATCTCGGATGACAAAGCGGTACCCAGATTAAATTCGTCTGTGAAATCTAGTGACCCGGAAAAGTTTCGTCAAATTACGAGACAGGTCAAAATATTTTGCAATTTACGGGTGATAAATCGGGAATGAGATTTTCTGAAAATCTCGAAGTCATAAAATGGCTTGAGTTAAAGTTCATTTAAAGAATTGGGCGAAAGAAATAAACTTTTTTGGGACAGAAACGGACTCGAATGAGGCAATATAAGTTATGTATCCAAATAATAATAATAATAATAATAGTAATTAAAAAAAGAAAAAAAAAAGGATAAAGTCAAAAGTAAAAAATGGACAGAGGGAGACGGACGAGAATGAGAGAGAGGGAGAGAGATTTTTTATTTTATTTTTTTCTCTCTTTGTTTCTTTCTCAGATTTATGAAAATCGGACCGTAGATTTTTGTCTGAGCAGAAGGCAAAGTTAGGACTACGCGACAAGAGTTACGCTTAGGTATCAATATCTTAGCGTTTCTTCAAACTTCAAAAGGTAGGAAATTTTCCTACTTGTGTTATTTCTAGCTTAAGGCTATGTAATGACTTGAAATTTCTAAGAGCCCCCGTGAGAGCGTAAAATTTCCAGTCCCAAAATTTTGGAATGAGTTTAGGAATTTTTAAAATTTTGGGACTATTTGACGATCACAGGCTGAATTTAGAGATTGTTTGGGATAGTTCGGGTTGAAATTTTAGGATTTTTATTTCAGCAGTCGGGACATAATTTTCGAGAGAAATGTTTAGTGTGTTTTTAGACTCTATGGAAAGTCGCCCAGGTCTAGAATCAGCAATATGCCTTTGAAAGGCATTTGAGGCTATATATTTTAAAATTTTAGTGTAGCACTAAGTGTGCAAATTGCTTGGTTTATCGCGTGTGTGTGATCTAATACATCGAATGTGTAGGGTAATAGCGGCGGGAGGGTGATGAGTGGGTGCTCAATTATTGCTAAAGGAAGGTGAAAAGGTGTTCTAAACTCTATTTTTTCCAATACTAATTAATATTATTTATAAATCGTTTTACACTGGTATGTAATGGTTTTGATTTTAAACCATATTTGAAAAGAAAGCAAGCAATGTGATTTAGAAAGCAAGCAAACAAGCAATGGTTTTGATTTTAAACCATATTTGAAAAGCAAGCAAATGATGAGTTTTAGTAAGCAGCGATGGTTTTGAATTATCAAACCATATTTCAAATGAAATAATGGTTTTGAATTGTTAAACCATGTTTCAAGCAAGCAAAGTATATTTTATAAAACAGGCTTAACGAAAATCCCTAGTTTTAAGCAAGCATACCGGTCATAGGTATTTCGTACGTGCACGGTGGTGTTAGGACATCATTTCATGCATTTTAGATTTGCACGGTCGGTGAAAGCAGTTCATCAAATCATAGATTTAAAATTGTGGCATACTTTAGAGTATATAGGAGTTGACGCTAGCTAGATTATGGTGACATAGACCAAGGTCTCCACCATATTCTAGGAAAAGGTGATGTGACTAAGGCCCCTTCCACAGGTGATGTGGACCCAGGTCCTTCCACTGACACGGTTGAAGCCCAGGCTCCTGTGTTTACTAGCGTACAGCAAGCAAGAAAGGCCTCTAGTGGTTGATCTTGAATTATAAGCATTTTACACACCACAGGTTTTAAAATCATTCACTATTGCTCTTATAAGAAAAAAGACGATCTTAACGGTTACTAAGCGTCTCGCCATTGTTATGTGTTATATGTCATCATAACTTCCTAGTCTTATATGTCATCTATTGCAGTGTCAAGGTAGGTGTATCAGCAACCTTGACATATATAAAATGTTAATGAATGTGTTTTCCTATTAATCAATATAACTTCTCTCTACCACTCATAATATGTCAAGGTTTGTTTTCAAATAAATCATGGTTTCTTTAAAAATATGTCAAGGTAAGGATCTTCCACCATAGATTATAAATTGGAGATTAGAAGCATATGCCAAAAGTAGCCTTTGAAAAATTTAAAAATAAGCTTTTAATGTTGCAATGAAGAAGTATGATGCAAAATAACTTGTTGGCATATTGAAAATTCTTCAGCAATTTAAACACTATTCTGAAAATATACCTTGTTTTGTCTTAAGACTGTCTTGTTAACCCTGATACACCCGTATAAATATGCATGTAGCTATTAAAAACACATGTACATATATTGTGTTAATTTGAATTAAGTTGTCATCCCTTTCAATATACAAACAAAATAATATATTCAAAGAAGAAGCTAAAGCAACTTTACTTAGAATAAAAGATGCCAAAGATAATGTAAATCAAGTTCTATTTATAATACATACATCAATAAAACTCATAGAACGATAGATAAATTATACAACCAAAATTTTAATAACCATGTATGTATATACATCTTTAAATATCTCTATGCAAAAAACCTTACCTTAGTCTTTCACTAACTTGACTGTGACGAAAAAATAAATAAGCAAAATGACCCAGTGGTATTAGCGAAGATGAAAACTATGTAATAAAATCTTAGTAACTACACAAACTTTAATCTTACCAAAATAAAAACTGTACAACCAAAAAATATTAGTAACACATTCGTATATACATCTTGAAATCTCTGTAAAAAAATACCATCTTGAGTCTTTCATTAACTGATACCTATACCAAATAAAATAAGGAAATAAAAAAATGATATTAACTAATTATTGGTATAAGATGAAACCCATGTAATGAAAACTTTAGAACCTACACAACTTTAATCATACCAAAATAACAATTATACAGCAAGAATATTAATAAACGGATGTATATACATCTTCAATTCTCTCTGTGCAAAAAACCATATGGAGCTCATGTATAATTAGAAAATGTATACATATATAATGTGATAAAACTTCATGAACCTATAATGAGTTTTGGGTTTTGGGTTTAGGGTGTTTAAGTTTTTTCTTCTACCAATAGAAAACCTTCTTTGAGTATGTCTAAGTAGGGGTTTTTCCCCGGTTATTCGCCGATTCAATGGCTAGTATTTGGTTTCTGGTACGTAAATGGCCATTTTGCTCAATATGGTGTGTTATCGGCTGAGTTTTTGAGCGAGAAGGCGTTTTGTTGTTTCCGATTTAGGACTTGTAGCCCCAAATCCTGGGGGTCGTTGACTGCAGATCAGCAGCGGAAGCACTTGAATGTCGGGTGACCGACATTCTCACGAAAATCGGGCGAGTCTCCTTTTGTATGGGGGCTCTGCAGGGATACATAACTTTGTCCAACCATCGATCACATGAGTAAAAACAGCCTCTTGGGCCCATAAGCAAATACTCGTCACAATATTCATATCCAACTATATCCAATAGTTTCCAAGAGTTAATAAATGACTCTTATACAACATATATTAAATTTTAGGAATTCTAATACATGTATACATAATATTAACCAAAGCCATGACATAGGCTTTTTCTTCTCAAACTGGCCTCTAGGACGGCCCGAGTCTCCTCGTGCGCTCCCATGCTGAAAAATATGTTCCCTCGACGAGGGTGAGCTAATGCTCGATAGTGGAATCACCTAAATGGGCTACTCTCCACCTAAAGTGCATATCTGTCTCGATGAAAACAAACATTCAAGTAAATGCATGATTCTACTTGAATGTCTACCTAAACAACTCATACCCCGAGTCCTCACCGACTCCCTCACACTTGCCTAAGACACGTATGAGAAAACTTCTTTTTAACAAAGATATTTGTTATTATTTGTGGACTACCCTCCGATATAAGTAATTGGGTATCTCAGATGTTATATTTAGTGGACTACCCTAGAGATATCAATTGGGCCGACTCAGAAGCGATTGATATTTTAGCTACCCTCAGATGTATATTAATTGGTAGACTCAGGCGATTGATATTTTATATGGACTACCCTCAGATAATTATTTTTTTTTAGTCAACCCTCAAAAACCATTCTCTGAGAATTAGCTCACACTCCTCCTATTGTTCTAAGGTGCCCAATGAATATGGAATGCGCATGATATCAATTCAATACAATTCATATAACACATGCGAATATATATAACATGATATACATTTACATAATTTAATCACACAAACATGTTATGTAATTTCACAATCCATTACACCAAATTAGCTCACTTGGCTAATTATCCAACACGAGCAATTCGATTTGAATTACTCAACCAAACACATTATTTAACAAAAATTATTTTGTGAACACTATTCTCGGGAACAGTGACACCCTTGGGTTACTGTTCGTGGTTCACTGCCACATTACATTTTCCACATAATTCAAGCCATTTCTGGCCTCATACCATAAACAACACAAGATTTATTTCATAAATTTAGCAAAAAAACCACCAACTGACCCTACACGATCCGCAGATGTGTATTTGACTCCATAAATTTCACCAATCATGCATTCGCTTTGGGAACCGAATTTCATGGCCATTCCGTGTATACACATCAACATCATTTGTTTCACAAATTTCATAATTAATAACCCAAACAGCCCATAAAAACATTACGGGCTGCTCCATGAACTCCCAAAAAAATTTCAATAATTCGGTCCCGAGTTTTGGGATGATCAAGCGGCCCAGGATTGACCTCGATCAGCAGAAACATTATAAAACACTTAAATAAAATTAACCTTGATAGGATAAATCCCTACCTCACGGGTTTGCCAGAACTTCAGGAAATTTCAATGCCGCCTTGAAGCTCTCGATGCGTGAGCATTTTTCCTTCTTGTCCCGACGACTTTCGACGGTCGGATCGCCCGATAATCTAGAGAGAAGTTTGATACTCTCTCACTAAAACCTTCAAACCCACACTCTCTGCATCTCCACCTCCCACACGTTTTGTTCTTTGTATTTCAAAGCAAGAGGATGACACTATTTGGATTTCGTCTTATTATCATTTAGAATTTTTCGGCGGCATCGTCCATTCTTTTCCCGGTTTTGACACTCGGCTGTATCTCGACCGTCCCGTTTCCATCATTTCTCTACTCATGCCACTTATGGCACCTGAGTTACATGTTATAATATTGATTTTTCACATCAAATATGGATTTTAAACGAAACAACGATGCCGCAAGCGTGCAGAATTGACATCTAAATTCGATGAAATTGACGTGGTAGCTAGATTTCGAGATGATTCCAACGAGGAATCATTTAAATGTCTGGTCCCCAGAATAAATTTAGTTTTTAGCAGAGTGATTTTAATAACCAGAAATTACGATTTTGCCTTTTTCGAGAAGTGGAATTTCTCGGGTCTTACAGGCTGAGTGTAGTGAAAATCTCAGTGTAGTTCAGTTTCTTTTCTCTGTGTGCGAGGAATTTCGAGGTGCGAAAATTTTGCTGCGTTCATGGGTGCGAATTTTACGCTGCGTGTCGCAAATTTTCTAGTTTTGTACCTCTAACTTTGGACGATCATAACTTCTTTGTCCAAACTCCGTTTGAGGTGTTCTTGGACTCTATGGAAATCCCATTGAGTCAAGAATCTAGATTTTTTCCTATGAAGGACAAGTGGGGTTCACAACCTTGATGAAATTTGAAAGTGGTGAACCCGACCCTGTTCAAACCAATTTCTTTTTCTTTTTTTGTTTCCCTTGTTTCTTGAGACCATCTAGTTATTTCATAACAGTCTAATAAGAGAATACAAAGAGTCTAGAGCATAACAGAGCATACATGGATAAGTGATACGATATGAAATACCTGAAAATGCTATGCAAATAGAAGAATGAATGATAGGAATACGTAAATGATATGAATATATGAATACAACAATGAATAGATAAAAAGTATAAGAGGAAAGTATATGATATGACAGTATAGAATATGAACATACATGAAAGCATATGTGAAAACATATGACAGTATATGATATGATAGTAAAAGTATAAGTCTTGTACTCCTACGGGAGATATCAAAGATGAGATAGAAATTCACATAATATGAAAAATAAAGATATGATATGAAAGTATTATTTAAGCAAAAGCCTGAAAAAGTACGAAAGTATCACGAAAGCACAATGTGTATATGATAGAATCAGACGTACAAATGTATATAAAAGTATCACGAATAGTGCGGGGATGACGATATATCAGAAAGCTGAAGATGAAAGCATATAACATGAAAGTATACGATAGTATAAGTATGAATATGAAGAATGAAAAGTATAGCATGGGCGTGTAGCCACTACATGAAATAAGACATGATATATACACAGTATAAGAAATGATATATGTAATAGTACATAGAATGCAATAAGTCATAGAACGGAAAGATGAGAAGTATAGGAATATGCATATATGAAAGTATAGATATAGCACATGCCAAAGACATAGAATAGGAGCATGACTTGCAACATAGAAAAGACTAGTAAAATGCATATGAAAGAGTAGATGCATATAATATAGACCATATGGGGAGAATAGACAAGATGATAAGTGTTAAGAGTTATATATTTATGTATAAATTTGTATAAGTATAAGAATCATGTGTATAAACTGTGTGACGGTCCCTTTGTTGTGAGTCGTCTATGCTTATGTTCCCACTAAAGCGTTAAGTAGCAGTTCAATCCGTGTAGGTATGAGTGGAGCGAGGTAAGAGACGTCCCACATCGACCCAGTGAGGCCATCTCGGAGATAGATGCTCACCATCGCCGATTTACGAAATCTCTTATTTTTGTATAGTTTTTATGTAGTTTTATATAAGTTGAACAATCAGCGAAGGAGTATGAATATATTTTGTAGTGTGCAACACTTTCCCGAATATATTTCATAGTAATTATATATGTATAAGTAAATGGGTTTCGGGTTTGTGTGTAATAGATTTGATGAATACCCTGCGATGGTATTTATTGGTATATATATGATTTTTTATTACAAATTGTGTATGAAATTGAGCCCATAACCCACGGAATTACGAGGTTTCGGCTGCGAGAAGATCGAGTATAAGAGTCCCGATCTCGAAAGTGACACCTCGCTTGACATCCTTATAGGAAGCAATGGTATTCGGGTTGGGGTGTTGGTCATGCCTGAAGAGAATAGAGTAGCATCAAACTCCACTAATTCCTAAATAGTGTAGGAACCTCAAAAAACTTGTCTTTCACGTTTGGTGCCTTGAATTTGAGGAGAATGAACCCTTGTTCATAATCAGAAGTTGTTTTTAACAAACTTATAAAGCGAAAAGCGCTAGGAAAGCAAACGAGCAACACATTTTCATGTAATGGAATTGAATGGCTCTAAGAATCTCAAATTATACCACATGACAACTCATTTGAGATCCATTATGAAAAACCTAATAACTAATTATTTTAACCATCACCACAAATTCACACTTTTTCTCATTAAGTCATAAGAAATCCACATGAATCTAGTACATTTATATCACATGAATCCTCTGGAAATCTAGATTCAATTATATTACTAGCTTGATTAAAAGAGACAACATTATCAATAATATAATTACAATGACAAATAAAAAGATGAAATATTACCATTTTCACCTTCAACTTAAAAGAATATTTTCTTTTTTATTTACTCTATTAGACAATTTCAAAGGAAAAAGAAAGATAAAAGAATACTAATTTTAAAATAGAAACGAAGATTTAGAAAAGAACATAAAAATAGAAAATATATCATTAAAATTAAAAAATAGCAAAGAATATTTTGGATTCTATTGCCTAAAAAAAATTATAAAAAGTCCAAAAAAGAAGCGATAAAAATAGAACAAATCATGAGCAATCGATTAATCTTTCTACCTCCTAAATTTAACAAAAATCATAAACGAAAATATTATTCAAAGAACAAAGAAAATGAAGAAAAAAGCAAAACAAAAGTGTTGGAATGCGAACTCAAAATTTTCCAAAAGAAGAAAAACGATAAATCAAAACCAAACCAAAATAGGAAACGAAAAGAAAAAACGAGGGCAGTTTATTAACCTCAAAACCAAAGTAAAGAAATCATTGGCATAAGTAGTAGGTTGCAAGCATCTCTTGTCTCTAGGCCCTTCATATTTAACAACTTTGGGCAGAGTGGTGAGGTTGTTGTCTTCCTTCTTTCTTGCCCCTCCTTTGCTGTCATAATTTTCTCACCCTCCATTCTTGTTCTGCCTTCTCTGACAAGACTAGGAAGAAGAGCCATTGATAAACCAGTGAAAGCGAGTCATTACGAGAAAATGTGCATAGGAAGGAAAAACCATTTTATAAAAACCTAACAACCAGATCCATTATGAAAATAAGAATGTAAGAACTCAAAAAATCCTAACCTACCCACTCTTATAATCAGAAGGAGAAAAAGCGAGTTTTCTTCTAAAAACCTAGCTACCCATTTCAAGAAGATATATAAAAAACCCGAGCCACTAATTTCTCACCTTCAATTTCAAAAGAAATCCTCTGCAATAAGTAGCCATATTATAAAATCAAACTAAAGATCCCATCCTTGAAGATGAAACCAATGTCCAACTGACTAGATTTCGATTGGTAGAAGTAAAGCGAATATTTTGTTAGGTTAAGGTTTTAAAGCAAAGAGTTTGAAACCCTAGCTCTCAAAACGAATATGGGTTTTTAAGAAATGTGAAGGTACTCTTAATAAGTAGTGATGATGCCTTTTTTCAACCGGGCGAAATTTGGAGGCGTGTTGGAATCAGGGCTGAGGCGTCGTTGGGCGGTCCGGCTGCGACGTTGGACTCTGCAAAAATAAGAAAGAAGGTGGGTCGACGGGGGCTTCACCCGCGTAGGCTCCGATGCTAAGTTAGTTCCTCCACGAGAGAGAAGATAGGCGCAGAGGCGAATGTTTTTGTGTACCTTTCATTGATAAGTGGCACAGTATTTATAGCGACTGTTTTCCCAATTGGATGGTGGTAAGGATTCTTTCCCATTGGATGGGGTATTTTCTTCCTTTATCGCTATCGGATTAAAAATGGATAATAAGGGAGCAGTTATTGAGGATTATCCTACTTCCCTCATTGGTGAGATTCGGTTTGATTTATAGGATAAGTTGTTATTAGGAATTATCCTACTTCCCTTACTGGTAAGATTTAATTTGATTTACAGGACATGGGCTTTTCAGATCATCCATGCTATTGGGCCTTGGGGTGAATGAACTGGGCTTCCGTTTTGGGCTGGTGCCAGGGGCTCGAGCGTCTCACTGGGCTTACCTTTTCCTTGGGCTTGGTGAGTGGGCTTGCACGCCTATTTTTTAAACCTGATCAGTTGCCCCCCAGCCTTTGTGTACGACGAGCGTGTGCAAGGGCTGTATCGTTTCTTGAATGGGATGCGACTTCCACGTGTTTGCTCAAGGCTAGTTTGGTTAGGGCTTTATCGCCGTCATATGTCTTGTGATAATAATGACTTTTCGGTTTTCGCACCTATTTCTTCCAGTTCTTTCAGTTTCTTCTGAGAATATCCTCTGACCGTTCGCCTTATGTTCCCCTGATCTTAACGCCTTATATCCTCTACGAGTTTGGGTTTCCCTTTCCTTAACATTCGTTTTGATCTTCCGTGCAGAGTTCCTTCTGGCGTTTTATGATACCTTGCCTGAGGTAGCCTTTTAAGTGCAGTTAAAGCCCAGGACTAACGCGTCTTTCTTCCTTCTGTGTCTTTTCGAGCGATATAGCATAACACTAGGGCTAGCTTGGTTAGGTCTTGTTCTTATTACCTGTTACTCTCATGGGTCCGGGTCGTTCCTCTTCTTTGCATATAGGGGTGACCCTCTTTGCTGGCCACCGGTTCGAGCGGAATGGTGGCACCTGAAGCGGATTCAACCGGGGTTGTTATTTGAGCATGCAGGAGACCCCCACTCCCTTAGACGAGGGTAAGGGAGGAAATTGATGTGAGATTAAATACCAGGGGGATCGGAATATCACGAGTCGGTGTGCGAGGGAATGCTCACGGCGGTGGGACCCTGTAGTCGAACCTTTATATGGAGCAACTTTCGTGAGACGTTATAGGCCCCCTTTTGGTGTCCAAGTCTGGTCTTCCGACATTTTGACTTCCTATGTGGTCCAAGTGCCCAAGATGGTGTGTTTATTCGAGGTGGCCTTCGACAACGGCCTCTGTTTCCCTCTACACCCCTTCATAAAAAAAGTTTTGCAACATTTCAATGTACGCCCCTTCTGACTTTATTGATTTACGGGGTATTACGATTAATTTGTTGGTTTCTTGAGGACAAGGGCTTTGGTGTTCCCAGTATGGCTGTTCTGGAGTCTTTAGTGTGAGAGCGCCAGGCTTCCTTTATCTATCAAAGCATGCTCCACGATTATCTCGGATCTCCCATCTTCCCATAGGCTTTGGAAGGAGCGTTACTTTTTCGTCAGTGGCCGTAATTGGGAGTACGACCCCCTTTATAAGGATGATACCCTAGGCGTTCCGGCTGGTTGGACCACTTTTGAGAATCTACATGACAATTGCTTTGGCTTAGTTTGGTCTATCTTTAGTAAATTATAGAGTGTCTCTAATTTTGCATTGGTTGTGTGTCTTTTAGGTTTTTCTCCACGATCTCGGCCAGAAGACAAAGTCATGGGAGTTGGCTAAGTGTCTTAGCGCACTTGCTCCCGAGAGAGAGGAAAGAGGGAGGGAAACTTATCAGGTCGGATGTTCCCGGATTTTCAGGTTCGAGGTCCTCTCATCTTGCTACCTTTAGGCCTTCACCTTCCTCCATTATGAAGTTCTCACACGATGAGCCTCCCGCCATCAAGCCCACTAAGGGAGAGCTTTTGGCTCGAGTGGAGACGCTGTCCTGGAAGTCCCAGAGTGTGAAGCGAAAAAATCTGGACGCTCCTGAGAAGGGCCGCCCCGCCCTGCAAGTCCCGGTCGGGACGCCTTCTTCCTTACCTTCCGCCTGCCCGCGCGGCTGGGCGGCACACGCCTCTGTCCGAGGTTCCTACAGCCCCAAGTTCGTAGCCTCATTCTAGCTTTGCTGCAAAGGCCAGAGACTCCTCGGGAAGGGCTGCTAAGCCTCCGTTGGAGGTCATGCCTATCACCGTTTGGAGTCCCCCTGTGCAGAGCACAGAGACTCCTTCTTCGAGGGCGAAAGAGTTGAGTAGGAAACGCCCCGAAGTTGACGGAGATGGCGATTCCTTGCTCTTCGATGCAGAGCTTACGGCTAGCGCGATCTCATCCATCCTCAGAGATTTTGACCTCAAGAGGTCAGGTGCCCTGCCTGTTGAGGAGGCCTTGGTTCTATCCCTCTGTGGGTCGCTCCGTAGTTCCCCCGTGTCTTGTCATATGGTCCGCTTATCTTGCATTCGAGTTGTGTGTTGACTTTAAGTCATCGGCAGTGGCCACTATTTGAAGAGTCTCGCCAAAAGGGCCAGATCAACGAGGCCACGCAAAGCCGCCTGTATCTACAAAGCGAGGGTGATCAAGCAGAGCTGAAATGAAATGAGCCGCGAGATCGCATGTAATATGATGGAATAGGCCGTTAAGCTTAAGTCCGATTGAGGCATACCATGACGGCGCGAGCGTGGGCTAAGGGTAGGGAAGCAAAGGCCCGATAAATTTTAAGAGCCGGGGCCGAGGTCGAAAGGCCTGGAAGCCGTGGACTCGGCCGCAGGGTTGCTCGCCAGATGACCCGGTAGAGGCCAGACGGCCGCAGGCCACCTGCACTAAGCTTTAGGTAGTCAGTGGATGAGCTACAAAGCCATTCCGTAACGAGCCCATGCGGCTACTAGAGACGAAGTCACAGAATAAAGTAAATACGCTAGACGGAGCCCGTCGCGAAGCTTCCGAGGCTGCAAGCTCTGTTGAACGCCTGACCGAGGAGTGCCATGGGTTGCGAAGGGACCTTCAGAGGCAAGAAACTCTGGTTGTTCAAAGGAAAAGGCCAGGCGTAGTTTGAGGATGAGGCCCCACTCAATGGGCTTCTTGGTGGCTTGCCTTTTGTGAGGAAGGTCAAGCCATGCTTACTGGCTGGACCTTAACTTCGATATCCCTAGTGACGCAGGAGGCGGGAGACCTTTCTCGCAGACCGCTCGAGAGCCAAAACACCCCGCCGAGGCCCTCTCCCCTTCTTCGCCTCTCTGTCTCTTTCCGACCGGCCCGAACTCCTTCATATATCTTTTGCTTATTTATTTATTTTTATTTTGTTTCTTTACTACGGCGCTCGAACCCGTGATAGTGGTAACGCCGCTCTCAATGAATACCCCATTTTCTACCCCATCGCTTTTATTTTTTTTTATAATCAAGGCCTCTCGTGTTGCTCGCCTCGAGTTGAGCAATACTCTTCAAACTCGAGCCGAGGCTCAAGTGTTATTCGGGCCTCGAGTCGAACCGGCTCTAGGGCTATGTGGCTTGATATGAGCAAATGAGCCTACCCAAATCGAGTCATTGTGGGTTCTCTAGGCTTATTCGCAGCTGAACTAGCTCTGGCCAATTGCCCGAAAGGAGCGCTTGAACTCTTCAAAACCGGAAAGGCCGAGGCCTGGCTTATCCTCCCGAGCTTACCGACTTTGGGCCACAGGGCCCGATATGAGCTACTGAGCTCTTTCAACCGAGTCACGAGGCTTCTGGTTTATCCGCCCGAGCCGAATCGCTCTTGGCTAATTTCCCGAGTGGAGCAAATGATCTCTTCAAACTGAAATGGGCCGAGGCTCGTGGCTTATCCGCCTAAGCTGAACTCGGGCTCTTAGGCTATTGTGGCCTCGATATGAGCAGACATGTTTTCAAACCGGGAAGTTGCCGAGGCTCGCGGAGCTTATCCGGCCGAAATAACCGGGGTTTCAGGCTACGGCTTGATATGAGCAATTGAGCTATTAAAGACTGAGCTACTGGGCTCCCGGGCGCTAAGGCCTTCCCGGAAGCAGTTGCTCCTACAACCGAAAGCCGCCAGCTCTGGGCACTAAGGCCTCCCGAAATGTTAAGCTCTACAAGTCAGCCTGGCCCCCGGGCACTTAGGGCCTTCCCGAGATGTTAAGCTCACAAATCACGCTGGCTCATTGTCACGAGGCCTCCCCGAAATGTTAAGCTTCCAGAACCGGGCTTGTCGGGCCCTGGCGCCTAAGGTCTTCGAGCCGTTGTTTTCCGCGAACCGGTCGCTGTGTGTGTACTATTGACCTAGCTTCCTGGGAGCATGCAAGTGTCTTTAATGCTGGTTCATGGAGAATTGGAAACGACTGAGCGACTTTCCGAGTGCTTCAGCCTCCTTATAAAGGGTGACTTCTTCGCTATGGAGCCCCTACTTCGGACCTTCTTTCCTTTTTGGGGCGAATCGAATCACATGCATGAAGCCGCCAAGGCTCGGGTCAGTTTTAGCAGGGGATCCACCTAGTGGATCTCCGGGGGCCTAGCATTCTAGGCTTCGACCGCCCTCCGCCCTCGTAGGGAGTTATGTTTTCCTAGTTTCCCTTTGTGGAGTTATGTTATTCTCTAGCCCCGGTCCAATGACTCGAATTGTGCTAGGAATGCATCCGAGAGCGTGTACTTGTAAGAACTTTTTTAAGATCACTCTTCATTTTCTCCCTCTTCTTCCTCTTCTCTCTTTTCGCCTTCTCCTTCGCACTCTCTTCTCTCTTTCCTTCTCATTTTCCTTCTATTTCCATCTCTTTTTCCTTTCCTCGTGACTCTCTTCCTTTCCCTTTCTCTCTTAAGATTTTTTTTTTTAAGGAACAACTTATACTGCTTATTTCCCGAGACGTAAGGAATGACACTGCTTAATTGTAATCAATTGCAATTCTTGTAATAAAGAACAATATATTTTTTCGCGCATGAATGTGTACTCTAACGGTAATTTCTCTTTACGCCCCTCGTTCAGAGCTATTTTTCTTTACCAGATGTCTGGATTTTTGATTTGGCGAGGATACTCAATGTGAATAATCCATAAACAAACAGACTCGCGGTCCGAAAAGCCTGATGATACTTTATTTAAAATTATAACCGAGGTCTATCGGGTAAAAAGCTTTAGGTGCTCAACACTCCAAGCATGGAGGTGAATTTTTCCCTTTTTCCGTCTAGAGTCTTTAACGCTGCCTAACTATGTAGATAGCAAGATGTGTGGGCCTTCCAAATAATTCTAGCTTTCAATGTGCTGGATTTTCCTGGCGTAAGGCTTTTAAGACTAGGTCGCCAAAGCTTGTAACTCCCGGGTTTGACTTTGGCTGGGAGATTCTGCCAGCCTTTCTCTCGTAGTCTTCAGCACTTCAAGACCGCTTCACGCTTTTCACCTCAGAGGTCCGTGTTTGAAGCAGAGCCTCTTCGTTATGTTCCACGCTCGCCAATTTGATCCTTGGGGATTTTAATCCAATCTCGACAGGGGATACCGCCTCGGTGCCGAAAGTCAGGGCGAATGGGGTTTCCTAAGTCGCTGACTTGTGCGTAGTTCTATATGCCCATAACACCTTGGGGAGGTTTTCTACCCATTTGCCTTTAAGATCCTCTAATTTGGTCTTCAACGCTACTTTAAGGGTTCTGATGGTGACCACTGCTTGCTCATTAGATTGCGGATGCCCTGGGGACGAGTAGTAGTTCTTGATCCCGAGCTCGGCACAAAAATCCATGAACTTAAGATTATCGAACGCCATTATCCGATACCAAAGCCTGGATACCAACCCGTATATTACGGATCGCCAAACGGTTAATGTGATCTTCTATTATGTGATAGTAGCCAAAGGTTCGGCTTCGGCCCATTTGGTGAAATAATCCACTGCCACGAGGATGAACTTGCATCGCCCTTCCACGGCAGAGGTCCCATGTCCAAACCCCCATTGGGCCGGAAAGGCCAAAGGGTCAGATCGACCAATGGCCTCGGATGGGAGGTGGAGAGACTGGCGTGCTCCCGGTGTTTTGCATTTCCTCGAAATTAGCTATGTCGCGTCTCTGAGCATTGTGGGCCAGTAGTATCCCTGCCTTAAAGCTTTCCCTGCTAATGCCCGAGCTCTGATGTGATTTCCTCATACGCCTTCATGTACCTCCCGCAGTACGTAGTCGACGCCTTTCCCTGCAATACACTTTAGAATAGGTCTGAAAAAACCTCACTTGTAAAGGCTTCCCCGATGAACAGAACCACTCGACCTCGCCCTTAGCTTAGAAGCCTTCCTTCGGGTCGTTTCAGCAACTCTATTACAATCAAACGGGTCCATCCAGCTCCTTCTAGCCAACATGACAGGGGGAGACCTCCACGTCATTAGGATCTATGGAGGGCTCGCGAGGTGCTAGGACAAAAGTAGTCCGGGCTGAGATCTTCTGAGGTCACGCAACTTTGCTGTGTGGTATCCGTCGGGAATTCTTCAGTCTGATATGTGTCGATTATGGACTAGAATGAACTTTTTCAGTAAATCCTGTACTTTTTTGAGGTATAGGATCATTTTTTCACTTTTGGCCTCGTAAGCGTCTTCTATTTGCTTTACTACCAACTGGGAGTCGCTGCGCACCTCAAGCTAGTCAACTTCCATTGAATGGGCGAGGTTGAGTCCCGCTATGACGCCTCATACTCGGCTTCGTTGTTGGAGGCTTAGAACCCAAATCTGAGCGCAAACTCGATGTCTATTCCTTTTACAGAGGTTAGGATTAGCCCGGCCCCTCTCCCTTGAGCATTGGCGGCCCCATCTATAGATAGCCTGCACGGGAGGTCCGCGTTGCTCAAGTACTTCTCGCAGGTTCTACCGAGGTGAATTCCATGACGAAATCTGCTAAGACCTGCCCTTTTATTGCAGTTTTTGGTTTATATCTGATGTCGAACTCGCTCAATTCTATGGCCCACTTCATCAACCTTCCAAGGTCTCTGGTTTGTGTAGGACTTGCTTTATCTGCATTCTATCGGGACTTCAATGGTAAGGAGCTTGAAAATAAGGGCTTTAGCTGTGGCCAGCGTCACTAATGCCAGGATTAGTTTCTCCATCCTTGGGTACCTCTCCTCTGCTCCTCTCAGAGCTCGGCTGCAATAGTAGACGGGATGCTGTACTCGGTCTTTGTCTCTGACAAGGACGGCGCTGGTCGAGATATCCGAGACTACCAGGTACAAAGTAAGGAGTTCTCCCTCATAAGGGCTTACTATAATGGGGAGAGCTCGTGCAAGCCTTTAATGCTGAACGCTTCAGAATGCGATCCCATCGAAAAGCTTTTTAGAACCCAGAAGAAGAGCTAGCATTTATCGCTGGCCTTGGCTACGACCTACTTTAACGCGGCTATTCTTCCAATCGACATTGACTCCTTTATGTTCGACTGCGGGCGGCATGTCGAGCACACTTATCTTGTCCGATTTGCCTCAATTCCTATTGTTGACTATAAAACTCAAGAATTCTTCCTAGCTGAGACTCCAAAAGCGTGACGGCTGATTCAACTTCATGTTGTACTCTCTCAGGATCTGGAATGCTTCAAACATATGAGCTATGTGGAGTTCGGCCGTGGTTGATTTCACCAACATGTCATCCATATACACCTCCATGGATGCCCCTATTTGCTTCTGGAACATCCTGTTCACCAACCTTGGTATGTAGCTCATGTGTTCTTTAGCCCAAAGGGCATCACTCGATAGCAATAGGTCCCTTGCCCCGTGACAAATGAGGTCTTTTCTTGATCACTGGATCCATGTCGATCCGTTGTAGTTTGAGAAAGCGCCCATGAACCGAGGAGTCTTTATGACTCCACGGTGGCATCTACTATGAGGTCATCCTTACGGCGCAGGGAAATCCATCTTTTGGGCATGCCTGCTGATCGTTGAAGTCGATGCAGAGTCGCCACTGGGCTGCCTCGCTTTAATATGCACGACGCTAGCCAACCATTCGGTACTCTACCTCTCCGATTGTTCTTGCCCCGGAGGAGCTCACGACCCTGATTGCTTGTCTTTCTAGAGCGAAGCTCCTTCTTTTTTGCTTTACTGGTTTGAAAGATGGACTGACGTTTAGTCTGTGAGTAATTATGGCATGATCAATTCCTCCCAAATCCGCCTGCTTCAGTGCGAAGACATCCTTGTTCTGTTTCAAGAAATGGGTAAGGAGACTTCTGAGGTCTTCCGCAAGCTTGGAACCGATATAGGCGAGGTGTTCAGGGTTATCATCTAACGGTACGGGCTCCAGCTCTTCCGAGGGCTCGGGTCGGTTGTTTACCTCATCGCGCATGTCAAGCTCATCCAAGTATATGTTGTTGATCGTTTTCTTCATGAACGCTGAAAATACTCCCCGCACGCTACTGGTTCCTCGAATCCATTCCTACTCCGCTTGTGGTAGGAAACTTGATCATCATATGGTAAGCGGAGGGGATGGCTTTACGGCATCGTATAGGCTCGCTCTAGTAACAGTAATAAAGACGGCACTACAATGAGAAACCTCACCGCTGTTGTTGCCTGGCACGGGGGGTCTCCCAAAGTGAGCACCAACTGTATTGAGCCCAAAGGTAGCACTTTCTCTCTAGAGAATCCTCGCAGGTGGGTGCTGACTGGCTCCAGCTTCTTCATTCCGATGCCCATCTTATCAAAGGTCGACACGAATATGATGTCGGCTGAACTCCCATTGTCGACCAAGACCCGATGGATCGTTTTGTTAGCCACAACCACCCTTATCACCAAAGGATTGTCATGGGGGTGTTGGCATCCCTCCAGGTCTGAATCCGAGAACGTTATGGTGGTTGTGCTCGGTCGGTGCGCCTCGACACCGCTTGTACTTCCATCACCTCTCCTGACCTGATGCTACGCAAATGGTCCTTCCTAGCAGAGCTGGACTTCCCTCATCTTGCAAATCCTCCCGATATCACATGGATTTCTCCTAAGGGCTGTTGGTGCTGAGTTGTTGTCTAACGAGGGGGTGGTGGTGGCTGAGCCTGATCTTGGCCTTTAGATGCTACGAAGCGGAGGAGATATCCGCGCCGAATCAAATATTCTATATCCTTCCCGAAGTTGTATGCAATCGTCTGGTCTGGCGTCTCGTGGGTCCCTATGGAACTCACAATACTTGGTGTTATCTCTTGGTGGTTTGACCATCCGAACGACCATCCTTAAACTGCTCGTGTTTGCACTCGCAAGACCCGCAATACGCTACCGCCGTGGGGTAAACCGCCGAGGTGAATACTACTGTCGCTGCTCGGATTGAGGTGGACCCAACATCCTCGAGGCTTCCACGCCTTTCGGGACCGCTCTATCTTTCTTTGGGGACCTCTCCCGGTCTCTTTGTCTCTTAGGGCTCCGTCCCTATCGCTTGTCAGTCCCACTTTTCTCTTTATGGGTTGAAGAGCTTCATTTATTGGATATGAGGGCTTCATCGCTGTTTATGTACTTCTCCACTTTAGCGAGTACCTCTGCCATGCTTGCCTGAAGATTCTTTTGAGATGGAAAACATCAAATCTTGATCGCACTCCTAGCCCAACATGAATGCGTATAACGAACTCTCGCTTCGTATATCTACCTTCAAAGACTCCTATGATTGAACTCCGAACATAAGACCTGTGCTTTCGGCGAAGCCCGGCTTTATGGTCAAGCATGATAACTCGCTTCCTCGTATGTTCCGGCTCCAATGAAGTGAGATAACCACAGAGCTCTAAATGAGGAGATTGACGATGGTGGAAGCCTGTTAAACCAAGCCAGCGCTGGGCCTTTCAGCGTGATAGCGAAAGCTCTGCACCGTACAGGATCCTGATACCCATGTAGCTCCATCTGATTCTTATAAGTGTTAAGATGATCGACGGGATCTTTGGCACCATCGAACGCTTCTATTTGCGACACTCTGAACCTCGCTAGAAGGGGGAAGTGGAGCACTTCTGGCCAGAACGGACTCGGGGCCATATACTAGTGGTGTCTATAGTCGAGCCTCATTTAATACTACTTCCTTCATGCGGCTGAGCTCCTGTTGGAGGCCCATGAACCTCTGCTCCCATGATCGCTCCCCCATTCCTTACTGAGGGGGGTTTAGTTCATTGTTTTCGAAGTGCTCCTAGAGTGATGCTTCACGTCCCTCTTCTCCGTGGGTTGTGGTCCACGCCCCGGCCCGACCGGGATTCCGGGGTTTCATTCTCAAAGACCTCGAGGGAGTGACGAGGTGTGGCTGCCCTTCGGTGAGGGTGATGTTATGGCCTTCCCGAATTTGTTGCGCTCTCGTGGGTGCTGCATCCGCCTCGTGAGTTGCTTTAACCTCCCATCAAGCTGCCGTCAGGAGGCTGGCGCCTCCCATCTCATCCGTGTTGGCTTGCATCGCTTCTAATATGTCACGGAGGCCTACTGCCTACGCCGTAGCGGGCCGGGTCCCGCATTCTCGGAGGATTACGTTTCTCCTACTTGTGTTCCAAGTTACCATTAGTTACCGAGAGATCAACCTTATTTGTGTGCTGAACCGCTATTCTGGGCGCATCTACCAACCGATGATGCCTTTCAACCGTGAACTACCGGAGCGTGTTGGAATCGCTTGGCCGGAACTGGAACTATCGCTGGGCCGGTCCGCTAGCTCTGGATGTTGGACTCCTTTGCAAAAATAAGAAAGAAGGTGGCCTGAGGTTTCGCCGTGGCCATCCGATGCCTAAGCCGGGCCTCACCGAGAGAGAAGATAGGATCGCTAGAGGGCAAATGTTTTGCACCTTTCATCGATGGGGTGGCCTCGGTATTTATAACATATAGTTTTTCCAATTGGATGGTGGTAAGGATTCTTCCCATTGACGGGGTATTTTCGCCTTTATCGCTATCGATTAATAAGGGATAAATGAGGGTTAGCTATCGAGGATTATCCTACTTCCTCATTGGTGAGATTCGGTTTGATTTATAGGATAAGTTGTTGCTGGGAATTATCTTACTTCCCTTACTGGTGAGATTTAATTTGATTTACAGACATGGCTTCTTCGTGATCATCCATGCTATCAATTGGGGCGAATCGAACCTGGCTTCCGCTGCGCCAGTGCCGGCTCGTGTCTCACCTGGCTTATTTTCCTTGGCTTTGGCGAGTGGGCCTCGCGCGCCTATTTTTTTAAACCCTATCGCTAGATAATATGATATCTTGACTTATAAACTTAAGTCATTTTAATATCATTCTATTAGAATTACGATAATATATATGTCTAAAATCATACTGCTTATCATTTTATGTAAAGCTAGCCATATTATAATAATTTTCACACTCAAATTTACATATGTCATGGTTACTTATATATGAATTATATAAGTCATGGTTCTTATTAAAACAATATACAATGACATATATTACCTAATGTCAACAAAAAATATGTCAATATAGGTCTTTTTTCTTGTAGTGTAAGCAAGCAAGCATTTTATGAAAAGTTTTTAGAAACTTTTAAAGCAAGCGATCAAGCCTGTGCTCTGTTTATGAAAAGTTTTATAAACTTTAAAGGCAAGCAAGCATATTATGAAAAGTTTTAGAAACTTTTACAGCAAAAGCAAGCAAGTAGTTTATGAAAAGTTTTAGAAACTTTTAAAGCAAGCAAGCATTTTATGAAAAGTTTTTAGAAACTTTTACAAAAAAGCAAGCAAATAGTTTTTGAAAAGTTTTAGAAACTTTTAAAGCATGCAAGCAGTTTATGAAAAGTTTTTATAAACTTTTAAAGCAAAGCAAGCAAGCAGTTTGGAAAAGTTTTAGAAACTTTTATAGCAAAGCAAGCAAGGTTTTTGGAAAATGTCTTGTAAAATATAGTTTTACAGTTTTGAGATTTTTTTTAGAAAAAGCAAGCATTTTATAAAGCATACACTCACTAAGCTCGTTTAGCTCATTATTTTCCTGTTTTAAAAACTATTTTCTAGGTACAAGCACGCCGGATCGGGACATAGATTCTCCACTCTAGTATAGTGTTTGCTTAAATAACTCAGGTAAGGAAATACTTTGAATTTGTACATTTGAGCATATGTATGTACATAGTTTTGTTTTATAAATGTGATGAGCTTCGAGGCTCTTGAAGAAGTGTTGTTGGTTGCCATGTTTCTAAAAGTGTAAATCAGACATACTGTGTTTTGGGATATGTTCTCAGATGCAACAAGTATGGATGCCAAATTCTTTATAAAATCACAAATGAAAAAAGAAAATTTTTTATACTGGGTTTTCAAAGAACATGGCTTCTCTTCACAGGATTCTAGTCATTGAAGTAACGCTAGGTTTCAGGTAGCCGGCACACCGCTAGTAGGGTGGGGTGTGACATCAGGGGTCTTTGAGTGTACCTCCAAGATAGATTTGAGGCTCAGGGTATCACTAGTTGAGAGTGCAGGAGGGTAATGTTCCTAAGACTCCGTATTCAGACACGCTACTTAGCATTGCGTGAGTTTCCCTGTGTGATGTCAGTCTGCTCACTAATGCCCCACAAATAAGCATGGATTTGATGAACCCGTATTCCAAATTATTTGCATAATTTTATTGCTAGTCTTTATCGATGATATCCTAGTGTATTTAGGTAGTCGAGAGGAATATTTAGAACATCTGAGGATTGTGTTGTAGACCCTAAGGGAGCAGCAATTGTATGCCAAGTTGAGCAAGTGCCAGTTTTGGCTTGACAGGGTGGCATTCCTAGGTCATGTGATGTCAGCTGAGGGGGTGAGTATGAATCCCCATAAAATAGAAGTTGTGGTAAGTTGGAAACCGCAAAAGAATGTGTCAAAGGTAAGGAGCTCATAGCTGCCTGGTATTACAGAAGTTTGTCGGCGTGGTTCTCCAGATAGCAACCCCACTAACTAAGCCGATAAGGAAGATGTCAAGTATTATTAAGTGATCCCATAGAGTTTCGGAGGAGTCAAGGGTAGATTGATCAGCTCCAGCCAGCTTTGCCTAATGAGAGATGGGTTTATGCGGATTTACAAGGATAAGCACATTTACAGGCCTGGTTATGTTTTGATGCGTAATGATAGGTGATTGCGTATTTCAAAGTACCAAGAAGTACGAGGAGAATTACCCTACACACGACTTAGAGCTTGTAGCAGTCATGTTTGCCCTGAAGATATGGAGTCATTACTTATATGGTGCTCCTTGTAGGATCTTTACAGATCATGTTATTTCACATATTTTCACCCAAAAGAGTTAAACCTGGGCAAAGAAGATGGCTTGAGTTGATTAAGAACTACGATCGCATTTGGTTTAGTACCATCTAGAAAAGCTAATGTCGTGAGCGATGCCTTGAGTAGGCGCCGTAGAGTTCTTTGTCTCATATGAGATCGGGTTATCTTCCACTACGCTCCGACAACGTTGCGCGCGGGCTGGGCCGTACGCCACGGGCCGCCATGCGCTATTCAATGCTTTTTCGTGGATCCGAGAGCTTTAGGGTGATATTGAGGTCGAGGATTCGTGGAGCATTGTTGCCACATTTCATGTTAGACCTCCTTATGGATTAGATCTGTGCATGGCGCTTACAAAGTTCCATGTGATGATTGCTTAAGGAAGAGATAGAAAAGGAAAGAAAGGTGAAGAAAATCAAAGATGACGACATGATAGTGAAAGGGCAGAGAATGTGTGTACCAGAGTATGGCGAGCTGAAGAGAGACATTATGGAAGAAGCACATTCATATGCTTATGCTATGCATCCAGGTAGTACCAAGATGTACAAGACATTGAAAGAACATTAATGCTGAATTTGGACGTAAGAAGAGACGTGGTGTGTTCCTTGTCTCTCTAGATGCTTAACCCGCAATGTGAAGGCGTGAGCATCAAAGGCCCGTGGGGAGATATAAGCATTCCCTATTCCAATATGGAAATGGGAGAAGGACTACTATGATTTTGTGGATGTGTTTTCCATGACTCAAAGGCAAAGACGATGCTATATGGGTGCTTGGCAGAAGGATCCATTGATGAAGTATACTCATTTTCTCGCTAGTTAATGCCGAGATTCTGGAAAGTTGACCCAAATTTGTATGTGGATGAGATATTGAGACTTCATGAGGTTCCACTTCGAGAAGTTTCATATTGAGACCCTGTGTTTACATCTAGGTTTTGGCCTAGTTTGCGGTGCATCTTTAGGTATCACTCGCCATTTTAAGATAACATTTCATCCTTTACGCATGGCCAACAGAGAGGACCATCCAGACGTTAGAGGATATGTTGAGAGCTTGTGTGATGGAATTCAAGGGTAGTTGGGATAATCATTTGGCCCTGATGGAGTTCGCCTACAATAACAGCTATCAAGCCAGTATAGAGATGGCTCCATTTTAGGTGTTGTATGGTAGGAAGCTCTAGGCAGGGCCGGGACGAGGTTGCGAGAGGAGACTGCAGCCCCGGAAAGGTTGCAGATCACTGCAGAAAGTGAAATATGTCCTGATAACTTGAAGATAGCAAGAGATGGATGTGTGCTATACTGACAACCGTCGTAGACTTCAAGTAAATTCGAGATAGGTGACTGTGTCTTCCCCGAAGATTTCCCCTTGAAAGTGTATTTTGAGATTTGGGAGGTGAGGCAAGCTCAGTCCAAGATTTATAGGACCTTATGATATTATGACAAAGGCACAAGAAATTCATGTGTTGAAGCTACTCCCGTAGTTATCCAAAATTCATGCCACATTCTATGTGTCGATGTTAAGGAAGTACATCCCATATCCTTCACATGTGTTGAGAAAGCAACCAGTGCAACTAAAGGAGAACCTGGCTTATGAGGAAACACCTGTGCAGATTGTAGATCGCAAGGAACAAGTGTTGAGGAGTAAGGTGATACCTTTAGTTAAAGTCCTGTGGAAGAATCATGAGAGAGAGGCAGCTACCTGGGAGCCAGAGGCTCAGATGCACCGTCAATATCCTCAACTGTTTTCTGATTTAGGTAATTTCCTTTCCTTTGAGTTTAGTTTGTTCATTTCGAGGATGAAAAAGGAGGGAGGATTTGTAACGCCCCATCCCGAGAGGGTGTACAGTACGTGTAGCCTTAGGGTCGCATATGTGCAACAAGGGCTTCCTTAATTATTTGAGTGTCATAGTAGTATTTTTTAACATTGTTTTTGGTGATAATACACACAATTATAATAATAATAATAATAATAATAATATTAATAATAAATTACCGTAATGGTTCAGTGGGATACCTAGAAGATTCCTCTAGATCTCGGATGACGAAACTGACGATGGGCCATAAATTTGTCTCACAAAAAATTTAGTGACCTATAAAAGCTCTTGGCCAAATTCCGAGACAATGAAATTTTTGCTATTTTCTAGGTGATGTCACAAGAATCTCCCAAGGACAAGATTTTTTACGAAAATCTCTAAGTCAGAAATGGCTGAGCTAAGTACATTTAAAATAAATTAAATGAAAATTTTCCGGAATTTAAATGCTCTAACAAAAAAATATACAACTCCTAAATTTTACAGAGTCAAATGAATTTAGTAAAATAATAAATGGGACCTAAGGGTCCTAAATGAGAAGTGTAAGTGTTAAAATGTAAATGAAAGGAAATGAAATGAAATGAAATTGGAATGAAGTGTTAAAGTGAGAAAATGAGGAATGGGGATTTAGTAGCCAAACAAGGCCATAAGTGAGACATACGAATTCTAACACTACATTTTTGTTTTTGAGAGACAAAACTCTCATTTGGGAATTTGTTCGGGATAGATGTGGCATCATCTTATGGAGGTTGAGGAGAAATTGGTGATTTCTCCATGTGAATAAAAGAGACGGGTGATCAAGAACAAGAAGGAACCTTGGTATCAAGAATCAAAAGATTGAGGTAAGAGACAAACCCTAAACCTATTTTATTTAGATTGAGTTGGGAAACCTCAAATGGATAAAAAGAGTTTTGTTTTACTGTAAATGAGTTGTGGAGCTGAAGCCTTGAAGAGTATTGTTGGTTGGATTGGTTTTGTGTAATGTTTGTAAAAAGAGAAATGTTTGGTTTTCAAAGAAAATGCTGTCAAAATTTTGTCAAAACCCTATTCTTGTTTTGGCTATAGGTTAAGTTATGATAATGAAAATTAAATGATTCCAATTGGTAAAGAACTATAAGAGATAGGGCTACAAATGTATAAAAGGTACTAGGAGCAAATTGTAGCTCTAAGGCTCCTGAATACGATCTTAAAGGTGAGCTCGGGTAGCTCACGGGTATGCTATGTTTTGGGTATTGTTATGGTGGTTTGGCCATAATTTGAGTTTCACTCATCCAAATTGAGTGATTCAAAATTCTGGGTAAAATAGACTTCTAGGGGAATAATGTACGTGAAGGAAGTGTATGCAAAAGTGCCTAGAAATCTGTCAAAGTGGAGCTATGTGTAGATTCTGTTTTGCAAATTTGAGTAATCAAGATGTTAAAGTTAAAAACTGTACCAATTGGTTTATAATCGGATTTTAGGTGCTTGTGGGGGTTGGTTAGACCTTGGTATAATCTAATCAAATCAATGTTTGAAGTTAATTTTGGACAACATTAGGATTGGTTTTGGTGAGAAGTTTTAAAGGTACTGGTGTTTGAAAAAAAAAAAAAACAGCATGCTTTGCCATGTTTGTGTCATATGGTTGAGGGCTTTGGAGAAGGAATTTTAAATTGAAAATTTAAAGAGATGTCATTGGATATATAAGGGACTAAAATAGAGAGTTTAATAATTTTTGAAGACTGTTTGGCTAATTTTTGGGTAAAAAAGTACAAAGAGTACTGTTGGAAAAAGTTTGCCAAAATGAGTGGTTTTTTTTAGGGGCTTTTTGTGCTCAAGGGTAATTTGGTCATTTGGATTTATATGAATGTCGTGTGACCCTAATGTGACTTGTGTGTGAAATTTCGTTAAAATTTGAATCCGTTTCAATATAGTCGTTGTAAGCCCACGTTAAGTTTTACGCGATTATGCATGTAATTAATGTTTTCACCATATTTTCTTGAGTGTGTAGGGTAAAAGTGGAGGCGGAGAAATTGTGAAGTCATGCTCAATTATTGTAACTAGAAAATGTGAGTGTTCTAAACTTTATTTTTCAATACTAGTATATTGTTATAAATCGTTTTACGCTCATATGTTATGGTTTTAATTTTTAAAGCTTATGGTTTTGATTTGTTAAACCATATTTTAAGCTTATGGTTTTGATTGGATAAACCATATTTTAAAGCTTATGGTTTTGATTTGTTAAACCATATTTTAAGCTTATGGTTTTGATTTGTTAAACCATATTTTAAAGCTTATGATTTTAATTTGTTAAACCATATTTTAAAAAGCAAGCAAGCAAAATTATATTTTATAAGTCAGGCCTTAAGAAATCCTTAGTTTTAAGCAAGCATTACCGGTCAGAGGTATTCCATACGTGCATGGAGAAGTTAGGACATGATTGCATTGCATTTTGGATTTTCGTCAAAACTTAGCCTGGGCGCATTATGGCATATTAGAGGAGGACCGTGGCACGTACTGGAGTATATAGGATTAGCGCGCTAGCTTATTATGTGGTGATGGAGCATTCCACCATATTTACTAGAATAGGTGATTTGGACACGTGGTCCTTCCACCGGCATGGTAGAGACACATCTTTCCCACATTTACTAGGGTACAACAAGCAAGAAAGGCCTCCAGTGGTTGATCATTATATTATTAAGCATTTTACATACAACTTGAAAAAAAGTCCAATTATATTGTTACACAATATGAAACAGAAGTCCTATATAATAAATATATTTATGAAATAGAAATTCATGAGTAGAAAAGTATTTTCTGAAAATGTTTGAAAAAGATGTTTTTTAGTTTTATATATTTTCTAAAAATAAGTGCATTTTATAAGTACATAAACTCAACAGCTCCTTAGCTCATTATTTTCCTGGTTTTAAAAATTATTTTTCAAGTGTTGTGCACGCCAACGCTTAGGACATATCAGTGGTCCTCCTAACTACTAGTTATATATGATGTATTTACTAACTATTGTATATATTGTAAGAAATTACTTTGAACTCAGATAGTTTTCGCATATGTATGTACATAGTTTTGTTTATGAAATGGATGAGCTCCAAGGCTCTTTGAAGAAGTGTTGTTGGTTTCCATATTTTAGAAGTGTAATTTGTATTTACATGTTTTGGTACATGTCCTATATGCAGTTGTTATGCTGCTGAAATTTTATAAAATAACCAGATTAGAAAAGAAAAATTTTTATACGGGTTTTCAGCAAGCAACACGGCTTAGCTTCATTGCAATTTCTTAGCCCAAGCATCGGCTAGGAGTTTTATGTTGCCTTAATACCCGCCTACTAGTAGGGGTGCAGGTGTGTCAAGTTGGTATCAGAGCAGGTTCAGAAACTGTGTTGTTTTTTACATCGTATTTTCTTATACACTATTTGCAATATTGCAAACTATGCATTTTCAAATTCAAGTGCATATATTTTACGTGTTTCAAAGTACTAAATAGTTGATTTTTGTGAATGAAGCACTATGTCAGGCAGAGGACGTCGAGGTCGTCCTAGGAGAGCCACATTAGATTGTTATAAAAAGGAAGTAAAGTTGCATAGGCCAGGGAAATTGGAGGTAAAGTTTAGGGGAATACGTAGAGAGGTATTTTCCCAGTTATCTTCAGCCATGGCTCCCCGCAGCCGAGGAGCTTAAGGCCCGCCTGAAGAGCTGCTGAGTAAGGGATTCATCTGCCTCAGCATATCCCCAATGGGAGCTCTAGTTCTCTTCAGAAAAGAAAGATGGAGTTTGCGCTTGTGTATAGATTATAGTAGCCGAATAGAGTTACCATTTGCAATCGCATTCAATTTCTAGGATTGATAAGTTATTCAATACCAGGGTCCTGAGTGTACTCCAAGATAGATTTGAGGCTCCGTATCACTGGGCTGAGGGTGCAAAGAGGTGGTGATGTTCGTGAAGATCGCATTCAGACACGCTAACGGCATTATGAGTTTCGGGTGATGCCGCTTGGTTCACTATTCCCAGCCGCTTATGGATTCAATGAACCCGTATTCGCCGTATTTGATAGGTTCACATAGTCTCTTTATCGATGATAACCTAAAGTGTGTTATGGTAGTCCAGAGGATTTAGGAGCATCCGAGGATTGTGTTGTAGACCCCGAGGGAGTGGCAAGCTATGCTGCTGGAGTGCGCTAGTTTTCATGCTGTGGTGGTGACCCCGAGGCTGAATCTCGCTGAGGGGTGAGGACCCTTAGGAAAATGTGGCTTATGGTAAGTTGAAACCTCCAAAGAATGTGTCGAGGTCAGGATCTTCCTTGTTTAGCTCCTAGACATACATAGTTTGCTGAGGGGTTCTCCAGTGATAGCAGCCCACTCGACCGCTTAACAAGGAAAGACATGTCAAGTATGGGATTAGCGGATGCCCGCTTAGCAGTTTCGAGGAGCTTAGCGTAGATTGACTTCAACTCCGCTCTAGCTTTGACCAATGAGAGATGGGTTTATGATTTATTGCGATGTTACTTAAGAAAATTTTGTTTTTTTTTTTAATGCAGAATGGATGTAAGGATTACGTATGCCTCAAAGTGCCTAAAGAAGCATGAGGAGAATTATCTCTACACGACTTAGAGCTCTCAGCAATGTGGTTTGCCCTAAAGATATGGAGAAATTACTTATATGGTGCTCCTGTAGGATCTTTACATCATAAGAGTCTTCAATATATTTTCAAATCTACAAAGAGTTAAACTCGAGGCAAAGAAGATCGCCGAGTTGATTAAGAACTACAATCGTACTCATTGAGTACCATCCAGGAAAAGCTAATGTCGTAGCAAATGCCTTGAGTAGGAGGCTAGAGAGTTCTTTGTCTCATATGAGATCAGGTTATCTTCCACTGTTGATGGATCTGAGAACCTTAGGGGTGATATTGGAGGTTGAGGATTCAGGAGCATTGTTAGCCACATTTCATGTTGGGGGACCTCTCCAGCGAATCATTCAAGCAGGCGCTGCAGGATCCATGATGATTGCTTAAGAAAGAGATAGAAGGAAAGAAAGCAGCTAAATCGTGATGACACATGATAAAGGAAAGGGCGTAGAATGTGTGTGCCAGTATGGCGAGCTCTGAGACATTATGGAAGAAGCACATTCATCTACTTATGCTTTGCATCCAAGTACTACCAAGATGTACAACACTTTGAAAGAACATTATTGGTGGAATGGGATGAAGAAAGAGATCGTAGGTTTCGTCTCAAGATGCCTAACCGGTCAACAAGTGAAGACAGAGCATCAAAGGCCCGTGGGGAAGATACAGTTACTCCCTATTCTAGTATGGAAATGGGAGAAGATCACTATGGATTTATGATGTGTCTTCCACTAATTCGTATACAAAGACGAATTATACGGGGCGAGAAGTTGATCGATTGACGAAGTCTGCTCATTTTCTGCTAGTTAATGTTGAGGATTCTCCCGAAAATTTGACCTAGTCAGATGTGGATGATAGTGAGACTTCACGGGGTTCCAGCCTAATAGTTTCTGCACGCAGACCCTGGTTCACATCCATGTTTCGCCTGCGCCTTACACGCAGATTTTAGGTACTAGTTTCATTTCATCACAAAGATTTCATCCTCAGCGTGATGGCCGCCGAGAGACCATCTCGGGGACGTTAGGAGGATATGCTGAGAACTTGTGTGATGGAATTCAAGGCGAGGTGGGATATTCATTTGGCACTGATGGAGTTCGCCTACAACAACAAATCATCAAGCCGCAGATAGAGATGGTCTCCATTCGAGAAAATTTGTATGGTAGGAAGTGTAGGGACTCAGGGTGTTGGGATGAGGTTGGTGAGAGGAGATTGGTAGGCCTTGAGTTAGTGCAAATCACTTCGTAGAAGTGAAAGTTGTCTCATCATAATCACACAAGAGATATTAAAAGTTATGAGGACAACCGTGCAGAGACTTGCAGTTCGAGATAGGTAACCGGGTCTTCTTGAAGATTTCCCCTTGGAAGGGTATTTTAAGATTAGGGAGGTGAGGCAAGCCTGGGCTTCGAGATTTATAGACCTTATGAGATTGTGACCAAGGTGGGCTAGTAGCTTGATGTGCCAGTTACCCCCGTAGTTTATCCCCACCATGACATATTCCGGTGTCGATGTTATGAAGTACATCCCAGATCCTTCACATGTGTCAGAGCGGAAGCCAAGGCAAATGGCAAAGGAGAACTCCGACTTATGAGGAAACACCTGTGCAGATTGTAGATCACAAGGAACAAGTGTTGAGGAGTAAGGTGATTCCTTTAGTTAAAATCCTGTGGAAGAATCATGAGAGAGAGGTAGCTATCTAGGAGCCAAAGGCTCAGATGTGCCGTTAGTATCCTCAACTATTTTTTGATTGAGGTACTTTCCTTTCCTTTGAGTTTAGTTTGTTCATTTCAAGGATGAAATGTTCTAAAGGACGGAGGATTTGAAACACTATCCCGAGAGAAGGTGCACGATACGTGCGTAAGATTCGCATATGTGCCTTAGACTTTCTTAATTATTTGAGTGTCATAGTAGTATTTTAGATATTTGTCTTTAAGGATAATAATAATAATAATAATAATAACAATAATAATAATAATAATAATAATAATAATAATAATAATAATATAATAATAATAATAATAATTATAATTATTACTGTGTATTATTATTATAATAATAAATTGCTCTGATGATTACGGGAAGCCTTGAAACTTCTCTAGATCTTGGATGTGAAATAATTTGCTTGGCAGATTAAATTAGGTCTCATGAAATCTAGTGACCCAGAAAAGTTTCGTTGAATTATGAGACAAGCGGAATTTTTTACGATTTTCGGGGTGATAAGACGTTAGTAACTTCGAGGATGAGATTGTTACGAAAATCTCGGAAGTCAGTAAATAGCTTGAGGTAAGTTCATTTAAAACAAAATTAAATGAAATTTTAAATTTAAATGCTCGGAACGAGGAGCAAAATATACAACCGAAATTTTCTGGAGAGTCAAATAAATTTAGTAAAAATGTAAAATGGGGACCCAATGGTCCTAAATGAGAAGTGTAAGTGTTAAAATGTAAATGAAAGGCAATGAAATGAAATTGAAATTGAAATGAAGTGTTAAAGTGAGAAAAATGAGAAATGGGGATTTGTGTGTAGCCAAACAAGGCCTTATGAGGCATGTGGATTTAAGACCACATTTTTGTCTTTAAGAGACAAAAACTCTCACTTAAGCATTTTGTTTAGGAGAGCTAGGGCATCATTCGGTGGAGTGTTGAGGGAGAAAAATTGGCGATTTCTCCATGTGAACAAGAGATTTGGTGATCAAGAACAAGAAGGAACCTTAGTATTGAAGAATCCAAAGATTTAAGGTAAGAGACAAACCCTAAACCCCTTTTATTTGTGCTTGAGTTGAGGAAAACCCCAAATGTGGATAAAAAGAGTTTTGTTTTGGTTGTAAACGAGTTTTGGAGTTGAGTTTTGAAGAGTATTGTTGGTTTAGTTAGTTTTGTGTAATGTTTGTAAAAGAAATATTTGATTTTCAAAGGAGTATATTGTCAAATTTTGTGAGAAACCACACATTCTTGTTTTGGCTATAGGTTAAGTTATGATCATCCAAATGAAGTGATTCTAATTGTTAAAGAACCATAAGAGATAGGGATACAAATTTATGGAAGGGACCAGGAGAAAATTGTAGCTCTAAGGCTCCCGAATACGAGCATAAAGGTGAGCTCGTGTAGCTCATGAGTATGCTCTGTTTTGGGTATTGTTATAGTGTTTTTGCCATAAGTTGAGTTTCACTCAGCCGGTGAGTGATTCAAAATTCTGGTAGGAAATATGCTTATGAGAATAATTTGGAAGAGTATATGAAATTGTAACTCAAAAAGTGCACAGAAATGCATCCAAAGTGGTATAATATGGTGTTTAATTTTGAGTAATCTAGATGTTAAAGTTAGAAACTGTACCAATTGGTTATAATAGGATTTTAGGTGCTTGGGGGTTGGTTAGACCTTGGTATAAGCTAATCAAATCAATGTTTTAAGTTACTATTGGGAAAAATTAGGATTGGTTTTGGTGAGAAGTTTTTAATGGTACTGCTGTCTGGAAAAAAAAAATAGCATGTTTTGTCATGTTTGTGTTATATGGTTGAAGGCCTTAGGGAAGGAATTTTAAATTGAAAATTTAAAGAATGTCGTGGATGTATAGGGACTAAACTGGAGAGTTTCATAGTCTTTGAAGACCATTTGAATAATTTTTGGGTAATAAAGTCCAGAAAGTACTGTTGGAAAAAGTTTGCCAAAATGAGTGGTTTTTTTAGGGGCTTTTTGTGCTCAAGGGTAATTTGGTCATTTGGATTTATATGAATGTCGTGTGACCCTAATGTGAGTTGCGTGTTAAGTTTTCTTTAAAATCCGAATCCATTTCAATATAATTAAACCGTGGCTTCGTTAAGTTTTACGGTGCAGCAGGGCGTTAATGTTTTAATGAGTATTTTCTTGAGTATGTAGGGTAAAGAGGAGGCGGAGAAATTGAAGTCATGCTCAATTATTGCTGACAGAAAATATGTGAGTGTTTTGAACTTTATTTTCAATACTAGTGTATTGTTACTCGTCGTTTATCTTGATATGTTATGGTTTTAATTGTTAAACCATATTTTAAAGCTTATGGTTTTGATTTGTTAAACCATATTTTAAGCTTATTGTTTTGATTTGTTAAACCATATTTTAATGCTTATAGTTTTAATTTGTTAAACCATATTTTAAAAAGCAAGAAAGCGAGAGCAGAATTATATTTTATAAGTGGGCCTTGAAATCCCTAGTTTTAAGCAAGCATTACCAGTTAGAGGTATTTTGTACGTGCATGGGGAAGTTAGGACATGATTGCATTGCATTTTGGATTTGTTTGGTCGGTAAACTTAGCTCATGCATTATGGCATATTAAAGGAGGACCGTGGCACGTACTTGTCACATCCCACTTTTTATAGAGGCATGGCCAGCTAGGAATGGTGGCTTAAGGCCACGAGGCAGTAGGGCTTCAAGTCAGTAATTTCTCTGAAAATTCGCGAGACCTGTCGTTTCTATAAGCGCCAGCCAGATCTGTTGTCGCAATATCAGTCTAAAATCTACTAATAATTAACTCAAAATCTCATATCATGATATTATACCGAATAACATAACAAATGAACCTCAGTGGTCATCCACTAGCAAAAAACGACCTCAACGGTCTCATCAAAAATATCGATAAAGTCTCATCAACAAAAATTTATCAACTCAACTATTCCAAAATTTATCGATTTAACCAAATAATTAATCCGATAACCAAGTTAATTCTACCATGGAGCCTTACGGAAACTTAGACTCTCATTCACGAATAAACAAAATAATAATCCATTACATGTTTCAAATAGAATCCAGTGAGGTGAAATGCGGATTCTCCTTTCTCTGTATCTACCACGAAAAGGAGAAATCAGGGAGTAAGATAACTCTGTAGTAAAATATATCACCATACTTGTGAGGCTAGGTACTTTCGAGCGCTCCCACGGGGCGGTTAATACTAAATCAATCAATCACTTAGTACATAGGTTATGCAACAAATACTGTGACAATATGAACAGCGCAATATCAAATGAGATTTAGAGGTTTGAAGGCACGAATATAGTTTACCATTCGAGGAATCAGTACATTATTTTTACCTTTATCTTGGAATCAGTACATTTCCAACCAGATCCAGGTAGAGCGGTAGGGTTCTACGCTGAGTTTTACCACCTCTCTAGGAAGCCGCGGCTTTGCAGCACCGAGGAAGGTACCATGTGCACATGGCGATGACCTCCCCATCGGTTAGGCTTTTGCATGATTCATACCATCAATGACATTAACGATTACAAGTTATAGTGGCGAGTACTCGACGTAGAACAAGAACCACTTTCAAATACAATAGAGTTAGGTAGTAGTACTCGACATGAATATTCATCGGGACACGTGACTTGTGGCATATGACAAAATTCAATTCAAGATAACTAAGAATAAGGGTCATAATCATAGTCAATTACTACGATCCAAGTCAAACAATGAAAACAACGCTATACATTTCGAAGGTGCAAATACGATGATATAAATTTACTCACCTCTCACAATGAATCCCGGGCTCGGCTAGGCTATTCACCTGAGCGTCTCGACATTTGACTTTCGTTTGCTATACCAATATTCATGCGAGAAGCCATAAAGATAACGTCAAAATCATAGCAGGCCATACCTTGTTATCACTACTCAATTATGACCGTTGCAGTTTCTATTGTCGCCTAGCAGGCTTTAAAATCTGCCACCATATACCTTCCAACATTCTGCCTTTTAACATCTAAATACCCAAAATTATAATTTTATCATTCAATTTCTACTAATTTCTTATATCTAATGTTTAATCACTAAACTTCGTTTTTTGGCAGATTAACATCAGTTATTTTTGCTTATATGTTCTCTACCGGCGTCAAAAAGACCTGAAACCAGTGGCGAATTTCACTAACATCATATCTTTCAATGATGTCAAATTTATCTCTAATTCGTCATTAGGTCCTCCTATGATTCTGTGAGTGAAACCTTCAAACAGAAATTCACATTGTCAGTCCAACACACTAATTACCACCTCTTAATTCATTCTTAAATACATTTTCCTGTAAATTTTAGTTGATACCAGACCTAATTCATACCTCTTAGGTCACATTCTATAGATTCAAAATGCACTGGGTACCTAGCATACACATTAGAACAATTAATTCATTCCAAACAGCCCCACTGACCATCCAAACAACAACCATTTATCAATTCAGCCTTTCCTTCAATAATACAGACTATGCAAAACCAAAAATTAAAAACCATGGCGCTTAATATACCTTCAGAAGTCTCCTCCTACCATGAAAAATCACAGGTTGATTCAAAGTGGAATTGGCTGCAACAAAATTTTTCTTTCCTTCCCTAGTAGTTCGAAGGGGCCGTCGAATGGAGAAACCTAGGTTCTTCAATTTTTTCTTTGTCTTCTGCTCGATTTTCTGAGGCCTAATATTTCTAAAAATAATTAAATATTTAACTTAAGTCCCTGAGGTTTTTCTTGAATTTTAAGGCCCTGGGAATTATTAAAAAATGTCTCTTTGGCCCCTTGGTCAACAAAATCTGCTTACTTTTCCCTACCCGGTTCACTGTTCACATATTTTTATTATTTTTTTTATTCATATATTTTCATTAATTTTATTTTTATAACATATATTTTGATTCTTGATTTGATTCATAAAATTACCATAATTTACTTCATTCATTGGGTATTTTTAAAATTCTATTTCGTCAATCAAGCCAGAATTTGACCTTTACTGGTATATTTTCCAAATTCCATTTAATTGAGAAACAATTCTCTGAAAATATTGGCACCATGATGGACCTTAAACCACCTAAAAATTAAATTCCATGAAAAAAAAAATCATTTAAAAAAAATGTTTGGGGTGTTACAGTACTGGAGTATATAGGGTTAGCGTGCTAGCTTATTATGTGATGTTGGAGCTTTCCACCATATTTACTGGATTAGATGATGTGGACACGAGGTCCTTCCACTCCACTTCCGTGAGACACAGTTTCCCAGGTTTACTTGTGGGTACAAAGCAAGCAAGAAAGGCTCCCCAGCTGGTTAATCTTATATTAGTAATCATTTTACATTATTACTTAAAATCTGAAAGCACCGATAAGCAAGCAAGCATTTTATGAAAAGTTTTAGAAACTTTCTTGAGTATAGCAAAGTTGAAAATGTTTTGTAAAAAATAATTTTACAGTTTTGAGACATTTTCAGAAAAAGCAAGCATTTTATAAGCATACACTCACTGAGCTCTTTTAGCTCATTATTTTTCTGGTTTTAAAATTTAATTTTACAGGTACAGGTACACCGAAAGCTGGGACATATCAGGGTCCTCCTGAACTTGTATAGTTGTGCATATGTATGTACATAGTTTTGTTTATGAAAATGTGATGAGCCTGAGGCTCTTTGAAGAATTGTTGTCAAGCTGCCATATTTTAGAAGTGTAATTTGTATTTACAGGTTTTAGGACATGTCCTATATGTAGCTGTTATGGTGCTGAAATTTTATAAAATAACAAGTTTAGAAAAGAAAAATTTTTATACGGGTTTTCAACAAGCAACACGGCTTAGCTTCACGGAATTCTCTAGTCGTTGGAAGTATCGACTAGGAGTTCCATGGGGTTGCCGGCACATCGCCCGCTCTGATACCATTTTTTCAGAGAACAATTCAATAATCAAAACACAAATCCTAAATAGTACAATAACTAACATCAACCAAAGCATGCATATCATGATTATATTTGTCTAAGCCTTAAATATTATGCTTTAAAATAAAATAACTATTTATTCAAAAAATAGACATAACTATGGGTCCACCATGCTTCATTATTACTACTAGTTAACTGTTTTTTGACCGAATAACATTCAAGAAGATGTAGCCCTAAGATCTCCTCTCGCTAATCCCACTCGTGACCGATTGGCAGATCTCCTCTTACCTTCATCCCGGGACACCTTCAAGTGTTACTGAAGACACCCTAATTCAAGCTCCTACCTGGGCGTAGATGTGAAACTATAATACTATTAAATTTAACATTAATAATTTACAAATATTTCGAATAAGTACAATTTTATTTATGCATAGTATTTAGCTAGACAAATCTAGCCTGGCCATTACAAAACAAGAAATACAGGAAACAAGTACTTACAATCTTATCTCTTATATTGCCAAGCAGCTCTCTTCAACGCTATATTTTACATAAGAAAGAAAGATAGAACTAAGATTTTTCGAGTTGCTCTTCTTTTACATCTTTTACATATTTATAGCTAGACTCCGGACATGAAATCCGGATTTCAAACTTTCAAAAGAATCTTTAACAGTTTTGGTTTGCAAAACCAAAATGAAACCGTGTGGGTGGTGAAAATCTACGGGTGCTTTCAAAAGCTCTACCGCCATCGGGGTTTTCGTCTTTCATTGTTTTGGCCGCCTGTGCCAACTAATCTGAGATTTCTTTCTTCCGACAATCTTCTTTCCACATAATCCAAAGGCAGGCGGAGAGGGGATGATAATTCCCGCCTCAATCAAATTATTTTTCTTTAGTAGGAATCTACGTAGTCGTGGGTGGTCTTGCAATCTATGTAGATCATAAATGTCTCAATCTTTCTAGCTTTCCATAGCCTTTGAACGGTTTCTTTAATGCATTCCATCCACGTTGACGATAATCAATCCAAGCCTCGCGATAATGACATTATCCCTGTGAAAGGATCGAAAAATCTTTGTAGTTTTAGAAATCATATTCCTTTCATGGACAACTTTTCTCATTCGGATAAAGTTCCATACAGGATAAGTTTGATTGGTATCAAAATCAAGACTAGCACTGAAAAAATCAAGTGCTAAGGTATCATCAATCTTTATTAGGGAATTATTCCCAAAATTATAATGTACGCCATCGCGAATCCAACCAGGTAATCTTGCGATTTCCGGAAAATTAGGAGTTGTAAGGTATATGGTAGCAATACTACCAAAATCGTACCAGTCACGAATCACTTCTTGGATTAGATCCTTGTAGGAAATAAATCCTTGGATAAATCCCAGATTTGTTAATAATCATATATGTTTAGTACTTCCGGCTAAGCCGCATAATCGCTTGATAGTTTCTGATGTAATCGCATAATTCTTCGAGGTATTATCGTTTTCGAAATAGTTTCTGTTTCAAGCTCGCCCGAGACGCGAAACGCTTGAGATGATTCTCCTTTTTCAAAATCTTTTTTGACAACATCTTCTTTTTCTAATTCATCTTTAATACTCATATTTGACAAATCTATATCATTTTTTAATATAAGATGTAAGAACGGTTTCATGACTAGTAAAATCTTTTACGCATCTTTCAAAATCAGTAATAAAGCTATCAACATTTAGCTTAACTTTTTCCAAAACATTTTTGGTTTTGACTAATCTATCCAAGCAATCAACAAGAATCGTTATTTGGTCAAAAATATTAGACATTTCAGAAAGACTTTCTATTGCTTCGTCAATCTTTGGTTTTTCCTCCATATTTGGTTAGGAAATCTGCAACAAAATTTTTGTGAGAACGAATTATTTCAATATCAAATATATATTTAGAGCAATAAGTTTTCCATCGAATCAAACTCTTATATTCAGGTTTAGAAGGCAGATTATTTTTTATGAATGCCTTAACTTGAGTATTATCAGTTCTTAAAACAAATTTTTTCGGTAACAAAAAATATGAAAATTTCTTTAACCCTTTTATGACAGCTAAAAATTATTTTTCATTAATGTGATAACATTCTTCAGTGGGCGTAAAAGTCCCTGAAGTATAGCGACATAATTCTTCACAATCAATTTTTCTTCTTTTTAATACTGCTGCCTATGTACTTTTGAAGAATCTGTTTCAAGGATTAAATCATCATCATCTAGTGGAAGTTTTAATTTTGGTAAATCACATTAATCGTGATTTTATAAATTAATATGTTCTCCATGTTCTTTAGAACACAAATCTGTTCTTCACTAGTTAATTTATGTGAAGGTTTTCGTAAATCAGCAAGATTTTTAATAAATCCTTCAAGATAATTTAATATGCGAAAAATTCATAGCTTGTTTTCGATATGTTATTTTTTTCGAAAAATCCTTAATTTTTTCTAAAATATGGTTTTGTAATTCTATCCCCTCTGAATCAATCAGTAATCCTAGAAATTCTATCTTAGGTTCTCCTATAATAGACTTCTTTTTAGATAGACCAATACCATGCGTGTGGCATAAATTTATAAAGGTATCTAAATGTTTTAGATGTTGTTCTTTCGTTTTTGAAGATACAAGCATATCATCAACATATACATGAATAAAATCATATTCTCTAAAGATATTATCCATTTTTCTCTGAAAAATCTGAGGAGCATTTTTTAATCCAAAGGGTAGTACATTCCATTCACAATGTCCTTGTAGAGTACTAAAAGCTGTTAATGGCTTAGGACTCTTCGGGCCATCTTAACTGATAGAATCCTCGATCATACCAAACCAATGCCAATTACAGTTTCTTATTTTATGAATCAATGTTTCTTTATTTGGTAGGAAACAACCATCAAAAATTGTATTATCATTTAACTGTTTATAGTTAACAACCATACGGGCCTTGTTTCTATTAACTTCATTTCTAGCTTCTTACCATAAAAGTCAATATTATGTGGGCTTTCAAGGCCTACCAGATTTTAAATCACACAATTCTTTTAGTTTAATTTGGAATTCTTTTTACATCTAACCTATCAGGTCTCATAGGTTTTACTCTAATAATCTTATCGGGGTCTTTAAATTCAAGGGTTGCATAAATTTTATTGTTATCCCAAATCAGAAATATCTGTATCATGTTTAATCCAGTTATCCCAGAACTGGGCCGCAAAATCAAGGCTTTGGGAGTATTTGAGATTCTAATTTTGAGTAAGGGCATAGAAAAATCAGATTTGGGTAAAGGCGTAGGAATAGGGTTGATAACCTGCGGACTCAAGGAAACCGGCGGGTATCGTAACCCCGACGCCACACCATCATGTCCGGGCTTTATCAGATCCATAATTTAACAAAAATCTGACCATTCTCCTCTGCATTTCCAGAAGCTTCCATCTAAAATACAACCTGTATAACAATACATCACATGACCCATCCAAGCTCAATATACCACACCAGGTCATTCATGAGTCATAGCGACCACTCGACCCCATTCAACCATACCTCGAATAATAATCACTATACATGCAACTATATAGCTGTAAACTCAAGAAAATTTCATTTTTTCTGAAAAATGGCAAAACGGTAATTTTGTCGAAATAGTACAGGCTAAAACCTGAAAATTTTCTAGATCTCGGATGATGAAACAGACTTCACCGTTGGAATCGTCTCGCAAAATCTAGCTATCACGCCGACTTTGTCGACCTCGAGACAACTGATTGCACATTTTTCGAGATGGGCGTGTTAGATGACACATGGCATGGTTAAGGGAACGCCACATGGCACCTTTAGAGAGTGACACTTGGCAAGAGCCATGTGGTCTACTAAAAAGGAATGGCTTACATTGAGCCACATGTGTGGCATGATCCCATGGCTCACATTAAGCCATGTATGGGATGATGCAATAAAAAGGGAAATAAGAAATAAAAGAAAAATGGAGAAAATCAAGCACCACATAAATGGATTGAGGGAAAAGATGAGGAAATTTCCTCCCTTGATTGAATGATCAAGTATTCTTCAAAAAGAGAATGTAAACTGCCAAGAAAAGAGAAATGAGAAGAAAAATAATGAGAAATGAAATGAGGAGAGGAACAAAAATAATAATTGTAAGGTAAGAGGAAGAAAAACAAAAAGAAAGAAAAGAAAGAAAAAAAAAAAGAAAGAAAAGAGTTCGTAGGAAAGGAAAGGAGAAAACGAAAAAAAAAAAAGAGAAAAGGAAAGGAAAAGAAAAAGGAAAAATGGAGGATTTCCCGCGCTCCGACTGTCGAAGCTCGACGGTCCGAGTACTAAAGTTGGTACACGCAGCGCAATCTACATGTTGACACCAAAAACTTTGAGTTTCGACAAACTTTATAAGGTAGGGGTTTCTCCTACTCGGGTTCCTTTGCATTTAAGGGTCGTAAATGGTCGTGTGGGTTAGAACCGACCACAGGACTGAGTTTTCGGCCATGAGATTGTTTTTCGGATAGTCTAGGACCTGGTTTTGAAGGTCGGTATCCAGGTCGGTTTGGTGCGGATCGTTGGAAAATGCATGTCGGACTTTCTGTAATATTTGCCGACCGCATGACGAAGCTTCTCAGGATCGTTTTGATTCCCAAGTGCCGTTGTCCCGAATCGGTAAAATTGAAAAATATATATATATATATATATATATATATAGTTATATATATATATATATATATATATATATATATATTTCATGTTTGGGGCCAAGTAAGAGCTACATGGGTGATCACGACCAAGTCTGGATCAAGTATGGATTTTATAGTGAGCTGTTTTTCGAGACAATTTTCGGGCCGAGTTTGTGCCTAAATTTTTAGCCATTAAAACGGAGACTAAAATTTCTAGACTAAATCTAGATTTTTTATTATGGCCGGGAATGGATATTTTATGTGAAGTGTTTTTTTTGTGTGTTATTGTTGGCAATTTAATAACATGCTGAATATGTGTAAGATATGTTAATATATGTGTATTTAAATGTCTTAACATGATGGATGTGAATTATATACGCCATATGGTACTTGCATGAAGTACGATCGGCGTAAATGTTCCATGTAGTGTGCATCTACATGTAACATGAGAACCTACAAAGTGGCATTAGCATCAGATACGCACGTGGACATCGCATTATGTCAGGTGTGTGTGCATGGTGTGGTTACTCATCATCATTGTTGATGAATGGGTAGTGAGCTTCTCGCATTTCGTGGACGACGTCCAATAGATGTCTCATCTGCTTAAAACAATATATATATATATATATATATATATATATATATATATATATATATATATATATATATATATATATATATATATATATAATGTAAAAAGTTAGGCGGGCAAGAAGGGGATCGTTAACTCCTCGTGAAAAGACTCAGAACATGGGTGAGACCACTGCGGTGGATCTCAAAAGTTCGCTGTCTAAAGAAGACACACTCCGCCATGTTTTTATCAAGCATGTAATTTCTCGAAGTTTGCAGGTGATGTGAGCTCGGATCGACTTCTGATTGGTCAGTTCATCAGGCGCTGTATCGGGTAATGGAGCCGGTGAGGGCTTGATACATGGGTCATTGGTAATACCAGTGACAATTGTCACACTTTGCATATGCATGCGTGAGAGAGTCAGGATATGGGCATGATGACATTTCATGCATGACATATGACATTTTCATGTGACATTCGTAATTTCGGATGTGTGTTTGTCGCGCGACCACTGTAATGCACTTAGACGAGTACTTCAGAGGAGTCATTCTACTGAGCTTCGCCACCGTCGTGGGAGCCCCTTCGTGTACAGTCCGGTAAAGCATCTTACCCACATATGGGACTTATGCGTGATGAGAGCCATTTAGGCTTTGTTTTGTTTTGTTTTGCCATGTATTATATTCGAGCGTAACATGTATACCATTTGTTGTATAAAAGTGATCGCAAATGGACTGCTGATTAAATAGTTCATCATATAGTTTAAAGGTTTAGGAATTAAATATGTGAATGGGTCTCAATATATGAGACAAATGAGTGTGATATCGAGACACCCGATATCCACAGGTTTTCGCAGTAAGTCGATGGGTCACAATGGGACCGCCGGATAGGGGTGTCACACTCGTATCGTGAGCATAAGTACATGAGTACCTAGGGCTCGAGGGACAATACGTGGTTTAGCCATGGTCATTAAGGTGTGTTTGATATGAGCATCACAAATGATGTCGTGGTTTGTGTATATGAGGAACCTATGTAGTCACAGATGATTCGAACATCGCATTTATCAGGTTTTTACGTGTGCTTCGTGTATAACATGTCAGGTGCATTTACGCATGATTTGATATATAAAGGGAAACAAAGAACACTAGAAAGCTGAGAGCATGATCATAGGTGCTCGAACTGTTATTTATTATTGTTGGTATCATGCATCACTAATGACTCAGGGTACAAGAAATCTCTGTGATTTGGTGCTCGATGTAATGCTAGTCGCGGATGAGGACACAGAGGTCGTCCATGGGGCTATGGCCCATCGCCGCCTGTTTTTTACCCATAGGCATTTATGGAGACTATGGGCGCTATAGTTGTCACTATCAGACATGTCGTGTAAATGGGGTCGTGAGGAATGAGTAACATCCAAAGGTTTATGCACATCATCCCTCTCGACATTCGTGGGAGCGAGGGGACCCATTGGTAGTCGTAATTACTGGTTCACAAATCGTGAGAGGGTATCGAGGCCATGGAGATTACCTCCGCTACTACACCTGGACAAAGTTAGCGGCTTCAACTAGCGAAAGTGAATCCCTGATATGGTGGGATGCTAGGGGTGAAGACCTTTAAATGTGGAGGCGATGACTGGGTAGATTTCCCGAGGAGCCTTATGAGCAAAGTCTCCTTCCCAAAGATTTGCCATGTCAAGGCCCGAGGAGTTCCTAGACTTGCAGGAGACATGATGCTGATTCCAGAGTACGGCCAGGTCATGGTGAATCGATTTGGGCAGATGCGACTGCTGCTAGATCTCCCCAAAGGGAGAGATTGAGGATGATCTGAGAGTCGTTCATTACGGCGCAAGATTACGGACTTCGCAGATACGGACGCTATGGTTAGGAAGGCCATGACCATAGAGGGTGAGATAGCCGATGCTATCCGAGATGCTGGTACTAGTAAGAGGAAGGAGGGTTTGTAAAACCCGAGAAAATTCTAATTTTCTGAAAAATGGTAAAATAGTAATTTTGGTCAAAATCCATAATTTTTCTAGATCTCGGATGATGAAACGGATTTCACCGTTGGAATTGTCTCACGAAATCTAGCTATCACGTTGTAATTCACACCCGAGACAAATTTAATTTCACGTCGTTTCGCAATCGGAGGGTACGACACTGGGCACACGTGGAGCGACTCAAGAGGTGCCACATGTCATGTGTAAGAGGAGTCAAACAGAGCCTGGCGGTGCTGGCTATGAGAGACACATGGCATCATGCCACAAGGAAATCCAATGCTAGATGCACGGTATGACAAGTGTGTAATCTTACGGTACGAATAAGAGTCGACACGCGGCAAGAGGAGTGCCTCCCACTGATCAACCTCGGTCTAACCGATCGAGTGGTGCCATATAAAACAAAGAGAGAAAAGAAAATGTAGAGAGAAAGGTAGGGATTTGTAGAGAGAAGCTCTACTCTTCTCTCTAGATTTCCCTTGCACGGCCCCGGCAAAACTAAGGCAAGGCAAGAAGCAAAGTTGATCCCCACTACAAGAGCTACGCGCGGTACCAATTTCATGAGTTCGAAAGACTCGAAAGGTAGGGTTCTTCCCACTTTCAATGGATGGTGTGAGGTCAGTGGGAAAGATTTTTGATCACCCCCAAAACCTGACTTGAATGTTGGAAATTTTGGGACCGACGGATCTTCCCTGACTGATTTGCGACCGGAAATGGTCCTTGCATGCTATTGTCAGATGTTATTGCTTGTGTTTAAATAACATGCAAATCATTGTCGGGAGCATGTTATTTCCCAGTTTGAATAACACAATAGGTGTAAATTTTGTTAATATGTGCATGTCAGATATATTAACATGTATTATATGGAAATGGCATAATGCATTTCATATGCACCGGCACCTTGAACAAGAGGGTGGAGTGCATGACAAATAAAATCGAAGGGTCAGCCCAAAAAATGATTTTTGTATACTTATTCAAATAGAAATTTATCTGGAAGTCATTCAAGAATTATGTTAGAAAATAGCCTAACACCACGTCTGAGAGGCCCATGAATCGCTTTTGAGAGTTACCCAAATTCACCTTTGAAGGGATTGTCCAACGTGTGATTATATCTGGGAGGGCTGCCTCATAATTAAAACAAATATTTTTGTTTGAAGACGACATACATACATAAGCAGTGGTGGAGCTCTGGGTGGAGACTCGTGCACGGAATTTGGGAAGGGAGCAAATATCTGGAAGTAGGAATCATGAATTACTAATGCGTGTGTGTTTTCATCGCATGATAATTTAGGTGAGTAACCCTCGTAGGAGATTATCACTATCGGGCATCGCCACTCCCGCCGCGGTCCTTCGTATGTGGAGTATTCGTGAGGATCAAGGCCATTCAGAGAAGCGTTCTACATGCGGCTTTGATTTTACTTTTGGTTTTTCGTATAATACGTGACAACATTTTAATTGATGCATGTTTGTATAAGAGTGTAACTAACTCTTGAAACTATTATAATATAGATATATTTTGGTGAGTATGGATGTATAGGCCAATGTGGCCATTTTTACTTTCATGTAGTCCCAGCGATATGAGACACATAAGCTTTCACAGTCGACATGTCAACTGACCCCCGTAAAACAAGGCCAAGGTGGTCAAACCTTCTCGAAGCCCAAAGTGGCAAAGGACTCTATGTTTCCTAAGGATCATAGGGATGTGGCCGAGGCTATCAGAGCTGGGCGGTCGTGGTCAGCTATCGTGGCTATGCCGTGGTAGACTACGAGCCAAACAAGGCAGATAAGCTTGCTTCTTCACAAGAAATGATGATATAATAAGGGATTGCCCATAGAGGCAAGGATCCTAGGATTTTGGGATGCCCTAGTCCCGCCATCAAGTGGGACCAAGACGGATACGCTTGTTCCCACCATGGGCTGTGGAACAGCTTTTATCATGTCCGGGTGTTAAGCGGTATAAGCACCTTCGGCTTACAAAGTGTGCCAGAGGCCAAGTTATGTGTCGAGGTCGAGGATAAGGCCCACATGCCGGATTTCGATGACTCATGGGTGTGTCTACACCCTCACTATCCCACGTGACCCGAGATAGCGCAACACTGATACAAGGTACTTTCTACTCTTCATTTACGGGCGAGAGTTTTATTCTTGGATTCCGTGCATCCTCATCTATATCATTCATCAATTGTTGCATTGTGTGAAAGAAGCGGGCTTAAAAGTTGGGAACCTTGAAGTCGTTGCATGTGAGTTCTCCTAGGGACTAGGGTGGGGTTTGATCATATCGCCGGGATTGGCAGTGCGAAGATCTCGAAGTTCTACTCCACCAGTGGACCTTCGAGTTATAGACATCAGGGTTGATGTCATTATTGGCATGGATTGGTTGGGCAGGAACATCGGGTGGTATTCTTCTCAAATCTTTGAAAAGATTCTTGCCTACACACGAAGGATGGTGGTTGTGTTATATTCCGGGATGGCATGATGCTTTCTCACTGAAGCCAGTGTCTACTGGCTCTAAATTAGCACGGCCGATTGATGTGTTGGCTACTTGACCTTACACAGAGGACTAAGAAGTGAGGCAAATTTGGAGTCACACCTACTGCCACCCCCAAACCACCCTAACGGAGTTTCGGACATGTTTAGGGTTTGGCAAAGTGTAAATATAGTTTTCGGAAATAAACAGCTTGGTTTTGTACAAAGATAAAACAAGTGCGTATGTAATTTGCCAAAAGGGGCATATAAGTCATAAAATGAGAAGAGTATGGGTTAAAATAAGAAAATAACCTTTAACTTTGTTGCAAAAGAGAACTTAAGGACCTGAGTGAAATAATGGAAATAGCACAATGGGGTTTTAGGAACGAAACATGGCCTAAGGAGAAATCTTGGATTTAAGACCAAATTTGGTCTCATTTTTGAGGTAAGCAGCTAGTAGAGAAGAAGAGAAGAGAGGGAGAAGAAGAAGAAGAAGAGGGAAGAGAGAAAGAAGAAGAGAGAAAGAAGAAAGGAAAAACTTAAGGAAAAGGTATGGATTCCTAACATTAAGTATGGAATTTTAAAGTTTTGTATGAATTTTCCATACAATTGTATAGTTAGTAAAGCAAAATCTGAGCCTGAAGGGTTTTTGTTAGGATTTTCATCCTTACAAAATTATTGAAAGTAAGGTTGGTAAAATACTAAATAGTCTGAAAAGAACCATGGAATCCTCCTTTGGGGTTAGTTCATCAAAGTGCATGTATCTTGGTGTTGATTAAACAGAGCCTAACTAAATCATATATTTAGTTTTATGTATGGGTTATAGACCCATTTAGAGTGTTTGGGAGAATTCATGATGGGTTTTTGAAGAAGGATATGTATTGAAAGATGATTTTGAGTAGAATAGAGGTTACAAGTTAATATGCGATGTGGTTTTGATGTGTATATTATTGATTATTGAAGGTTGATTTGGGTAGCTTGTCGCCTGGAAAAATAGGGAGAAAAATACTCCTTTTAAGGGAGATTTCGAGGATGTTGATCTTAGGTATAAGCCAGAGTGATCACCAGGTACCATATATTCCATAGCCAGCTGAATGCAGACTACCAAGATTTTTCGATCAGTATAATCTCTGAACCGATGTTAGTAGTATGTGGCCATAACTTGGTCATTTCTTATCAGATTTAATTGATTCAAGTTCTTTGGTTAAACTAAGAAAGCGTCAAGGAACCCTGCAAGCATACAGCATAGGTACCTTGATTCGACTCTATGTGGCCCGTAAATTCACACTCGAGAGGGGGTTATGTTCAAGTAACCAAATTCACAGTTCAGTTTTGGTTCACAGAGTAAGTCAGGTTGTTTAGGACATATCTTGAGTTCGGATGCTCAGATTTTGAGTAATTCTGGTTGGAGAAAAGAACCCTTAGCACATGGCTTCAAGGAATACAAAGAACGAGTCAGCAGATATGGAGTTAAGACCCTGAAATTTGACATTTCCTGTTATTCCTAATTAAGATGGGCAAATAGCCAGTTTGGCATGAAAATGCTATAACTTGAGTTGAAATAGACCACGAGTGGAATGATTCAAATTTCTAAGTAAAGTAGATTCATAGAGAATAAGGAGGCTTTCCGCTGAATGATATTGTGAATACGCGGCATCATATTGTACAAGTATATGACGTACACATATGTAACAATAGACGTAGAAACAAGAAGAAATATGGAAATGCAATATGGATAGATGTGTTCTTGAAACGCGAAGAAATGATAGCGATACATGAAAGCGGCCGAAACATGAGCATGAACATGAAAGGCAATATGTATGAACATAGAATCGCGATTGAATCGTTATGAGTTACGAAGGGCCTCTGGGTGGTGCCTTGACTACTGGGCAGAAGAGCGAATAGGTGGGCGTTCGATCCGTGCTTTTTGGCACTCACGCTGGGTGCTACGGCCGCTCACGTGCGATGAGCGAGCACGTTACGGTAAATTCGCTTGGCGCTCTGCGCTATGATAACATGGCACTCCTTTGTTAGGTAAATGGAACACGTTACGATCACGTGCTTTGGCACTCACGCTAGTCTTTACATCACTCGCAATGCATTGGGCAAGCACATTCGATTGGTGCTTCGACCTCCTGCTGATGCTCTGACACTCGTGCGTGGCGAGCGCGTTTGATCGGTGCTTCGGCACTCGGTGATCTTTCGAGCGCTCTCGCATTGCGTGGGGCGTGCGGTCGATCGATCTTGAGCGCTCACTGCTAGTCTTCCACGACACCTCTGTTGCGTGGGCGGGCACGTGCCTTTCGGTGCTTAGAGCGCCTCACGCTGTCTTATGGCACTCTTGTTCACGTGAATGGGGCAACGCGTTACGTCGGTGCCCGGCACTCTCCTGCCCCAAATGCTACAAAACCACTTACATTCTGCGATGGCGACACGTTCGATTAGTGCCGGCACTCCGCTAGTGCGACGACATATTCACGATGGGCATCTTGGCGTTACGATGTGGTCTTGGCACTCATGATGCTCGACCTCGATGCTGTATTGTACTTTACCGGTGCCTTGTACATGGCATGTCTACTCATTTCTTATGATTGGTACGGGTAATTAAACGATTATATGATAAGACTTTGGAATAAAGAATACAGAGTAAAAGAAATGAATATGGTAAAGATCAAAATGTACCTCTGGGGCACCTCTCTATCTGACACAGCCAGTACCTGGGCCCTTTATTATAAATAAAATTTACGTAGTACCTACGGTGCCAGTATCAGTATACCTCAAAGTATAGGATTACGTAATACAAGTATAAGTGAAATACAAAATAAGTTACATTTGAAATACTAAAAATATGTGTCTTTTGGGAGGATTGAACAAATGACCCTTTGGTACTTGAGTATAAGAATAGTTCGTGTATATCTCTATAGTTCTACAGGGTTCCTCGAACATTTGATATAATCACAAGTACCATAAGTATAAAGCCCTATCTGGTATCAAAGTATAGAGCTTTGTGGTACCCACAAGGTACCTTTGTATAAACGTAAGCTCTGTAACTCAAGCGGGAGATCTTGAACAAGTATAAGATGAATGAAGCCTTGAGTATGTAAGATAAGTACCTCGTCTAAAGCACATATGTATAAGTTAAGAATTTTATATCACGAGGAATCTTAATAAATATGTATTGTCCTCACAGAATCCAGTCATAAATATATAATCCCTCGGGAGATCGAACAGAATGGCGCAGTCTACCACCAAGTGGCAGATCTAAAGTAAGTATAAGTTTGCTATGACATAAGTTCGATCTTGCGTATCTGAAGTCTACGAACAAAGCATAAGTTCAGTAGTTAACTATGTATATAAATGTGTTATGAATGTAGAAGATTGAAATATCTGTCTTTTGCATTGCAATATTTTTTACATTATGATTGATCAAATGTGTGCATGCCATTAGTTGTATAAAATCTGTTTGTGATGTAAGTGGCTTTGAGGGTTTTCAGACAGATGTGAATCGGAAGGAGGGACATATCTGTCTTCACACGCATCTGGTAGGCTTATTGACACTAAACCAAAGTTATCACGATGGAGTTGCGCTGCAGCAGATATATCAGTGAAGTAAAAGTTGTTTTTGTATGTATAAGTAATTGGACTCAGTACTCCATATGCGCCGGAGCAATGATGGACACCACTATGGTGGTAGTTCTTTTATCATGTAATGATTTTTCATTACCAAGTGTTTGTATCTCCATAATTCTGAGGATTTAGCTCACGGCATGAGATAAAGAGTCAGGTTTATAGTACTCAGCACTGAACCAGGTTTGGATCCACAGTTGGTCGGATGGGAGGCTCAGGGAGTGTGACAAGTTGGTATCGAGCCTTTAGGAGGTTTGGCGTTTTGGAAGAACTCTTAGGTGGGATGTACCATATGTCTTGTCTTTGGCAGCTAATCGGGAGACCTTGTTTTATATAATAATAGAGAATGGATAGAGTCATTAATCCAGCTTTTGATTAAATGGGTCTTGTGTTAGTTGAGAGTTATCTAGAATATGAAATGAAGGATGGCTACGTAACTCAGAAAAGTGATAACAAGATCTGAGATGAAAGCAGTTATTAAACCTTGGAGACAGACTAATTATGCCATATATGAAAATGGAAGTTTAAAGTGTGGAGACATAAGTACCCCTCCATCTCTATGGAGTTGAAAAAAATTTCGAGGGACAGGGAATTTATTTTTGAGCGGGGAGTCTCTTGAAATATCTCTAGCAGTTTCGGAGCATGTTTCTACGGTTTAACAAAGTTAAATACTTGAATTTTCGGAAATAAAATGAAGCAGGAATTTTATTTTCAAGATCAAAACAGGGTACATATGTAATTTTTCAAGGGCATATAAATCATAAAGAAATAAGAAGGCTATGGAGTTAAATAGAAATATATGCCTAACTGTTGCAAAAGAGAAAGAACTTAGGGATGAGAAAGTGAAGTAAAATAAGAGCTTAGCTTGTGACTGTGACTTTTGGGGGCCTTAGCCTAGGAGAAATCTTGAATTTAAGACCAAATTTGGTCTCATTTTGAGGAGAACAAACTGTGAAAAGAGAAGAGAAGGGGAGAAGAAGAAGAAGGAGAGAGAGAAGAAGAAGAAGAGAGAAGAAAGGAAAACAAAGGTGCTGGATTAAGCCAGTATGAATTGAGATTTTTAACATAGTTTCCATGATTATAGTTGATGGCATGCCCCATTGGAGGTTTGTTGGGTTCTCTGAAAACCTGTGACCGAGCGAAGAGGTTGATGTTTAAATGGTACAAGAAAGAATATGATCCTCCCTTTGAGGTTGGATTCATGGTTTAATTGCATGTAATGGAATTAGAGGTTTTAAAAACCCCAGCTAATCTTTTATATTTGGTTTATGTATGGGTTATGACCCATTTTTAGAGTTGTTTTGAGAGGAATTCATGATAGGTTTGAATAAAGATATGTATTGAATGATGATTTGAGTAGAATAAGTTTACAAGAAGATGAATATGGAGTGGTTGTGATGTAATGTATATTGATTATTAGAAGTTGATTTTGGTAAGAAAATATAGAAAAATGGAGAAAAAACCACCTTTTACGGGAAATTCGAGGGTAATCTGGGGTACCAAACGAGTGAATGGGGCCAAGACCCTGCGGTACCCCGATATATTTTTAACCCGGTGTTAGTATTTTGGCCGTAACGGGTATTTCTTGCGTTGCCATCAGGCTGAATGATTCGATTCTTTGGATTCGGCTAGACTTGAGGAGGAAAACACCACAGAGTAATAGGTACCTTCAAGTCGGACTCTATGTGGCCCATAAATTCACTCAAAGTGGGGCTATTTTCAAGCCAATTTAAGTTTGATTTTGAACATGAAGTCAGGTTGTTTAGGACATATCTTGAGTTTCGATTGCTGGAGTTTGGGCCAATTCCAGTTGGAGAAGGCCAGCACGCCTTAACTAAGGATTACAAGAACAGTCAGATATGGGTTAAGATCACAAAAAATTGGGTATTTCAAACTTTGTTCCTAATTAAGATGAGCAAAAATGACTGAGTTTGGCATGAAAATGTGCCAACGAGGTTTTGGATGATTCAATTGGAATGATTCAAATTTTCATCTGTAAAGTACATTCGCGTAGAGAGAGCAGAGAATACGTGAATGATGTGTGAATACAGTAAAATATCTTGGCACAAAGTATATGAAGTACCATATGTAATGAACAGACATGAAACAAAGAAAAATATAGAAATCATGATATCAGATAAGATGTGTTCCATGAAACATGAAAATGATATGAAACATGAAAGCCAGGCTGAAACATGAACATGAACACTTGAAGAAAGCAGAGCATAATGTGAACACAGTGTTATTAAAGATAGGTTATGAGTACGAGAGACATATAGTGTACTTGAAGCTACCTAGGGCCGAAGAATGTGGAGTGGGCGATCGTTAGGTGCTTCGGCACTGGCAGTGCTACGACACATCTATTAGGTGGGCGACGCGTTCGATGAAGCGGCACTCTGTATTGCTGCGACGCACTTTCCACGCGTGTGGGCGGGCGCATGTTTCTGATCGGTGCTTGCCCTCACGCTGAGTGCTCGACGCCGATGCGTGGGCGGGCATATTATGATGCGTTGCTTCGGCACTCCTGCGATGTCTGAGCCGCGTTTGATCGGTCGCCGGCACTCATGCTGATGCTCGGCACTCTGTTAGTCTTCACGACACTCCTGGCGTGACCGTGGTGAGCGCGTTACGATCGGTCGCCGACACTCTTGTTGCGATGGCCGGGCGCGATTACGATCGATGCTTGGCATTCACGTGGTGCTCACGACACTCACTATTCACTGAAGTGGGGCGAGCCGTTGATGGAGATGCCGGCACTCTTGCTGATATCGTTCTGTACGCCCAGGCGAGGCCGCGTTCGATTGAGTAGCGGCACTCACGCTGGTGCGACACTCTTGATGATTACGCCAAGGCAGAACGTTGATGGTGCTGGCACTCACCTTAATCTTGTGGCCTCCTGCGATGGGCGACGTTTTGATCGATTAACCGGCACTCTGCTAAGTGCTCAGACCTTCTGTTTACACATGGGCGGGCAGTTTGATTAAGTGCTTGACATACTGCCCATCTTCTGACACCCTCGTCTTTGCCAGCCACCTTCGGGTGCCTGTCTTTGGCCCATGCCCTTTACATTCTCTGATTTCTTATGATTGGTCTAGGTGTTGAAAACAGGTTGCTGACCGAGCTTTGAATAAAAAGATAAGAGTAAAGATAGACTCTTGAGTAGATCTTAATGTACCTCATTTTTCCCATCTATCATATTTTCAGTCTTTATACAGCTCAAAGCTATATAATTACTATTACATTTTCCATATCGATAATATAAATTATAAGTTAATAGTATAAGATCAAATATCGATAATATAAGTATAAGTTCTGTAATACAAGTATAAGATCCGAAATACAAGAATAAATTCCGGAATACAAGTATAAATCTGAAATACAAGAATAAGTTCCGTAATACAAGTATAAGATCTGAAATACAAGTATAAGATCTGAAGTACAAGAATAAGTTCCGGAATAAAAGTATAAGATCCGTAAGACGAGTATATGCTCTGTAATACAAGTATAAGTTTCGTAAGACAAGTATATGCTCTGTAATACAAGTATAAGATCCGAAATACAAGAATAAGCTCTGTAATACAAGTATAATATCCGTAAGACAAGGATATGCTCCGTAGTACAAGTATAAGATATGAAGTACAAGTATAAGTTCTGTAGTACCTACGGGTACCTTTACTGTAACTCCTAAGAGAGATCTGAATAAGTATTAGTTTGATAGAAGTTCAAGTAGATTTCCTTTGGGAGATCTGAATACGTATACGTCTCATACAAGTACAAGTATGTGTCTTTTGGGAGAGTTGAACAAGTAATACTTACGTGTACTTCCGTATAAGAATCAGTTCCGTAATATCTCTGTAGTACCTACGGGTTTCTCCAAACAAGTGTAATCCGTAGTATAAGTATAAGCCCCATGGTATAAGAGTAAGCCCGTAGCACCTTGGCGCACCTCCGTATAAGTGAAGCTCAGAATCTTCTACTGAGATCCGAAAAAGCATAAGGATAGATAGAAGTATGAGTATGTAGATAAGCACTCCGTCTTAAGTATATGTATAAGTTCAAGACCGCATACCAGGAATCATCAAGTGTTCTACGGGAGATAAGTGTAAATATGTGTCCTACGGGAGATAGGAATAAGAATAAGTCTACCATAAGTGTAAGATCTGAGTAAATATAAGTTTGGTATAAGTATAAGTTCAGTAGCGTATACGAGAGATCTGGACAAGCATCAGTTTGCTACAAGGATAACTATGTATGTAAATGTGTTATATGAATGCATGAAGATTCTGATATTTGTTATCAAGTATTTTTATAATGATTCAAGTTGTAAAATGCATGCATACTAAAAAGATAGTTATAAGATACGTTTCCCACTCAAGCGTGAAGCTTAGTACCGGGTTTTCAATCGTTGTATGTACGCAGGAGGACATCCGTGATCTTCCGCATACAAATCGGGCCAAGACATGAAGGGATTCATCACGTAGGCTCAAGGCTCAATATGTAATTGAAATGTAAAGTTGTTTTTGTATATGTATAAGTAAATGAGACTCAGTGTATGTGTATAGATATTGATGAACACCACTCCGGTGGTAGTTCTTTTGTATATGTAAATGATTTTTGTTATTACAGAAATTGTTTGTATACCCACAGGGTACAAGTTCAACCAAAAATAAAATTCCAGAAAGAGTTCCATCTCACATTTCTAGACCTGCTCAGATCCGCTGCCGGGCCTGGACCGAATCGGGCGTGACACTATCTCTCCGTGTCAGAGTACGAGGATACTTTTCCGCATGAGTTATCGATTACCTTCGCACAGGATGTAGACTTTTTGTTATCGTTACACCCCGGCACTCGCTTCATTTCTATGACTCCACATAGGATGGCGTCAGTTGAGTTGCAGGAACTCAAGGTCTAGATACAAGATTTATTGGACAAGGGTTTCATTAGACTGAGTACTTCACCTTTGGGCGCTCCGGTTCTATTTGCAAAAAGGAAGGATAAGAGCCTTCGCCTGTGTATCGACTATCGATAGTTGAACAGGGTTACAATCAAGAATCGGTATCCATTACTGAGGATTGATGATTTATTTGATCAGTTGAGAGGGGCGTAGGTTTATTCTAAGATAGATCTCCATACCGGTTATCATCAATTGAGAGTTAGGGAGGTAGATATCCTTAAGATAGCGTTTAGGACGCGATATGGGCTTTTTGAGTTTACAAAGGATGCCTTCTGACGACGGCACGCGCCAACTAAGATTCATGGATCTCATGCATAAGGTATTCCAACCCTATTTGGATCAGCTTGTTTGTGGTCTTAAGGATTTTGATCTTTATTATACTCCCCAAATTGAGGAGGAGCATGAGCATAATTTGAGGATTGTCTTCCAGCACTCAGGATCACTGGCCTGTGGCATCAAGTCCAAGAAGTGTGGAGTCATTTCTCGAGGTGAAATTCGGGACACGTAGTGCTCGCCCAGGTGTGCCGCCACCTTGAGAATGTAGAGGCTGTTATGAGTTGGGAGAGGCCAAAGTCAGTCTTCGAGATACACAATTTCTTGGGATTGGCAGGGTATTACAGGAGGTTCATTGAGGACTTCTCTCGATTAGTTGCGCCTATTACTAGATTGACCCGGAAGGAGGTCAAGTATGAGTAGAATGACCCGTGTGAGAGGGAATTCCAAGAGTTAAAAAGGAGGCTTACATCAGCTCCTATTCTGATAGTCCCGAAAAGGGGACAGGGGTACACAGTATATTATGACAAAGCTCCTCGGCTAATTGACTGGATGTGTTCTGATGCATTTCGGGAGAGTGGTAGCTTATGGTTCAATACTTACGCTTAAAGAACCACTTGTTTTAATTACCCTACGTATGACATGGAGTTGGAAGCTATAGTCTTCGCTTTGAAGATATGGCGCCACTATTTATATGGTAAGCAATTCGAGGTATTTTTGGACCACAAAAGTCTGAAGTATATCTTTACTCAGCGAGACCTCAATATGAGGCAGCGCAGATGGATGCAATATTTGGAGGATTATGACTTCACTTTGTAGTACCATTCTGGTAAGGAAAATGTGGTGGTTGACGCACTCAGTCAAAAGTCACGGAAAGTACTAGCTAGTGTGGCTTCTCGGAAGTGGTTGATGCTCGAGACTCGTGGGGCGCCTGGCCATGCATGCTGGAATGTGACTGCGGTGTTTCGGGAGCTAGCTTTGGCTATGCCTTCCCTACTGAGTAGAGTGATTGAGTCCCAAGGACACGACATTAAGATAATGTCTATCAGGGATCGAGTATAGGCTGGTACGGGTGACGAGTGCTGGGCCATTCACACGGATGGTAGTCTTCGGTATAGGGGACAGTTTATGGTTCCCCAGTTGGCAAAGATAAGAGACGAGATCCTTTGGGAATTCCATTGTTCTCGTTTTACGGTGCATCCAGGTGGTACAAAGATGTATCATGATCTTCATCGCCGACATCGGAGCCGGATGTGAAGAGATACGTTAGGATTTTGTTCTGATTTATGTCTCACGCGGCTACCGTATTAAGGCCGATCATCAGAGGCTAGTAGGGCTACTCCAACCATTGGGAGGTAATGAGTGGAATGAGCATATCACGATGGATTTGATGATCACTTACCACGGATACGGAAGCATGATGCGTGGGTGATAATGGACCGGCATACTAAGTGGGCACATTTTTTTGTTGCAGTGCATGACCTCTACAATCGGAGGAATTCCCGCAAGCTGTACATACGAGAGATCGTACGCCTGTACGGGAGTGCTGGGCCTCCATAGCATCTGGGACGATCCTTAGTTTATAGCTCAATTTTGGAAGAGTTTCCAAAGAGCCATGGGGACACAGTTGAGGATGAGTACTACTTTTCATCCACAGACCGAGGGTCAGTCAAAGAAGACTATACAGGTGTTAGAGGACATGCTGAGAGCATGCGTCCTAGATCTAAAGGGTAGCTGGGAGGACCATTTGCCATTGGTTGAGTTCGCCTATAACAATAGTTATCAAGCGAGTATATAGATGGCGCCCTATGAGGCATTATATGGGAGGTCATGACGATCTCCAGTTTGTTGGACCGAGGTAGGAGAGAGATCCACCACGGGTTCGGAGTTGAATAGTGACACCTCAGAGAAGGTGGACTTGATACGTAAACGTCTTCTCTCACGACTGTAATCCCAAGAAGAGTTACGCTCGACATGGCGACGACCTCTTAGAGTTTGGAGGGAGATCAGATCTCTTGAACGCTATGCCTAAGAGAGGAGGATCAAAGTTTTGCAAGCGAAAGCTTATCACGAGATATATTAGGCCCTTCGAGGTACTTGAGAGGGTGGGTATAGTTGCTTACCAGTTGGCACTACCGCCGAGTTTATCGAGTGTTCACGATGTATTCCATGTCTCCATGCTTCAGAATACACTCTAGATCCGACTCGTGTAGTGGATTGGGGCGAGCTTATTGTTAATACAGATGGGACCTTCGAGGAGGGACCATTGTGTATCATGGATAGTCGAAACCAGGTTTTGCGACGCAAGACTGTGAGGCTAGTGAAGGTGCTATGGTGGCACCGAGGAGTGGAGGAGGTAACATGGGAGCATGAGGATATAATGTGTACCACCTATCCTTTCTTATTTGAGGATGAAGGTACGTTGTTTAGGCATGTGATAATTGAATGACTATATGCATGTGTTGTATATGTGTGCATGTGGGAATTTTGGGACGAAATTCTTTTAAGGGGGAGAGAATGTAAAACCCGAGAAAATTTCATTTTTTCTTAAAAAGGCCAAAACGGTAAATTACCGAAATAGTATAGGCTAAAACCTGGAAATTTTCTAGTTCTCGGATGACGAAATAGACTTCATCATTGGAATCATCTCACGAAATCTAGCTATCATGTCGAATTTCGTTGAATTCAGAGACAGTCGTAATTGCACGTTTTTCGAGGCATATGGTGTCAGATGACACATGGCATGGTTAGCTGTGACACCAGGTAACTTAAGAGTAACACTAGGCAAGACATGATCTACTTAAAGGGAATGGATATACATTTGAGTCACGTGAGATATCCCAGCGGCTCGCATTAGCGTGTAATATATCACGTGGGTAAATAGAATAAAAGAAAAAGGGAGAAAATCAAGCACCACACAGATGGATTGAAGGAAAAGGGGAGGAAATTTCCTCCCTTGACCGAATGATCAAGTATGCTCCAAAAAGAGAACATAAATTTCCAAGAGAAAAGAGAAAATGAGAATAAAAGAATGAGAAAATGAAATGAGAGAGGAGCAAAAAAAAAAGAATTCGTTGGGTAAGAGGAAAGAAAAGAAAGAAAAGAGCTTGTAGGAAAGGAAAGGAGAAAACCAAAAAAAAAAACAGAGAAAAGGAAAGGAAAAGGAAAAGGAAAATGAGGATTTCCCCAGACCGCGGTCGGCTCGACGGTCCGAAAGTACTGTGTTGACAAGAATGAGTGCACCCACGCAGGACACTAAAAACTTGGAGTTTCGACAAACTCCATAAGGTACGCAAGGTTCTACCGGGTTCCTTTCATTTGTTGGCAGAATGGTCGTGTGGGTTAGAACCAACCACACGACTGAGTTTTCGGCCAAGAGACTATTTTTCAGATAGTCCAGGACCGGGTTTTGAAGGTCGGTATCCGGGTCGATTTTGGTGCGGGACTGCTGGAAAATGCATGTTAGACTTTGTTGTGGCCGATTTTCAAACCATGCATGACGGGTTTTGAGATTGGTTTTGATTCCAGGGCTGCTGTCCAAAACTGGTAAAATTGATAAAATAGGAATATATATATATATATATATATATATATATATATATATATATATATATATATATATATATATTTCGATGTTGGGGCTACCTGTGAGCTTACGGGTGATCAACCGACCGCTGCGATCATGGTGGATTTTAGTAGTGAACTGCTTTTTGGGATAGTTTTCGGCCGAGTTTGTATTAAATTTTTAGACAAGTAAAACAAAGACTAAAATTTCTGGACTAAGTCTAGATTTTTTATTATGGTCGGGAATGGTTATTTTATGTGTGTTATTGTTGGCAATTTAATAACATGCTGAATATGTGTAAGATATGTTAATATATGTGTATTTAAATGTATTAACATAATGGATGTGAATTATATATGTTTACATGGTACTGGCATGAAGTATTATTTATAGAATGTTCCATGTAGTGTGCATCATACATAACAGAGAACCCGCAAAGGGCATTAGCATCGCATAAGTACAGGGACATCGATTATGTCAGCGTGTGTGTGCATTGGTGTGCTACTCATCATTGTTGATGAATGGGTAGTGAGTTCGTACTTAGACGACGCTCCAATAGATGTCTCACGTTTATGAGTTTGAAACAAATATATATATATATATATATATATATATATATATATATATATATATATATATATATATATATATATATATATATATATATATATATAATGTGTGTTGGGCGGAGCAAGAAGGGGATCGTTAACCCCCTCAAGTGAAAAGCCTAGAACATGGGTGTAAGAGACTCACGGCAGGATCCGGTGCCTCATACAAAAGAAGACACAGTCATGTTTATCACATAAACTTCGGTCAGGTGATAGAGCTCAGATCGACTGAGATTGGTCACCCATTGGCACTCAGATTTGGGTAATGGAGCCGGTGAGGCTCGACATGGGTCATTGTACTAAAGGGACGGTTTTTCACACTTTGCATATGCATGCATGAGGAGTTTGAGTGACTAGGATATGGGCATGATGTGACATTTCATGCAAGGACATATGACATTCATGTGTACATTTTGACTTTATATGTGTCACAGATTTACTCATCGCATGTGCACTTGGGATGGGAGTAGCCTTGCAGAGCTTGGCTCTACTCTGGGCTTCGCTTCACCCCGCTGTGGACCCCTTTCAGTAATAGTGTTCGTGTGCTGCCCCACCCACATATGGGACTCCGCATATGGATGAGTTAAATGAGGCTTTGTTTTGTTTTGTTTTGTTTTTGTCATGTATTATATTCGAGCAGAACATGTATACCTTTTTGTTGTATAAAAGGACTGTTGATTAAATAGTTTATCATATATTTTTGTATATTTGGGAATTAAATATGCAGGAATGAGTCTCAATATATGAGACAAATGACTGTGATATCGGGACACCCGATATCCACAAGTTTTCGCAAGTTGACGGGTTATCAACGGGACCCCCGGGATAGGGGTGTCACAATAGTTATATGTTTACAAGAGTTCAATTATAATCTCTTATACAAAATGATATATTAAAACTGATCTTTCTAATATACATATACAAAATATGGTCCAAAACCATATCCGGCTTTCTTCATATGTGCAGTCCCAAATGCGGATCACCAACAGACTGACGCAGGGCCAAATTTAGGGTCCCATGATGGGGTGAGTAAAGACCGGTAGTGATAATCTCCTACAATGGTTACTCCCCACCTAAGTGCTCATATAATGATCAAACCAACCCATACACATCCAAGTGAAAATGTCTACATGAATGTCATATGTCATGCATGGAATGTCTTCATGCCCATATCCTGAGTCACTTACCGACTCCCTCACACATGCCTATGCCAAGTGTGACAACCGTCACTAGTAGTACCAATGACAAACATATACCGAGCCCTTACCAGCTCACAAGTACCCAATGCAAGTGCCAATGGGCAACTAATTCCGAGTCAATCCAGACTCCTATCACATAACTCGAAGTCTATGTGATAACCGTGTGTCTTATTTGGGCAACATAACTTTTCGGATCACACCGCAGGTCTCTTACACCCATGTTCCAGGCTTTTCACCTGAGGGGGTTAACGGTCCCCTTCTTGCAACGCTCAACACACGTTATTTATATTTCTTTTTTTGCTTTTGCTTTGAATCGTGAGTCATTTATTTGACGTCGTTGAAAGTACGAGCTCACTACCCATTCATCAACACTGATGATGGATGACCATACCCATGCACACACACCCAATATGCTGATGTCCCTGTGCATATGCAATGCTAATGTCACCAGAATTTCATGTTACATTTTCAGGATGCACACTACATGAACCATTCTCATTAGTTGTACTTCATGTCAATTACCATGCAAACATATATCGCAAACATATAAGTTTCATATATTTCATGCCAATATATATATATAGATATCGTATCAAGCATATTAGCATCCATCAATCCATGACTAAACAAATAATGTCACACAGCCTTCCTTAGGCTAACTCATGGAAATTCCTACCCAATATAATAGCCTACAACATGCCATGCAATGGTCATGTCAAAACCTAGTTATTCACATCGACACAACCAAGCAACTTGCACACTTGGTTCAAAACATAGATTTCAGAAAATTTATGATCACCCACTATCCTCCACAGGAATGTGGCTCTAATCTTAACTCAATGGGCTTTCCATAGAGTCAAAGAACACCCGAAACGGAGTTTGGACGAAGAAGTTATGACTGTCCGAAGTTAGAGGCCAACAATCAGAAAAATGACAGTTGTGTCCCACTCGGGAATTTCTTGCTGCACATCATAGCGTGCTACTCTACTTTGAATGAATTTCTTAGTCCAAAGGGGTCAGAATCTGGATATACTTATTTCAAGGAGATATTTTCTCCTATAAGTCCAGTTTATCAAGAAATTTGAATAACTCAATTCGGATGAGTGATGGCCAAGTTATGGCCAAAACACAGTCATGGGGTCGAAAGGGAAAACTGGACAACACCTCCCTTGAACACACACACACATGCCTTTAGACAGAAATTAAACCAAATAGAAGAAAAACCCTACCTCAAATAGCATGATTTCCCGACACCTCCTTTTCTCGGTTTTCATGAAAACCCAAACCTTGGACCTTGGTGAAATCTTGTGATTCCGATACCCACATTGCCAGAAGTTCTCACAGCAAAGCCTTTAACTCTCAAAATTTCGCCAAGTTTCGACAGGCAAAACCTCGTAAAATAGCTGGAGAAGCTTGCTTTTTTTCTCCCTCCTCTCTCTCTCTCTCTCTAATGTTTTGTTCTAGACCAAATTTTGAAATATTTTTTATTTTAGATATTTTCTTGATATTTATACATGAGACACGTGGCCTACATCGCTACTCTACGCTTCCTCGGTCGGCCACATCAAAACAATTTATTTCATCCCAGTTTAAATTTCATCTATCTTAAATGGACATTCTTTAAATATTTGAAAATTTTCGGGATTTTTCTAAAAATCCCGTTTTTAGGGTCTACTCGACACCTGTCGCCCCAGAAATCGAAAAAATCTGACGGTCTCGGAATTCAACGAAATTTGTTTGAGTGACTAGATTTTGTGAGACGATTTCAACGATGAAGTCCATTTCGTCATCCAAAATCTAGAAAAATTTCAGGTTTTAGTTTGTCTCGTTCCGACAAAATTACCATTTTGTCATTCCTAGCTAAATTTAAATTTTTAGTTTTTTCCCGGGTCTTACGATTATTATTATTATTAGTATTATTACTATTATTACTATTATTATTATTATTATTATTATTATTAGTATTAGTATTAGTATTAGTATTATTATTATTATTATTATTATTATTATTATTATTATTATTATTATTATTATTATTATTATTATTATTATTAATGGACATGAGATGAATTTTCACAATTGTAGAATGACAGTTTTGTGATTAAAATTATAAGTTTTTTATAAGCTTATCTTTTTAAGTTTATCTTTTTAGAGGGTCATAAGCTATTTCCATAAGTTCTTCTAAACACCTATAATTTTTATCTTTAACAATTATGTGAGAAGATAAGCTCAAATAAGTTGTAGATAAGCTTTTCCAAACACACCCTAAATTAAAAAAAGTTCTATTTAGATTTAAGTAAAAATAAACAAACAAACGCTACCTTAACCTTACACGACATGCAAAATTATGCTTCATCATTAGTAATTAATTATTCATGAACATTCTTAAACATTTTGGTATTGGGTTCGTATGCATAGAAGTGCCAAGATAAACAAGTCTTAATGTTTATTTGGAATGAATTAAATAATAATGCTTTGGCCCTGTTTGCTTCAGTTGATGGTTGGTAGTTGATGCTTGTAGCTGATAGTTGATAGTTAATACCTGATTATAAATTATTGCTTGATAAAGTACCTTATAGCTAATAATTGATTGACGATAAATTTACCTATATAGATATGATAGAGAGATATAAAAACAATGCACACACAAGAAAAATCATGTAAATACACAAGTAAAAACCCAAGTGGTATTTTTGAATTTTGTTAGAGAAAAATAACGTAGGAACATACCCTTCATAGGTCAAAATAATATTTTGTTCTTATCTATAACCCCAGACTTTGTTCACATTTGTTTGATTTCTGTTCCCCCTATATTTTCATCGGACCAAAATATTAATAAAAACTCTAACCCCCATTTTTTTTAAATAATAAAATATTCATTATTATATTTTTTTTATATGATGTTACAGATTAATAATCATACCATTAAGCTAAACATAGTTTATTAAATATATAATTTATGATAAATAAAATTAATTGTAATATTTAAGTTTTTCATATTTGTTTTTTTTAAAGTAATTTTGTTTCTATGTCAATATATTCATATATCACATCATAAAAATGGATATTTGAAGTAGAGTTTATTTTGAGTTATGATTTTATCATATTAAATAACTAAAAATAAAATTTTAACAATTAATATAAAATTAAAAATAAATTTTGAATCGTATAATTATCACAAACAAATTAAGCATGCACTTTATTTAAAATATTTTCAGATAATAAATAAATTAAGACAACTTTATTTAAAATATTTATTTTTATATAAAATAAATAAGGATGAAATTTCAATTTAAAAAGATAAACTTCATGATAAAATTATTCCATAAAAATATTATCTCAAAATTATAAAATAATGGGAAAATAACAATTTAAATCCTGAACTTTAAGGACTTTGTCGTTTATATCCTGAATTAAAAAAGTTTTATTTTAAATATATGTACTTTCATTTTAATGACACTTCTTCCCTAGGATATTCCTAACCACAATACGAACCTTGAGAATTGAGAAAATATGTGACACCCCAAATCCGAGGGTCCCGTTAACAACCAGTCAACCCGCGGAATTCTTGTAGATTTTGGGTGACTCGATACCACACTATTGTGTCCCATTTATCGGGATCCATATTTTTAAAAAAAATCGGGCAGAGTCTCCTTTGTTCGGGGAGCTCTACCCAACATACAGCGTGTATAATCAACAGTAATCACAACCCATCCAGGTCCTTAATAGAGCAGTATCGATTCCCACAGGTCCATCTGTCCATATCCCCAATATACATCCCTTTACCAGGACCCATTCATTCACATTTAAATCTAAAATATAAAAATTAAACGCTTAATTACAGTCCATAAGAGTCCGATCACGACCCTCTTACCATATTTACATACTCGACTATTTATACAATAGTAAAAAAGAATTTAATTACAATTCTTTTTACATAAAATGTTTTTTAATAAAAGTATTGTCAAGGCCACATGTCGGCCTTCTTCACAATCACGGCCTCGTGGAAGCGCTGTCTCTCTGTACACCCCTTGTACCTGAAAGGGGGTCCCACGATGGGGTGAGAAATGCCCAGTAGAAAAATTCTCCTACAATGGTTACTCCCCGCCTAAATGCACATGAAATGACATACATAAAACATCAAATCATATTCCATATAAATAATGTAATCCCCATATGGAATATTTCGTGGTCATGCATGATGAGACCTCATGCCCACAACCCGAGTCCCGACCGACCACACCCCTCGTTAACGCCAAGTGTGGTGAAAAACCGGGCCACGGTGTTTCACCCAATGACTTAAACCATTGGACAACCCTCCAATTTTAATTTATCAAATCCCATGTGTTTATTTGGGTTGTGAATTTCCGGGGTCTCACCGCAGGCTTTGCAACGCATTCCGATACTTTTGCGAACTTTCATCACTGGATCTATATGTCTAACTAAGAATAAAATTTGGGTCTTTCACCTTTGGGGGGGATCTACCCCATCTTGCTTCACCCAAACACACGAAATTTATTATTATTATTTTATACAATCGTGAGTCTTGATTTTGGACGTTATCCCATTTCGAAGCTTCACTGGCCACATTCACCAAGAGTTCTCGCGAATACGCATTTACGCACCCACGCTCGACTCAACGCGATGTGACCGTGCATATGAAATGCAATCATGTCATTTCATGCTATGTCATGCCACATGCACAATAAGAGCTACATGCAACATTTATAAATCTCGGATAATTATATTTCCTACATATAATTTCCATTTATCAACATTTCCATGTTAATACGTCAAGTAAGTATATATTTCCATGTTATAAATCTTAGAGAGAAGCGAAGAAAGAAAAAAAAATTCTTCTTCTCTCTCCCCCTCTCTGCCTCTCTGTTGTTTTATTATTCCTTTTATTTGATTTTTTTTTAACCATGTGTCCATCTCTCATTCGGGTCCGTTTCTCCCCAAAACAATTTATTTATTTTTACTTCAATTTATTTTATATGAACTTAGCTCAAGCCATTTCCTGACTTCCGAGATTTTCGTAAAAATATTGTCCTTGGAATCACTGGTGACTTATCACTAAGAAAGTTGTAAAAAAATTCCGATTGTCCTTAATTTAACGAATTTTCTGGGTCACTAGATTTTGCAAGACGAATTTAATGGCACAGTTCGTTTCGTCATCCGAGATCTAGAGAATTTGTAGGCTTCCCTGAACCATTATGGCAATTTATTATTATTATTATTATTATTATTATTATTATTATTATTATCATCATCATCATCATTTTGCCATTTTTGAAAATTTCTAATTCTTCCTCCGTGCTCTACATTCTTCCCTTACTGCACCCTCATTCGAAATCTCACACACATACTAGCACACAAGCACATGCATATGCAATAGTCATTCTAGTTCCAATATTAGACTTCTAATATTAGACAACGCACCTTCATCCTCAAATAGGAAAAGATAGGTGACTCGCATCGTGTCCTCGCGTTCCTAAGTTGCCTCCTCCACTTCTCGGTGTTGCCACAACACTTTCACTAGCCTCACGGGTCTTATCAGCCGCAAACTTGATCTCTACTTATCCACAATATGCACTAGTCCCTCCTCAAGGTCCCGGACCAGACAACAATAATCCTCTCCCAATCCACTACATGAGATGGATCCGAGTATACTTCAGAGCACGGAGACTGAACACCTCATGGACATGATAAACCTTGCGGTAGCGCCTAACCGATATGCAACCGCTCGCCTCTCAAGTATCTCAAGGGCCTACATACCTTGGGTGTTAGCTTCTCGCTTGCTAACCGAATTTCACTCCTCTCTTAAGCACCTTTGCTTCGCTTCATTCGTATAGCCGAATTCTATTCCCAAGCGTAGGAATTAAGGTTGTCTAGCATTATAGTACTGTGGGAGTCCACAGGTCATCTCCACGGGGAGTGGTCTAAATTGTTGATCCTTAGAAGCTATTCTCCAAAGGTGTGTAATTGAAGGAAATTGGCTGGGTCAGGTTTTGTCGATTCGAGGATTGATTAAATTGACTATTTTAAAATAGAAGGATGATTGTCGAATTTTAGGTTTCCACTCACTACACCGATCACGTAATTCCCACCTCTAGTTTTACGCCTCATCTAGGAGCTATTGATAAATGGTCTTCGGCGGAAGATTTTTCTTAAATGCTCTTTGAAAGGAAAGATAATTGAACGATGTTAAACACTTGTTCCCAATTAATTCAGACTCTTAGCTTGCATTTGTATTCAAGCACAACGTGTACCGAGGATCTCTCGTTCACACGTTGTCAAGAGGATGCCCAACTAAGGTTTTTGCACAGTTTTCTACAAGTGAATAACATCACACAATCCATTGAAGTATAAAAGAGGAATTGAGGGAATATACCTGATCAGGGTGAGTTTCACCGTAGAATCCCAGATAGAAATTTAGAACTCCATGGAAATTATAAGGTAATTCATAATTGAAGGGAATTTATTCATAAAAGGAACTTTGAGAAAATCAGAATTCAATTGTGAAATCTAGGAATGAAAAATATAAAATTCTGAGAATGAAAACGAGATGTATGTTCCTACTGAAAGATTACATGTGCTTGAATAAAAAATCTCCAGAGAAATAAAGTCTTCAACCCTAATCTATAAAAACTTTGCCAAAACTATGGCAAAGAACACTTCTCTCTGAAAACCTAACCCTAGGAATCAAAAGCTGCCTTCTCCTTGTATCCTAAGGCTTCTATAAATTCCTCTCCAATGTGATCCCGCATTAAAAGTTGATCGACAAGCGCACACTCAAGCTAGATCAAATGCCTACCACTTCAGCTACATAGGTGTACCGGTACATGTTAGTGGTTTACCGGTACATGTTGCTCTCTGCCACTTTTCTAGGTACCGCATGTTGGAAGGTGTACCGGCACATGTTGCCTAACGCACTTTTCTCGCATAGGTGTACCGGTACATGTCAAGGTACCAGACATGTTGCTCTCTGGTGCTTTTCTAGCATTGTTGCACTTCCTGAAACTTCACCAACCGGTTGCCATCATCTTTAATGATCCCTATTTGCTTCCCGGACATAAATCCTTGTACAATCATGTATTAGACCTGAAAAAACTGTATAAGTCTAGAAACACGAAAGCGATTAAAAGTACCTATTCTCATGCAAAATGTGAGCAACATGTGACTTGAAGGTGCTAAGTTCTGCTGTAATTATTGCTCAATTGTGTATTCAACATTACCCCCAATCTCGAGATCTTGCTAGTCCCTAGCAAGATTTAGACTTGAGATACCTATTGGTTATGAACTCCAACAAGTGCGCTAGGTACAGTTAAGCTTTGCAAGTTTCTCAAAATAGCAAATATTAAACATAATACTTCGGCCTAACATAGGATGCACCCGTGTGACTCAATTAAAACTACAACCACAGTCTCTAGCAATGAACATATCAACAAGCTAACACAAGATCAAGCTATTCGTAAAAAGGACCATGGAATTAAAGAGCAGCCGCTATGGCGTATCGAACCCAAATGATCGATATTATAGAAGCTGAACCATTTAACATAAACACGTAACTACTATGCAAAAAGTCAAAAGAAACAACTAACACAACTGGAATCAGAAAGGTCTTAAAGGTTTGTAATGACCATAAGCTACACAAAAAAGGGTAAAATGAACAAAACGGGTGTTGGCATAACATGGCTGAGGTCTTCTACCTAATTGCCAACACCACCCTAATCTAGCCTAACAAGCTACTACACAAATGTCCCTCCTCATCGCTCGTTAAGAAAATGTGTCCTCATCGACATACTATCCAAATTTCCGAATCTCCCTCCAAGTCGAGAAGGGCATCCGCCAACGCAGCCTCCTCGAAAATATGACTCTCGGCAGCCCCGGAGAGCCTCCGTGACGAACCCGCTTCTCGCTTCCTAAAATGCATTTGAACCATCCTTTAATTCGATGCTCCATTCTCTTCAACGGAGAGGTGCTCATAGGTGCAGGTGATGTAGATGAAGAGGCCCTAGGAATAGCCACTGGAGGATGTGAAGGTTGGGGTCTCGTAGATGCGGCTCGCCTGCCTCCGTTCGTTTGTAATAGGCCACACTCTAGGAACAACCCTCTTTTCCTTAGCTACTCCCCTCATCCCCGCGGCTTCCACAAGACTCACAAGAGATGCAATGGAATATGTCTACTTTCATGCAAGACCAGAAGTCCTCATCACGCACTATGACCAAAGCATAGTCGATAAGCTTCCTTGGCCATCACCTCATAAAACCGCTTGTTCTATGCTAGGAGATTTCTCATTGCCCTTTGGTCCGATTCTATCATGAATAATCTTATTCATCAATGCATATTTCAGCTTGAGCTTCCCTGGCACAAATTCTTTACGTACAAAACCACTCATGGCCACAGGACAAGTGCACATAGCCTCAGCGAATAAATGGGCATCGAAAACAGTGATGGCCCTAAGGGGGTAAGGTCGATCTGCAGCTGCAGGGCGAACATACTGTAGGGAATGAGCTATCAAATCAGGGGTAATCCGTATTTGCTTACCCATCACAGTGGTCTCTAGTAAGGTCTCAACCCGCTGATTTTCTCTCAAATTAGTGTAGAACTCCCGAACCAAGGTAGGTAAATTAATTCTCAACGTCGCACACACAACCGCAAATCTCGGCTCCTGAATAACACCCTAATAGGATGGGAGTACTGCAAATGTTTCCAACTCACACCTCTCTCGCAAAGAAAACCCGTTCGCAATCAGACCGGGCCCATTTTTCCCCGCTCGCACTGTAACTCAAAGAACACAGCCTCTATCTCATCATCATCGCTACTTTCCGATACTTCCCTTACTTCTCGTAAGATGAATCTATTTTCTTTCCTTTGCCTTTCTTTACTGGCTGTGAGGAGTCAGATTTTCTTTTTTTCACGACCCGCTCCATAGAGGAGCTAGGCGCTTTTCCCTTTCCAGTATTCTTGGATCTTGCCATAGATATGGCAAGAATGGCAATGACGGCAATATACGGCCCACAGTATTACAAAACAATGTCCCGTACTGTTTCCGTATACCGGCTTGGTCCCGTGCATCGCATTTAAATTTCCCCATACCATCTAATAAACCCCAAAACTCACCAACCAAAACAAGTCCATGTATAAGAATGAATAGCACAAAAATGCTCTCAAGGAATTACAGGAGGCTTACCAATGGCCCAGACGAGAACGCAGGTTAATCCGGCCCGCCCGAGCGATGTGAAATGACTCATGTGGAGCAGCAAACTTGGGCTGCTTGTGAGAGGGCAAAAGCGGGTTAGTGGTTTGGCTTTGTAGAGAGTGCGGAGGGGTTGTGAATATCAAAAGGCACAAAATTGAGGTTAAAACCCTATTCGCCTGGGTCGGCCGCACGCACGGCACATGCTAGTGGTGTACTCGGTACATGTTGGGCTCGCCACTTTTGTATTATATGTACCTGGGCATATTGTTAGACCTCGCACTCCATTAATCTGCTCCAATTTTCCTTTTTTTTTTTTTTTTTTGTTTTTTTATGACATATATCAAGATATTTTTACAAATTGGGAACAGTAGTACCAATGTAAAATCTATCCTTGTCGACTGCCTTCCATCCCGGGTTTCACTGCATACTCACCTCTCTTCCTGTTTATATCCTGCCCAAATTGACTGTGTTCATGGAGTTGATAACTGTATTCCCTTCTTAGACACTTTCAATCTTTCCATGGGGCCCACTGAATTTATGGTGATCAGGGTTCCTAGGGTTTGAACCAACTTGGCAACTTAAGGCTTAAAATAGGTGCAAGGGGTGAGACAATACGAGTTCATGAGTGTAAAATAGAAATGATGGCCTCTAATCATTTTCCAGTTATGCAAGATGTTCCTCAACGACTACGATGCATATAGTTAACATGACATGCCAAATTAATGCACAAATGGGAGTACAAGCAGGCAAGATAAGAGTATGAACATTACGTCCGTGGTTTGTGTAAGTCAAAAGGGCAGAAAGCAAGGGGATAAAGTCCAAAAGATGAATATAAAGATTTTTTTTGTGCATGTTTGTTAAAGTGTACATGCATTGAGATGATGTGGAGTGTGTATGAGATCATGCGGCTATATACATTGCAAGTCAAGTATTATACCTAAAAGAGCCACAATTCGAAAAATTTTGCCATACATTGAACATGTAATAAGCGCATAGTTAGGTTCAACCAGTGTACGCCTACCCCCACAATAGAAACAAGCATTGTCCCCAAATGTACTAGAAACCAAGAGGACCCCCACAATCTGAACGGAGGCAACATAGAAACTAGGGCCCCTATTTTTTTATTTTTATATTTTATTGAAAGCAAATGAAATAGAGACAATAGAAATAAAATGCAAGAACGAAAGTAAAACAAAATCAAAACTATATACAACAGGTTAAGAACGAATTTATTTCGATTTGGGATCCCGGTAGAGCGTGATCTACCAAGTCCCTCACTATTCTCTCAAGATTGAAATGCTCGAATGGCTATGGCGCGACTGGCTGACTTCTGAAAGACTTTCCTGATCCGATTTTCAATCTCCACGGCCCGTATGGATAGACTACCTAACAATGAATGGGCTACCAACGAGCAGTTTTCCGAAATAAGTGCAACCGGAGCCGCACACCAGACCTTTTGGGTTTGGTTCAACATTTTCCGTTAAATAGTCTTGTCATGGAACAACTCAGCCGCCTTGTAAATCCCGAGCTTATACGACTCACAAGAATTCATCAAGCTTAATTTAGTCGCAGAACAAGCTACCGCTTACCTGCTTGAGTTAAATCAGAATTAAAAGTTCTAATAGCCCAATAAGCCCGGTGTTCCATTTCGACCGGCAGATGACAAGCCTTTCCATAAACAAGCCTATAGTGGAGATCGACACACCCCCACCCCTTCCGGGCGGTGCTGAAATGACCCACGTAAAATCCCTGCACCATTACCTTTAACGACTAGAAACTCCCGCGGAAGCGGCCGTATTGCTTGCTAAAACCCTCCTATAAAATTTTATTTTATTTATAACTTAGGATTTGGTAAAATCTTAGCAAATAAAAACCTCAAGAAGATGATCTACCGCTTATAGATACAATTCCAAATCCTGTATACATCCAATTTACACTATATCCAAATATGGCAACCAACATAGCAACACATTCTCACAAAATTATACTATGTACATACATATGTTCCAATATACATATTCAAAGTCTTTTCCTTACATAATATTCTTAATTACAAAGACTTCAGATAATGTCAGACAAATCCTATTATGCCTACCAAGGCACTGCACTGAAAATAGTTTTTAAAATAGAAAATAATGAGCTAAACGAGCTCAAGGTGTATGCTTTTATAAAATGTTTTGCTTTTTCCTCGGAAAACATCTCAAAAATGTAAAACTCTTTACAACATTTTCCGTGCTTCACTTATTTTAAAAAGTTTCTAAAACTTTTCTTAGCTTGCTTGCTTTTAAAAGTTTATAAACTTTTAATACTTGCTTGCTTGCTTTGCTTTACTTTAAAAAGCTTATAAACTCTTATTACTTATTTGCTTAGAAGTTTATAAAACTTCTGCTAATTTCTTCTTGCTTGAAAAGTTTCTTAAAACCTTTCACAAACCTTTGCTTTAAAAATTTCTCAAAACTTTTTCATAAAACGGAGCTTGGCTCAACCGCATGCTTTTGAAAATAAAACGGAGCTTGGGCCTCAACCGCTTGTTTTAAAATCCCACGGAGCTTGCTCAACCGATCGCTTTGAAATCTAAACGGGAGCTTGGCTTAACTCGCTTGCTTTAAAACTCATCGAAGCCTGGCGATCAGGGAACCAATGGTTGATTTTTCAAAACTGTATATCATGCTTATAAAACATCAACCACTGGAGGCCTATTTTTGCTTGTTGTACCCTAGTAAACACGAGAGCCTGTGCATCGACCGTGAGGTGGAAGGACCTTTGTCCGCATCTCCTTTTTCCGGTGAATATGGTGGAATTGACCTCGTGTCGCCATCACCATAATTTAGTTAGAGCTCATAACCTTATATACCCTCGCACGTACACGGTCTCCTTTAAATGCATGAGATGTATGACCTAAGTTTGCCGACCAGGCAAAACTACAATGTATGTATGAGATCCTAACACCACCGCACGCATTTTACTCCGACCGATTTGCTTGCTTAGAACTAGTAGCGCCTCGTTACAAATATTCTTTTGCTTGCTTGTTTAAGCTTGTTTTTGAAAATGGCTTACAATTTAAAATCATTTGCTTGATTGCTTGAAAAATGGTTTAATTATTCAAAAACCATTTACTTACTTGCTTGCTTGAAAAATGGTTTTACAATTTAAAACCAATTGCTTACTTGCTTGAAAAATGGTTTTACAATTTAAAACCAATGCTTGCTTTTCAAAAATGGTTTAACTCAAAACCATTAGCTTGCTTTCTAATTTATTGCTTGATTCTTGAAAATGGTTTGCAATCAAAACCATGAAATACCAGTGTAAAACAGATTATAATAATAATACACTAGTATTTGGAAAATGAGTTTAGAACACTGACCTCTTTGCTTGCTAAACTTGAGCACAGTTCCACACTTTTCCCGCCTTTTCTTTTTAACCTACACACTCAACCGAATACGACGACAATTTAATCGCCTATGTATCACGTATAAACTTAACATACTTCCTAGACTTAATCACACTCAACGCATATCCGCTTCGCCTTCGCCGAGGCAGCGAGGAACGCTACGTTTTCGTTGAGTTCTAATCTTATTCGAACCTATCTTAATCATTTAATAAGGTTCCTAAACTATCGGTGTACGAATTCGGGCTTAATTATACAAAAACATAGCATTCTGGGCATTTGGGGCACACATGTACCGGTACACCCTGAACATGTACCGGTACATGTTGTATTCATTTATTGAGTATGTACCTAAGACATGCTGACATGTACCCGCATTACATGTTGGTTCGATGCGTGTACCGTACACCCCCGTACATGTACCCCCAGACATCCTGGAATTGCCCAGATTTTGCTTCTTTACCACTTTTGACACCATTTCACTTCATACAACTTCTATAATTCCTAACACCTCAAGAATTTACATGGAATTCATCTCAAAACAACTTCACCACTCTTGAATTGGTGGTTTGGAACTCATACCACAAGCCTTAGGTGAAAATCCAAGAACTCTTCCTAAGGTCCCCCAATTCTTTTTAAAAACCATAAATTTGATGATTCCATGTTTATTTTCTCCCAATTGGGGTTTTATCCACATAACCTCAAGAATCCGAAGGAATGCATCTCTCCATACATCCTAGCATAAGGAGTCACTAATCTCCACACCAAAGCCCTAGCAGAATCCAAAACACACTTATTCTAGACAAGGTCATATCTTGGATCTTTCTCTTTCTCCTCCTCCTTCTTCCCTCCTCTCTTCTTCCCTCTTCTTTCTCTTCTCACCCAAATCGTGGAGCCCTAGCTTGGAGATCAAAATGAGACATTGGTTTGTTCCTGCACCTCCTTTTACAAAACCCTGAGACTTAATTAGTAAGTTAGTCTTCATCCCTCTCAAGTATTTGCACTTCTAACTTTAATATCATCAGAATCTCATGTTATTTTTGTACTATGGCCTGATCCCTACTATTTGACATTTTTTCTATTATCCTTTGCTGACAATTACAATTTTATCCTTGTTTCAATACCCATCCCGGTTCATCTATCACCACCCCAAGCTTCACCTAAAATACTCAAGCACGTGACACTCAAAATCTTTATACACCCTACTAGATTACAAAAAAACAGACACTCTCTCGTATGTATGTTACGCAGATATACCAAGAATGCTTTTAAAAGCTGTGACGGTAAACAAAAAGCATCAAGCAAGTTCGGAAAGCGATCGCCTTCTTCGCGATTTCGGAGCCAACCGTCAAAAGAGGCCGATTCCTATTAGCTAACACCGCTTGTCCATCGTCTGTAAAAATGAAACTTTACGCGGGTGACCAATATTTTTCAACAAGATTTAAAAAGATCGGGACAAGCAAAAAGGAGTCCACCATCACTAATAATCAGAATGAGGGTATCTCAAAACGAGAAAATGTGGTGTTCTTTTATGTTCCTCAAAACAACCTTGATGTCAAGGTTTAGTTGCTCGCTTAATAGCCTCAACCCACTTCTAGGACACATAATCAAATAGATAATTGTATCAAAGATAACACAAAGAAGGTGAAAAGGCCCCATGAAAGTCTACACCCCAACAAAGAAAAATTAATGAATTAGAACTGGGGGAATAGCAATTACGTTCCTCTCAGGATTCCGCCAATTGTCGCACCGGAAAGCACAAGTTTCAGTACCAAACAATCTTAAACAGAAGCCGCAAAAACCAGCCTGAAAAATCTTATATGCCGTTTTCTCATGAGAGAGAAATGCCCTCCACAAGCCGGAATGGCAAAAAGATCCTCACCGTCACCACGGGGTACATCTTCGGTATTAATCAAGCCTCGACATTATTTAAATAGATAGATCATCAAAGTAATATTTTAATGTCTCGCCAAAAGTTCTTTCTTTTTTCCGTCGAGGAAGTCCATCAGGTCGAATCTCCTGGACCGCTACTAGGTATTCTTACAATGCCCACAAGTATTCATAAATGAACAAGAGCAAAGTCGCCTCATCGCTAGAAAAAACTCCGTCGCCTGGGTACGCCTACGGAGAACTGATTCTCGAACTAACTGAGATAAATGACGCCTACCACACTCGACTCCTTTATCTTTAATGGTCGATCACCTCCGCATAGTAGAATCCACCTGGGCTAATCCCGAGGCTTGGTATCCTCACGAGAGAGTACCAAAGGTCAAATGATCCGTGAAATGGTTGGCTGAGGACTCCATGTAATGCACCAAACCCTTTTCTAAGGCAAAGATCAAAATGAAAAACCTTTTCCGTGGTCAATTATTGAAAGCAGAGTCCAAAGGTCTGGCCGGCACAGTAGATCAGCAAAAGCTCAGCCTTCCTCGTCCCTAAAATGTACCTCCCTATAGCATAGTCACTGTATCACACATGATCTCAAAATTCTGAAGGTTCCAATTAGGCGACCAGATTGATGGGAGGTGACACTAACATATTTTCGAAGTTAGCAAAGGCGGCCCCGTGACAAGCCCGCGACCATGCGAAAGGGACATCTCTAAAGAAGCAAAGTACATAAGGACTAGCCATAGCACTAAAGTCTTCTTTTATAAATCATATGAATCCAAAGATGGCCTGGGCAGCACGATTCCTTTATGTCTCTAACACACTCACAGAGCAGTAACCTGGTAGATCGCCTCGACCTCGCCTTATCAACTTCAATCCCATTCTTGATACTCATATGGCCTACGACACAAACTGTGTCACCATGAAATGACACTTTTCCAATTTAACACAAGGTTCTTCGACATCTCTCTAACACCTTTTTACGTAAATTCTCCGCATGTACCTCGTATGAGTCAACAAAAACTCGAGAAATCCCACAGATTTCAAAAAATGATTTCTATCATGTCACCGAAAAATTCCCATCATACACCGCTGAAGGCACCCATGTGCATTGCATAATCCAAAGGGCATTTCTTAAAGGCAAGTACCAAATACCGTGAATGTAGTTTTCTCGATCTTCCAAAAGCTATCTCAATTTGACGCACTCGAAAATCTATCGGTGAAACAATAAAAAATTCATACGCCAGAATCCTCTCTAACATTTGATCAATAAACAGAGGAAAGTGGTCTTCCTGGGCATCTGCTGTTTCCTATGTAATCTACATGCAATCCTCCAACCCTCGAAGTGACACGCGAGTAGGAATTAAACTCATTATTTTCATTTGCAACCACAGCATGGTGGACCTAGATTTCAGAACTACCCGTGTCAGCTGAACCCACTGTCATCTCAATGTGGTAAATAACACCTACATCCAAGAGTTTTAAGACTTCCTTCTTTACCACTTTCATTATCGGGTTCAATCGTCTCTCGTGGTCGCTCTCAGAGGGTTTAACATCTTCTTCTAAGTGGCTCCCATGTGCGTGATCGAGGGCTAATTCCCTTAATATCCGCAATCGTCCATCCTGGGGCCGCCTGCGGGTTTCAATATCTCCAAAAGTTGATTTTCGATTCATTTTGCTGAGGAAGATATGCGACATCGGAAAGCCTCTTCCGCCCCTAAGAAGTGGCACAATTGGGTGTGTCAAGGGTTTCAACTCAAGCTAGGTGGCCTCTCCTCGTGCTGTAATGCTCATTCCCACGGCAATGAAACAAACTAGTGCCCACCCATTCACTCTCCAATACCTTATGTTATGTCTAAATTATGGAGTGTAGGAACCCTCGATTCATGTGGTCACTTCCTCATCCCAACCCCAAGCCATCAAACACACATGCGAGGTCATCATGTGAGACATTATCCAAGCATTGCACCACGGGGACCAACCATGTCGAATTTCACACACATCTTCTTCATCCCCTATTCTCGATAACATTAAAGATATTCGACATCAAATATAATGTTTCCAAATGATAGTGCCGGCTGGTGCCTCCCTTACAATGTATAATGGCATTATAAATAAAACAAAATGTAAGAATTCATTCTGAACCGAGTTCCTGCTCACTCATGTGTCGAAAGTGTCGAAAGCACAACAAAATCCACATGGAAAGCAGTAATCCCTCGTCACTCTGCATCAACATCCTTCACTATCCTCTGTGAATTTTTACACTACCTACGCCTAATCAGAGGGTAATATCGGGTCGCTCTAATTCTCCAACCCTGGGGGTCTACATATATCGAAAGCAACAACCACACCCGCCCTAACCACTGTAGCATGTCCCAATCCTCGAATTCCCTACTACCATAGGTCAATGGGCTTCGATCTTTGCATTAAAGCCGTCTCGAATTAGTGAAGTAGATCGCTTCTCGCCATGAATGCCTTGTCGACAATCAGTTTCCTTACCACACAAATCCTTGTAAACTTAGCACATGACTTAATTTCCGCTTAACGGGTAATCTTAGTAAGGGAATGTTCAATTCTCAATTTGCTCAATAACTCATAGATCTCATAATGAGGTTATTCACTTTCTTTCGGGGTTCTCAAATTCTATGAGGGTATGGAGCCGTGAGGGATATGGGTAGCCTTATCTTCCTCCGTCTCACAAATAATAACATTTGTCTTGGGGACATAGTGCTCACCTCGACACCTCATCATCTTCTAATCGAATAATTTCTTGAGACTCTCATGGTCGGGTCCCTCTGTCAGAACAGATGCCTGCGGCCAAATCTCTCACTACTCACTTCAAGGGTAATGATAGCCTTACAATGTTCAAAAGTACCACTGGACCTCGAAACTCCCACACTATTTCGACCTCGCTGGTTTTTGATAGGTCGAGATTTGGGAAGCCTTTTTCAGTTGAAAATTACCCAGCGTAAGAGGTTAGCTTAGTTATTCGGGGATCCTCACATCATTCGCAGCGGTCAAATTCGTAGTTCAGGATTGTCAGTCCTGGTACAAACCTGAGGCTACCATATCCTCCCAAACTTCTCACGGAGGTTGATAAGGTCGCTGGCTCGGGATTCCCTCGACTGACTGATGAAAACCTTGGTTAGTATTCACAGAAATCCCAGTGGACCTGGATTTTGAATATGAAACTAGAATTTGTAAAAACCATGGTTTGACACTCGGGCCTCGTCAAGCTTGGCAAGCCAGTGTGGGCCTCCCTCATTTCTCCAACTAAAATCAGCTTTACCCCATCTCTCGATTATATGTTCTCGTATCACATGGAGAATCAAAGTAGTTTCCTTCGGGTAGTTCGCACACAAACCGTCATCCGAATCAAGCCCCCTTAACTCGGCGCGCTCAGGGCGCTTAATAGTCGAAAGTGTGTAAAGTATCATCGTACATTATGCATGGCTCCTCCACCTAAACCACAGTACAGAGGGTACCGAGGTACCCTCGCTCACCTTTCTTAATCTCTACGGCCTCCTAAATCCTTCTTGTTAAATTGGTGATTTTTGTCTGGCAATTCATCATTCTCTTTAAGTGATGGATTCCTCCCCCATGGGTATTATGCACTTTAGCAATGTTCACGAGGTGTTACCTCCCATGCCGAGCATTTTCGCTTATACACTAAAGAGCCAATCGCCTCCCTAGCACTCTTTCACAAATTCCAAGACACACATCATTTCGATGTATTGTTTATTATTCATGACATCCTTGATGAAAGTACGTTACGTATTTGTTCCACATCCAAAACTATATCAGGATAAAGATGGGAGGAGATCCTTCTTCTCAGATCCCATCGCGATCAAAAGGTTCACCCTCGGCCAGAAATTTTGAATCGCCACATGAGGAGCATCACGTATGAGGGAAGAATTTGTTAAGTGAATCTATTCCGTATGTCTTCCCATAAAGATCGAAGTCATGCAAAGAGAATGGAAACCAAATTGGCTTCCTTTAGAGCAAAAGGAAATAAAACCAAATGACATGTGGAAGAGTAGCCGTAGAAAGAAATGCACTCGCAAATATCCTCAAAGTCTCTCATGAATGAGTAGGGTTCTCGATTCGACCCCGTGATATGCAAAGACTCGATCATTTCGACTTCACGGTGAAATTGAGACCGCCTCTCTTCAGTAAAGGTATCACATGAGTTTGTCAAGTGAAAACGTCAGGTTCCGGCATTTCTGAGAGTTCTTTCCACATTAGTAAAGGAGCAGAGGACTTATATTGGCTCTTCGGCACTGGAGTTAACATTTCCCTCCCATTACTGGGGTGGCTACCGAGTAGAAAGCACCATCTCCATGTCGCGGAGGTTCATTGGAACTCGCTGGGTTAACAGAATCCTCGGTTAATGCTCACAAATGTAGGTTACCGATTCCCGTGACGGGTCCATTCTGAGGTGTGCTAACGTTATCTCGAGACAATTGGACTTAGTTATGGATTCTGTAAAATTTCTTAGGAGGTGCACTTAAGCCTACTGTCATCATGAGCCCAAATCTTATTATGCACTAAAACCTACTTCGTCCAAGAAAAACACCCACCGAGATTTCTCACAAAAAACAAATTAAAAGAAAGTGAGAATGTACCTGATTTGTAACGCACCAGCCCTTCCTCTAGCTCTCTTCGTATCAACCTGGATTGGTCGCCATAATTCCTACAATGGCCGCAAAAATGCTTGCTCTTATTCTGTATTCCCAATTCTATTCCCAAGCTGTGCAGAATTAAGGTTGTCTAGCATTATAAGCATCAGAGTCCTGATGTGTCATCTCCACAGGAGTGGTCTAAATTATCGATCCCAAAGATGCCATTCTCCAAAGGTGTGTAATTGAAAAGGAAATTACTGGGTCAGGTTTTTGAAGCTGATTCGAGGATTTGACAAAATTGACTATTTTGAAAATAGAAGGATGATTTCACTGGAATTCTAGGTTTCCACCTCACTCAACGATCACGTACTCTTATTCAAAGGGCTCAAAAGTATATTAACCCTATTTTTAATAAAGTTTTGAGCTTTTGTGTACTAATTATTATAATTAACCCAATTGACATGTTCGGGTCCCTATTGCACTTCTAATTGCATCTCTGAGGTCGCTTATAGTTCATAGAATTCCAGTTTGTCACTGTCAACCCAAATCACACCCCAAAAGCTCCGTTGATTTCATCAATTTCATATGGTCTTATATCACTTCGCGAAGCCTGGAAACGGCAATTTCAAAGCGTGAAGAAAATAGAGAAAAATAAGAAGTCGCGGATGCGTGATGTAGATGCAGTGGAAACAAAGAGTCAGGATCCAAGATGTGTAATGTTGAAATTCTGCACGTATATCAAACTTTCGGGCATCCTAGCGTACCCTTTCGCTTATGCACAAACTTTGTTAAGCAAATGAATTTCTACATTAGCGAAATTATCAGTGGTACAGCTAAAATTTCACTTCGCTATGCCAGATTTTCGCATGCCACAAATTTCCTACATGTCGAAATTGCTACCCCGTGTTTTGATGTTTTTGATTCCAAACGACCTCGCTTTGATTGATTTAATTACCATTTTATCCCTATCAGAATTAGCATACTTAGGCATTTTGGTATTTCACACCTCCGGGTATGGCTAGGCATAATCCAACTTATAGCTTTTGTAACCCTAACTTTGAAACTTTCAAGCATCAACACAGCCTGCTCCGCTTTTCTCTCTTCTCTCTCCTCTTCTCCAATTCTTTGCGCCAAACACCTCCAAGGATGACAACTCGAGGATGAGCTGGCCAAAACCCTTCTCCTCGGGAAGTGGAAGGTCATTGTAGGATCCGACGTCATGGGTTCCCTGCTTTTCATGCAAAGCAGTTTTGACATTTTGTCTCCTAATTTCCAACTTTAGGTTTAAAGTTTTCTTATTGTACTTCCTTCTTGGCCAATACTTTAGTATGCTTTTGTGTGTTTAGTTGTATTCTAACTTGATGTTACTAATATCCATTAGTTTCCATTTACAGTCACTCAAGGTAGGTTATAAGTTAGATTTTCACCGTAAGTGCATCCATCTTTGATCAATACTTAGTAATCTTTAGGTTCAAAGACTCTTATTTCTACATCCATCAGATCCATTAGTTGCCCCTTTATGAATCATCAGAGGGATAAAGAGTCGGGCGATAGATTTTCACTGTAGAACCATAAATGCTAAATAAATGCTTTCATCGTAAGCAAAATTATTAAAATAGTTTTTAAAAGTTAAATGAAGATCCTGGTCTGGGAAATGACTATACGCCATCCTCCCGAACGCGAGGAAATAAACCCCTCGAACCCCCTCAGCTACCATGTGAATCCAACCCCATCACCAACGCTTTTGTGCTGGTTCTATTTTGAAAGATTTTATTTCATTTAAATTTCAGCTCGCCAACCACTATACACCCCTCGCTTTTATCACCACCTTAAAATCCAAACAAAATTCACCATTTTGAATCAACAGAAATCAATGTGATAAAGAAAAACCCATCCCCGTGTTCTAATCTCTGCACTTACTCAGCAACGCGAAGAGTCTGGATTCAGCCTACGCAGAGGAACTCAGATATAAATTTCCTGCCACCACCCCGATCACCCGCGCACCGTGGCACGGTAATCAAATTCTGCACTTACATAAATTTCATCTAGAGCTATCGATAAATGGTCTTCGATGGAAGATTTTCTTAAATGCTCTTTGAAAGGAAAGATAATTGAACGATGTTAAACACTTGTTCTTAATTAATTCACTCTTAGCTTGCATTTGTAGTTCAATAACGTAAATTCGAGGATCTCCTCGCTCACACGCGCTGTCAAGAGGGATCTTAACTAAGGTTTTACAAAGTTTTCTACAAGGAATAACATCACACAATCCATTACATAAAAGAGGAATTAGAGGAATATACCTTGATTGGGTGAGTTTCCCACCGTAGAATCCCAAAGATAAATTAACCCATGGAAATTATAAGGTAATTCATAATGGGTGGAATTTATTCATAAAGTGAACTTGAGAAAACTTAATTCAAATTCGTAGAAATCTAGGGAATGAAAAATATAAAATTGGTGAATGAAAACGAGGGATATATGTGTCTTACCGAAGATTACATAAAAAGCCTTGGGAAAAATCCCAGAGAAATAAAGTCTTCAACCCTAATCTATAAAAACTTTGCCAAAACTATGGTAAAAGCAAAATCGCACTTCCCAAACCTAACCCTAGGAATCAAAAGTCGCCTCTCCTTGTATCCTAAGGTTTTATGCACCCTCTCCCAATGTGATCCCGCATTAAAAGTTGATCGACAAGCGCACTCTCGCGCTAGATCAAATGCCCACCACCTCGCAGCTGGCCATGTGTATCTAAGATATTGCTACCGTGTACCTGCAGTTACGTTGCTCTCGCCACTTTTCCGTGATGTGTACCTGACATGTCAAAGGGTAGAAGTACATGTTGCTCAACGGCCACTTTTTCTCGCATAGGTACCATGCATGTCGGCATGTACTCTGGTGACATGTTGCTCCTCTGTTCTCTCCAAAGATTTACTATAATATAGACTTCTAAGCTTCTCCCAAACACACATATCATCCCTCAATGATCCATATTTTCTTCCTGGACATAAATACTCTGTACACTATGCAGTAATACACCGAAAAACCCGTACAAGTCCACACCGTAAAGATCTAAAGCGACAAAGTGTACTCTATTCATACAAAATGTGAGCAACATGTGACTACAAAGCAGCCCGCTATAATTATCGCTTCAATTACGATTCAACAACCTTCTCAAGAAGACGTGATCACCCACCTCAAACTCTGGGAGGTCGAGGCCGCATGTCTACGTAGCTCTTTCACGGGCCAGTCGCAAGAAGATCGCCAAGTGTATCAAACCCACTCACCAAGGAGTCTCTAACGTATCCCACTGATGGAACTCTCTCCCACCTCATCTAACAAATCAAGGATCGATACGGCCCCATATAAAGCCTCATAGGGTGTCATCTATATACTGCCTCGATAACCGTTGTTACAAAGCTTAATTCTACTACAGGTAAGTGCTCCCTTAGCTACCATTAAGATCTTCGTGGATGCATGCTCACAAAGATGTCCTCTCTAAAACCCAGATGTCCTCTCCGAATGACCATCGATTGCGGATGCAAACTGCGTGCTCATCATCCACTACATCTCTACGGCCTTCTGTGAAACTCTTCCAAAAGTGTGCCACATAACCAGATCCCCCGGGTCCGACACGATAGAGGACCGGCACTCCATGTAACTCGGACAATCTCACAAATATACACCCTGGTGAGAATTCCCTCCACACGTGAAAGCCTGTCAGCAGACTACTGTGAGAAAGTGTGGCCGACTTAGTGATCCCAGCTCCCACTATACCATACCGCACATAGCCACCAGAAATTGCGGGTGCGTACGCAAATTCATCATGATACTCCCACTTCCATCATACCTCTAAAGGCTGTATAGCCCCGGGCTGGTTTCTAATGCTTAAATTCTTTACCGCTACACGTGAGACAATCACGAACAAAATCTCCAACGCACGTCATCTAAGTACATCTTCGCGCCACTGGATGGTCAAAGAAACAAGCACGGAACTCCTGCACGATCTTATTCTGACCATCACCAGGAACCACCGACCCACTTCTTTATATCAAAGATCAACAGGTGTGTGGACGTCAGCATTCATCACTCGTACATAACTGTACCCAATCCCTGATGGATGATATCTCTACATCTTATCCCCCTGGACTCGATCACCTCGGCCGCATGACGGTACAGCTACCAAAACTCCCGGCAATGCTTCCAGCCCGATCATCGCATCAGCAAATTTAAAACCGGCCTTATAACAAACATCCACTCCCAGTTTCATATCAGCCGCACTCGTGACTTCGGCGAGCCACATCGCCCACTATATTCGGGCCTTTACCAGAGATGTAATGCAAAGTGTGTCGTTAACTCCACACTCATTCATCCGTGGTCGCTCATGTCAGTCCCCACCGCCGGTGTGAAAATATACTCGACTCTTACGCCACCAAAAAACACCCTTAAACCGGCTGTTCATACAAGTAAGGGCACCAAATCTTTAAGGTAAAAAAACAAAATGGCCACCAATTATAGATCACGTGGTAGTACTTGCTCATGATTCAGTTGTTCTAACCATAAGCTACAACCCTCTCACCGCATCAAGACACAGACCCTGGGCTTCGCCCCGTAGGCATCACTGCATACATCGTGGTACCTCCGTCCCTATTCGAGACAATCAAACAGTGAGATATTTAAGTGTTTCCTTTTTCAAATCCCTTGAATGCCTTTCTCACACAGTCAACCATCAAATCAATTCCCTCAAATCAATTCATCATAAGTCTCTGCAATTTAGAAATCCTCACGACCTCAGACCCCATCATCCCAAGGAAACTGCAGATCTCAAAAGATCTATATCTTGACCTCTCCCAACTCATGCCTCTACCTCTCTCAAGGCCCATCACGATTATTACATAAGATCTGGCCGACACCGACGTGTCCTACACCCTCACCTCACTAAGCCAAACTCGCACTTACCGAACTCGGGTATTACAACTCGATGGTCCCCGAGTGCCCGGAGAACACCTGCACCGATCCTCATGCTCCTCCTCGTGACCGGGAGTGTATCAAGATGTCGCCAATAAAGACCACAAGAACCGATCCAAACAGAGCTGGGACTCTCGCGCATGAGATCCACATGGAATGTCATTGGCATTATCTGCCAACCTCATAAAGCATCACCGTGAACTCAAAATGCCCATGGTCAAGGCTCCTAAATGTCGCTCTTGTGATATCGTACCTCCCTAATCCTCAACTCCGATGGTAACCGATGCGTAGTTCATCTGTGGCAGACGCGCTCTCTCGCCTGGATCAAACAAGCCATCAATCCTGGTAATGGATGCTCACCTCACTAACCTTGTTCAACCCGCCGCATCCACGGCCGCCAAAGGGTCTCGCCCTTTTTTCACGCAAATGTAATAGGAGCTCTACGGTGCGTCGGCCTTAAAGCCATCGCCCAACAATCATTCTAATGCACTGAGTTCCTACACCAACCCGCCATTCTGGCCGAGTCACAGAATGGGCGACGTACAAACTCAATGACAAAGTCCACAGATCCCCGGGTGAGGAGGTAATTCAACAATTGTCCTAAAGACATCCTCATACCAAACACCGAGTTAGACTCAAACTGCCTCCCTCATCCTCTGGGTGGTAAGGCTCTGGCTAGCCAACCCATCAACCGGCCCACTCCATCGTAGTCACCTGGCCTCAGGTAAAGCACCATGCTTATCCCTAAACTAACACAATGGTCAAGCCAGGTGTAGGCTGGCCACCCACCTATGATCGCAACAATGATGACTCTAATGGTCGTCAACCAATAATCCATGCAAAAACACATCAAACTAGATATGTCCTTTTACCTGCAAGTCCATCTGTAGTAGAACCCCCGAGATTCTAACTCACAACTCATATTGTTTGATCAACCTCACCCTATCCCTAGGATTTTCACATAAAACTAATTTTCCAAGGTCTTCCACAATTTTAAGCCTAAAGCATTCACAATTCTAAATGTAAAGTAACAAAACATGAATAATTATGCACCCGACTTAATCAACACTCTTATCAAGAAGTGTGAGAGCTTGCAAGTACTCAGATATCAACCGGACCGCAAGCTCGGGCCCCGTGGCACTACGTAGACACGTTCTTAGGTCCCCGGGCGCACGGCTGGGAATTCTCGGTCCTCGAACCCGACCTGACCCCCCCCCCCCCCCTCCTCCTCTCTCCCCTCCTCTATGGCCTATCTCATAGCAAAAGTGCATGTACAACATCCCGAGACTGACATGCTAGTTCCTTCGCCCGCACTGGGCGTAAGGAACAAAGTCCGTGTCCGCTGCGCTGGGTCCCATCGATGACTGGGGGATCAAGCGCTGTCTCCAAAAACCCGGGATCCTGAGCCTCTGTAAAGGAAATCCCGCCCTCATATGTTCAAGTCGAGCTTACAACAATATATCATCCGCCGGGTCCCGGGCTATGTAGAAAGTCTTCATTCCGGCCACGGCCCCGATACCGCGCATCCATCCCCTAAAATCCTGGTGGAGTCAAGTCTCCGCTCTTTCTCAAACCAAGAAGGCCGATCCTTCTTCCTCTCGGGCCACTAGCACCCCGATTCTGATGTCTGTGCATCTTCTACTCTCTTCAATTGCTACAAGGTTTGTTGTCGGATCACACGCGAGCAACAATTATCAATTTGCACCTTCAGCCATACTTGTCACATTTTGTATAAGAATAGGTACTTTTTAATCGCTTTCGTGAGCTCGACTTGTACGTGTTTTTTTAGGTTTCATGCCATACAATTGTTACAAGGGTCTTCGTGTCCGTAAAAGCTAATATGATCATCGAGGATGATGGAAACAACCGCGGGTGAAGTTTCGAAAGTGCAATCATGTCAAGTCAAGTGTGGGTGGAGGTACCGGTACCCGCCAAACCGCATTCAAGACACCCAAGCCGGAATTCAACAGCAGTTGTAAGTTTCTGCACTCCGCATCGTTTAACCGGTACCTACTCCATACGTAAGCACTAGTAAGAATCATTCTGCATTCACACTAACCGATACCGCACCGACATGTAATATCTATGAATCGAAAGCAAGATTACGATTCTAATGCAAGGGTATGTTCGTCCTTCAACCAAAAACACGGATCACAGAATGGAAAGGGTATAAAGCTGTTAGCAAGTGCGGTAAAGGTATGTATTTTTGATTTCTAGGTTTCTTTGCTATAAAAAGAGTGTCTTTCTCATGGGCTTTTGGCACGGATTTCAAGTTCATGTAACCTTCGCTAGATCACATAACTCGCTTCTCCTCCCTATTTTCAGATTGATTCTTGGTTGCGAATCGCTCGACTTTCTCAAGCCTTTATGCGAATAACACTTCTCATCAATTATGATTCCGCTTTATACTTCAACAGAAGTCTCCCTAAACTTTATGTCGGGTTCTAACGGTGGAAAACCTCACCTTGATCAGCTGCACAACCCCAAAATTCCTTTATACTGTACTGGATCGCGGATGTTAAGCACTTGGTAGAGAAACTTTATAAACCTTAGCTCGGGCATCCTCTCACAATGCGTGAAACTAGATCGGCACAATGCCAGCCCCGATCACAAATGCAAGCCGTTGGTGGTCTCAATTTATCATTGTTGAACAAGCGCTGAACATCCCTGAACGTTTTTTCATTCTAAAAGAGCGTTTAAAGCAAAATATTTTGTCAAAGACCATTCATCAACGGCTTCTGTAGATGAGACTAAACCCGCGAGGCGAGAATTACTCATCAATAAGGAGCCGAAACCCAAGAACCCATCACAACTACACCCTTCTTCATCTTAAAATAGGCCCGCCACCAATTTAATTAATCAATCGTCAACCACAACCCTGAAGCACTTCCTTCAAATACACATCTTCTGAAATAGCTCCTATGATTAACTAAAAGATCCACTCCCCTGTGGATACAACTGCGTGATTCTGGCCAAGATACAATGCTGTTAGATGACTAATCCGCTTTGGGAATAAACTGTACATACAACAAGTATAGAAGCATTTTCGCGTCATTGCCGTGGAGCGGCGATCAATCCAAATAACTCTAAGGAGAGCTAGAGGTAATTGCACCAACAACCAAAGACGCTCTCTACTTTTCTCCTTTAATTGCCGCGAGAATCTAAGCTAAAAGGTCTTACTGAAGGAGTAGGATTAGTGCATGTTGGTTCGGCTCGCAAACGAAAGCAACGCCGACTTATAAGAATCGGGCACCTTCTAGAAATTCTCGAAGAGTTCATAAGTAGTCAATTGTTTCAAGATGCACTCACACCTCAAATGGACCATCCCAGAATCAACAAACCCCCGCTTAATCAAAATGCTCAAGGGATAGTCCCGCAACCCACAGCACCCACGGAACCTTACAACATGAGACGATGTCAACTCCCCAACAACACCGCGAATGGGAGGGGGAAATGTTAACTTTCAAATGTAATCACCATCGGTGAGCCCTCCTCAAGCCTTTACCTAATGTGAAAGAACCTCCAAAGAGAGAGATTTTGCAACCTCAAGAACTGCTGCCAACAAACTCGTATTCGCCTTCCTGAAGAGGCTAATCAATTCCTCATGAAGTCGGAGATGATTCGTCTTCTGCCCGTGTATCAAGGGGTAGATTCTAAGAACCCCTATTCATTTATAAGAGATTTTGAGGATGTTTGCAAAGCAGACATTTCTCCACCGGATCACCCTGCACATAGTCCAGGCCCTATTCCCTTTGCTCTAAAGGAGAAAGCAAAATCATTTCTCATTCTCGGGCTGTGACTCCAATTCACTCCTGCACGGGAGGACATGCGAATGAATTCTTAACAAGTTCTTCCTCCCACACGAGTCACCAATGCTCTCATGCGAGCAATTCAAAATTTTTCTGAAAAGCCAGGTGAACCTTTTGCTGCGGTATGGGAAAGATGCAAGGATCTCCTCCATGCTATCCCTCATCATGGCTCGACGGGACAAATCGTATATTTTCATGAAGCGGCTATCCTCGAATAATAAACAATACATCCAAATGACATGCGCGTGGGCGCAGCTCAAGTGGAGAAAAAGTGCAGGCACTCCTCACCCCTCTTTTGACACCATAGCGTAAAAATGCTCGAACACGCGGAAACTAATACCCCCGTGACACTACTAAAGTGTATAGTACACCTGGCTGTGTAGTGAATCAACATTTAAGAGAGAATGATGCGACCGAAGCCAAAACGCAATTTAACAAGGAAGTCGGGAGGTTATAGAGCTGGAGCATGCGAACTGGGGTAATCTCAGCAGCCTCAAGTACCCTCAGACGATTTGGACCTGCAGTGGAGGAGCCATGCATCATATGCGATGACCCCCAAGGTGACTCAACTATCAATCGCCCTGAACCCTCCCAAGTTAAGGGAGCAAAATCTCAAATGGGAGTGCTTTAAATGCCCCTTAAACTACCAAAGAAACCTTTCAATTCTCCATATTCAAACATATAATCCAGGGTGGTAAGCACCTCAATCTTAGTCAGAAATAAGGGGAGGCCCACATAATCCTTGCCGAAACAATCAAGGCCCCAATTATCAAACCCAAGGTGCTCTTTCTAAACTAGCCTCCATTTCATAATCAAGGTCCTAACGTGACCCGTGAACTCCTAATCAAGGTCATCCCACTAAATCAAGGGTATCCAAACCACAAATTCCTTTATCAACCTGATAAGAGAAGTTTGGAGGATATCGTGACACGTGCCTTTATTACAACCTAATAATCTACACAAACACCGGACTTTAATCGTTTAATGATGTGGAGATCCCAACCAATAAGTTAACTTCTTCTATGGGCAATTCTCAACAAGAAAAAGGGAAACTCCCGTCTCAAACCATCCTAATACCCCCCGCGTCGTACGCGGTCGGTTTCGTCAAAGCGGAAGGCACTTTCAACATCATATTATCGTCACCACTGGCGGTAAGGTAATCGGATGAAACCTATTCAAACCAAGGAACCAATACAAGAGTTACAAAGTGAAACTACCGAGATGACGAGGTGTCTGGCCAAGCCCTCAGCGTTCCAAAGACGCATATTATCGATGGTATCAACAAGACAAGGCTACTCCATATTCCTCCAAATCTATACCCTCATAGGTCGAGAGCTCCCAAAGAAAGTGAACAATCACATGTAGATCTTAAGGTGAGTTTGCTCAAACAAGTGAAATCAACATTCCTTTAATACGCCATTAAGCAAATCTGGCCATATGCCAAGTTTCCTAAAAGATTCAGGCATGTATACAAAAGGAAACTAGTATCGCAACAAGGAGGCATTTACGACCGAGCAATCTACACTTTATCGATTCAACAATTCCATTCCCAAAATACAAAAAGACCTTGTGTTCTACTATTTCCATAGTGGGGGAATCTCAGAGTTAGATGATGTTTAATGGATTTGGTGCGCAGCTAATTTGTCAGCTTTACTTCATTATATCAATCTGGGTTAGGAGAATTAGCCAACTAATATCACCCTCCCAATTAGTCGACCATAGTGTGAAGATTCCCAGGATACAAAGATGTGAGCGTGCAAGTGAACAAAGTTCTACTTCCCCATGGACTTTGTCAGGATTGACACTCCAACCTATGGTGAACCGTTTTGAACTCCGCTAATTCCCAAAGATTCTGCACCATTTCGCAACCGCTGGCATCATACAATCGTAGGAGGCCTTAATGATAATTATCATTTGGTACATGCGGACTGCTAATTTGAATATTCTTACCGGCGCACAAGGGAACGGGAGATGAGGAAGATGCTCGTGAGTATGGGTCGATTCCGCGGGTGCGTAAACACTAATATAGGGATAATGTCTCATATGATGATCTCGCTCATGTCTTGCCCTCGTAGTCCAGTTACAAGGAGGAGGCACTAGCATCGTAGTCGAGTTCCTACACTCCATAATCAACACAATGAGGGGTATTGGAAGTGAATGGATGCCAAGCACCTAAATTTGAACCATTGCCACCACCGGGAGATGGGGGAGCATTACTTTCAAGAGATACCACCTAAGTTTCGGTGCTGAAACCTTTACCATCACACCTCAAATACGATCTGGCGGTGTGGCAAACGCTGGCGCACCATATCTTCTTCCAGAGCACTCAAGAAAACAAACTGAGATATCGAGAACCCCACCAACCGCCTCTGGGATGTATAATTGGCTGTGATATTAAGGAATTAGTCCCTTTAATCTCGCACTCATAGATTCACTCTGGAAGAGGATGTTAAACCCTGTGACAACCACGTAGACCACTAAACCTGTAATAATGAAAGAAGAAGTGGTTAAGTGGAAAAGTAGTCTTTAAACTCTCGATCTAGGGTTATTAAAGGCCGGTCACCCCAACAAGTACCCCTAAGAAATCACAGCCACTATGGTAGCAAATGAAAATAATATTTCAATTTAATCTGTGTCACCTCCTACGGTGGTGCATAAATTATAGGAAGCTTAATGCTGGGTATCAGAAATATCACTTTCCTCTACCGCTTGTCGAACAAATGTCAGAGAGAGTCGCAGTGGGCATGAACTTAATGCTCGAATGGTACCAGTGGCGCAATCAAATTGAGATACTGAAGATCGCAGAAAACCACACCACTCCGGGCCGTCCTTTTTCGTGACTACTTTCTAAAAATGCCTAGATTATGAACAACCCAAACTTTCCAACGCTATGGTACACAGACTCAATACAATGATTTGAAATCATCAAAATTCCTTCATCCTGAGATCTTCGCTGGTGACTCATAACAGGGGATGCCCTGATAATCACTATTTCGGAGATATTGTGCCACATGAATAACCGTGTGTTAAATTCGGGGGAAAAGCGGTCACTTCAGCGTGGTGACACAAGGGATCACCTTGAAGCCACATAGTACTCAAAAACTGAATAACTGAGGTGATGTATGTCATTAAAGCTTCCAGCTCAATTCCAAACCCAACTACTCCTAAGTGTTAGAGACATAAGGTCATCTCCTATAAAATGACTTTATGGCAGGATCTGACAAAAATATTTTGGGCCATTATAAATGGGCCCCTATAACATACAGCTAAGGATGTCCCTTTCGCAGCAGATGTCACATGTCGTGAGGTCAGCTTCTGATAACCAAAACTATGTTGCTGTCTCCTTCCTATCATGCGATCTCCTAATTGGAACCTTCCATTTGAGATCATGTGCAGACGCTGATTATGCTAAGGTCGCTTTAGGACAAAGCAAAGATAAAAAGCTTTTGCGGATTCAATACTATGCCGCTGCCAAAGATGTCTCCAATTCGCTTCATAAATTACACAACCACGAAAAAGAGTTTTATCACAGATTTCAATGAAAAGTTCGAAGTCATACATATCAGTAGGTCTCCCTCGTAACCATTTTCACATCACGCAACGCGGAAAATCGTCTGCTAGATACTGGGCCTCACGACCAGGATCCCATCGTGCTGGGAAGAGAATTTAACTCGACTATTAAAGATAGGTGTCATGAAATGAATATGCAATACAAGCATCAACATGTCTCCACTTCAACAGTCCAACTGGCTTCCTTACTTATATACCTAAGAAGAAATACTGCCATTATTTAGCCCTCTCCCACTTAAAAGTTCATGTTTTATTTCTCTGTTATGTTCTTTAATAATGTTAAACATATCCGTGATTCCCGTTTCAACCTCCTAATGGATCCTCAAATTAAAAGGAAATTTTCGCGCATTAAGAAATATTATTTTGATGATCCATAATCGCTTAAATATTGTCCGCATCAATTGACGGTAGCGTGTGTACCCAATGACGATCACCGATACTCACCTTCGCCATCTCGTAGTCGTATCGGGTATTTCCGCAAGGAAACATCGCATAAAATTTCAGAACCGGGTTTTCACCGCCCACACTTTTTAAAGACTACTAATTTTCAAGAAACTCGTGCTCTGGTACACCAATTGTGAGGGAGTCACAAAAGGAACACGATGCCTTCCTACCCTGACATTTTAAATCATCAGATCTTCCCACTCTGGGGAGGTACTTCACGGCCTTTCCCCCCTTCTCGTGGTACCTTTACATTTTCATGTTGTCTCTGATCACCATGTGCCGGTGCGGAGCGCATGCGCTATTCCAACGAGAACTAATGACCACAAGGTTGTTTTAAAATTTATAAAGAACACATTTTTTCGCTGCGAGTACCTCGCAATTATTAGTGACGGTAAGACCACTTCGTAATCGATCTTTGAGAATTTGTTGAAAAGTATGAGAGTCACCACAAAAAAAGCCTAAATCCGCGATACCACCCACAAACCAATGGTCGTCGAACAGGCCAATAAGACATCAAGCACATTTTGGAAAATGTCATGCCCCAAATCGCAAAGACGGCCACTCACTTACCGATGCTCTGGCTTACCGCATCGCCAAAACTATTCTTGGTATGTCTCCCCATAGGCTTGTTTATTGCAAGGCTTGTCAATCTATTCATTTAAATTGTTACTCTGCAGCATAATGGCTATTAAAACTTGACTTAATTGATCAAACAAAAAGTTTAAAATAAGATTGACCAAGATAATTCATAATTCATCCAAGGTCTTAACATAAATAGTATCAATTTTGGCCAGATTCAATCCATTCATAATCCCTAATATATATCCCTTTACCGGACTCATTCAACATTTAAACTAAAATATGAAAATAAAACGCTTAATTATAGTCTGAAAAGTTCGATCACCTACCTCTTACTATAATCAAGATGTCTGACCATTGACAAATGGGGCCCTAAAAGAATTTAGAATAATTCTTTGATGTTCAAATTTTTACAAAAACAGTTACTCAGCGTAATATCAAAGCCACACATCTACTATCATCTTCACAATCACGCCATCTGGAAATGCCACTCCCCTTGTACACCAGATCCAAAGTGGGTCTCACAAATGTGTGAGTACGCCCACAGAAATTTCCTTCGCCAAAGGCTACTCCCCAGCTCCAAATCATACGTAACGGCAGGAATCATGAAACGTCCAATCATATTCCCAATAAATAATGTGCAATCCTATATAATATTACGCTGGTCACGCATGAGACGAGACTCATCACGCTCACAACCTAGTCCCCGACTCCACCGCCACACTGTGAATGCTAAGTGTGAAACCGGGCCATTGGTATTTCACCCAATGGCTCAAACTCGATCGACAACCCTCTAATGTTTATTCAATTTTACAAAACTCGTGTTACTCTGGCTGCGGAATTTTCTGGTCTCACCGCAGCTTCGCGGACTTCTTCCTCTCTCGACATTTTCGCTAACTTTCACCTGATACATATGTTCCACCAAGATTAAATTTAGTCTTTCACCCCGAGGGATCTACCCCATCTCGTCACCCAAACACACGAAATTGATACTTATTATTATTTTACACCACGTAGCCTCAATTTATTCTTATCCCAATCTCCGAGCTCATTATACATTCACTAAGAATGGTGGAATAATCAATAATGATGCACCCTAAACCCAAATCACGCGATGTGGTTCTACGACATATTGCTTCGTCTATTTCGTATGCCGAAATTATTCCTAAGCGTAGGAACTAAAGTTGTCAAGCATTATATTAATGGAGTTCAAAGTCATTTCCACAAGTGAGTGGTTTCAGTGATCCCTATGATTACTCTCCAAAGAATGGAGCTAGTAAAAGTAAATACTGCTTAAAAGATTGATCGATCGCAACCAATTCTTAACTATTTTAAAGCAAGAAAGATAAATGATGTGGATCCTTAGGTTTTCACTCACCGCCAATCGTAATACCCAATTTCTTTATTCACAATCTCATCTGGGGAATATTAATGAATGAATCTTCTACCTTAAAATGTAACAGATTAAAGCTCTTCTTAAGACAAAGAACGATCGAGCGATAACAAACACTTGTTCAAATGATTTCCATTGGCTGACTCTAGCCTACACTGCATTCAAGCACAACGCAAATTCGAGAGTCTCATTCACACGTTGTCAAGAAGATGCCAAACTAAGGTTTCAGTAAGATTTCCCGCAAAGTGTTTGTACTGTACAATCCCATTGAAGCACCAAAGAGGAATCGAGGGTTGTTACCTCAAGAGGCGAGCTCTCCCACTGCTAGAATCCTATCACGGTGTAGTTTAGAACTCCATTGAAACTAGAATCGATTCATGGTTAATAAACACTAATCGTAATTGCAGAACGAGAAATAACACTTATGAGCCAGGCGTCGACATCGCAAGCACTAATCCCGTATGAAAATACCGAGTTATGTAAACCAACCAAAAGATTACAGTAATTAAAAACTCAGAATCCGAAGAAAAGCTAAGTACTCTACTCTATAAACCCTAGAAAAATATGAGAGAAACACTCCAACTGTCCAAAACCAAACCCTAGAATCTAAAACTGCTATACTCTGCCCTCAAATCGCCTTAAAAACAATCCTCATTAGTGATCTCGGCGGTGGTCGAAGATCGGAGCGCCATTTCAGCACCAAGATTTAAATTTCGCTTAAACTCGCCAGAGATCACATCGGAAAACACTCGTACCAAAGTGTACCAAACAGACCGTTTCAAGTACCAGTTGACCATCGCTTCTCATCGTACGTGAAATGGTATTCGCAGTGTGGTACCGCACACGCTCGGTGAATTGCTCCTCTTCACCGTGAATACCACCGTGGGCCCCCGATAGCTTACCGCCAGAATCAACAAAGAATGACCTATACATTTGTTCTCTCGGATCAAACCCCAAAATTGTGCACCTGGACTAAAACTCCTCGTGCACACGATAGAAAACACTAGAAACGATCAAAGGCACCTATTCTTACACACAAAACAGAGATAAAACACAGAGTCTGGGTATAGGGAAATCCCAGGCAATGTCAGACTTTTATGATCTAACACATATGAAATGCAATCATAAGTCATTTCATGCTACGTCATGCTACATTTAACATTTATAAATTCCAAATAACTATATTTCCTTACATATAATTCATTCAATACAATTTCCATGTTAATACATTACGCAAGCACATATGCCAATACGATTTTTACACACAACCGCATAGCCATTTATTTTCCAATAATACACACAAATACCTCAAATCTCTGACCCATAGAACATGGTACCTCTGTCCCTTCACTACTCATGAACCATTTTGGTTCCATTCATCAATAAATTACTGTAATACCAAATGTCCACCCCTTCTTCTTCCAAAACTCCTCATCTGAGCATCCACCCGGATCAAAACCAAAACAAACACATCCGGATCACCAAAAAACACTTTGAAAACTTGTCCCACTGTCCGAAAATAGTTCCTAAAAATTCAAACTGACCGTCCAGCAGGGGCCTCAAAATTCAACCCAAACTATATGAAAATAGTCCAAAAAATTTCTACACTAAGTCCCAAGATTTTGGGACTGAAATTTACGTCTTCTCACTCGCCCAACAAACTCTGCAATTAAATAAATTTTAGGCTATAAATATTCAAAGTATCAAAATTCCCCGTTCCTGCGGACTTTGACACTCAAAGATTTTGGTACCCACTCGTAATCATGATGCGTTGATCAACCTTTTCTTTTCCTCGTCGATGAAAACGGACCGCCCGAATAATTCCTATCTGTAGGAGAAACGAAAAATCATTTCCTCCCTCTCTTTCTCTCTTTCTCTCTCTCTTCTCCCTCACTCACGCTCCTCACTGCCCGTTCTTGTGCCAAAATGGCATTTTTTCCCTTTTTGACTTTTCTTAATTTCTTTTCCTTTTTTTTTCTTTTCCTTATTTTATTGTTTTATTCCTCCACTTGAAGAACTGGCTCACGTTTGGTTACATTCACACAAGCGCACTACACGCCATGCCAAGGCCCTCCCTATGCTAAGGCAAAATCAGCTGGGGATCACGCCACGTGTCAACCGACACCCGATGCCCCAAAAACTCCAAACCGCGACCCCGTAATCCGATGAAATTCTCTGACTAAGTAACTAGATTTCTCGAGAGACAAACTAACTCACAATACCGCTTCTATCATATCCGAGACGGTAAAAATTTCCGATTTTCAATCGAAATTACTATTTTATTATTTTTCGTAAAAATGAATTTTTCCTAGGTTTTACAAAGGTGGTCTTAAATTAAGTGATTGGGAAAATAATTCCATGGATTACACCAATAACATTGTCATTTACAATGAAAAACGCTTACAAACACCATTCACTTTTCTAATTTTTTAAAAGTGTACTAAATTACAACGAGGCATAGCTCTGTAGAGTTATGGTTATATGACAGATAAACCCAGAAAAATTCAAATTCTTCAAAAAGGGTAAAATGGTAATTTAGGTAAAAATCCGAAAAATTTTCTGATTCATGACTAATGGACTTCAATTGAATCGCTCTCACAAAAATCTAAGAATCCACACGCCGACTTCTCGGGGCTTTAATCTAAGATAAGAAGAATACTTTTCGAGGCACCGTGCCTGTGTGTCGTAAAGGCTTGTGAAAGACATGTGATGTGACAAAGTCACATGCTACATGTAGTCCATGACACATGTCGTATTATTAGATAGAGGATGGCGATAATGGCTTAGATTGTGCTAAGTGTCAAAATCCAAAACTTAGGGGACACGAAGTATAACTTTCTGAATGTTTAATGAGAATAAAACAAAGATGAATAGTGATCTTCTTCATTTTGAGAGACAAATCGGCAGTGACCAGCAAGAGAGTGGCTGGTTCAATTTTTAGAGAGAGAGAGAGCTCCTTCTCTCTAGATTTTCGGTCATTCGAACCGTTGATTCCTCTGACAGAAAGCAAGGAAGCTAAAGTTGTTCTTACGCTGGCGAGTATTGCTATGGACAAATCGATTCGCGAAGTTCCAACAACTCCACAGGTGGGATCTTCCTACTTGGTTTATTCTTCATGGCGGCCATTTTGGCGACGGGGATTTGTCGAGGCTCAAGGTCATGTGTTACTTGCCTTAAAAGCTTCGAACCTGAGCCAAGAAATTCACATCAGAAGAACAGCGAATGTACAACTGTGGTGGTTCAGACTGCTCACGTGGATTTGTGCGTGATTTTGCGGTTGTCGATGATTCTAAAATGAATTGCTTAGATTTGTTAATTAGCCCATGTGAGCTTGCTAATTTTGGTGTGTTATTGATGTGAATTTACTAGCATGAATCGTGTGAATTAATTATGTTAATATACATGTTTCTATATAATAGTACGAAGTTATTTGGATTATCATAATGCATCTTATATCTGGGCACTTAATATTAGGAGCGAGTGCATGACATGAAAAAGAAAATAAAAAGGAAAATGTTTGTGGAAAGGAATTTCGACTTTAAGATTCCTCGTGGAGAATCATTGCCTCGTGGAGATCATTCAACAAATCTACACCTGAAAACATTGACCTGCTTTTGCTGTTATCCAACGTATCTCGCCTCTGAGGGTAACCCAAAACGTTTACCGAACTTCTGTGAGTAAGTTTCGAGAACGTTTTCCTTGCCTTTCGGAAAACCGTGATCTTTACCGCATTTGGCTTTGTGCACGTGCCAGGTCGCCAGACTCGAGATACGCCGCACATATCTGGCAGATCACGCATTTACTGAAAGTGTGATTGCTTCACACGATACGTGCACTTAAAGCGTGAGGCAAACCCATATGTAGGAATTATCACTTGATTAGGCTTTGCTCACTCCGTCGAGGATCACATTTCGTGTGTACAGAGTGTAAAGGTGGAGGCACAAAAATGCCTTCAAAGTCGCTTTTATAAGAAAGCCGGTCGTGGCTTCGAAGAGACTTCAGAGTAACACGATAGAATGTGACATTTTAATATATCGCCACTAAGAGTGATTATTAACTCTTGAACTATGGTAATATAGTTGATGTATTTCTTGTAGGCAACAATTTAGGCCTGGTGTGCCATTATTTTTACTCACATGTGATCCAGTGGTCATTGTTAATTATCGTAATGTGTTTTTCAGACTATGTAGCTCCTCGTGACAAAGGAGACTCGCTCATCGATTGCGGAGATGGGTGTTGGTTACCCAACATCCACTTCAGTATTTCATGTCATTTGTCATTCACACTGATCCCCTGAATCTGGCTGCCTCACAATGCAGCTTAGGTAAACGGACACTGGGCTCGAGGACTTCGGGCTTAGCCATGGTCATAAGGTGTGGTGAGCACAACAACTACAAAAGCTCGATGTGAGGGTTTAGGGTATGTGATTACCTGTGGGCTGTCAAATGAAAGGATTAAACACCGCATGCACAAGCGCTTTATGTGTGAATGGTACTGTAGGATCGCGTGTCAGGATGACTGTAGATTTGCGGTGCTTAGTGAATAGCACATGTGAAAAAGAAATAATGATGCTAAGAAATTTTTTTTCGGTAGTTTTATTAATGTAAATCGAATATATATATATATATATATATATATAGAGCAAAGAGTATATATATATATATATATATATATATATATATAGTTCGTGGTTTTCCGCATCGGAATAAGAAAAATAAAATGATGTGAAAAAAAAACGCCGTAGCGGAGTCGAACGGGCTAACGCCCAGTTTCCGGCCGTCACGATACAACGGGATCAGATTCGACACTACAGCACGGGTGCGCAAACGCCCACGCCGCCACCATACGCCACACACGATCAGCACGCCACACGACGCCGCTAAAGGCGCCGCGATACGCTTCCAACACGCGGCGCCGCGGTGGCCCGATAGCGAGTGTTGCGACAGACGCGATCGATCGTGCCTGGGCTGCATTTGTGTCGCTAATAGTAATACAGTTACGATACGCAGATGCGCCAATACAACACACGGATGTGTAAGACGACATCACGATACTGGGCGCGGCAAGGGGAGTCGTCAAGCGATACAAACTCAGATCGCGGATCGGTGAGTCGCTACACAAAGGCGCCAGCAAATACGACCGCTGACACGGGCCACGACACTCCGTTCACCACGTCGCAGGCGACCGGGCATTGTGCCAACGACACGGCAGTTCGGGCATTGCTACAAGTATATGCCAGAATCTGGTTCATCGGTAGCACCTGGTGCACCTAACCCGGGCTGACAAAAGACACCGTCGGCACTGCTCATGAGCAACTCACAGGCTGTAATCAACAAATCAATAATTTTTAAAATAAATAAAAATTTTTCGCTGCTGATTATGATTTAATATATGGAATTAATTGTCTTTGTGACATCAAAAGAATGCCGCATTATCAGGGTGAAATATTTTTCCTCAGATATGAATAGTGTCCCCTGGGTCAAAGGATTTAAGCCCTTTAGAGATACCTCTGATTAGAATCTTCAACTCGCTATTCGACATGTGTGGGGATGATCAATGGGCGAGGACTAGAGGCGTCCACTGGTACTAGTCGCACCACCCGCATTCGACCAATGTGTTTTGTCGAGTCAGAGAGATCGCGCCAAGCCAAGTACTGCACATGTTATGCAAAGAGCACGGAGGTCCGAGTAATCCCGCAGGTTTAAGGCACATAATTTCTCCCCACATTCACAGGGGAGAGATCCGATGGTGGCACCATCGTCTATACAAACGAGAAGGTGTTGGGAGGCCATGGAGATTACCGACACGACCAAGATTATCACTAATGCTCTGGGGCCAGAGGCGAGGCCTGGGCATGGCGGAACCTGGGCAAAGACCTTTAGAGACCCAGAGGCAATGATACGTGGGCAAAGTTCCAATAAATTGCTCATGGTAAGTATTTTTCCTGATACCCGGCCTCATCACGCTCGAAGGCTCAGGAGTTCGTAGTTCGGCCACCCGGACTATGACCGTATCGTGAGCACACATTCACCCGAGCGCCCCGTTTCTTTGTTGATTTACCCGGCCACCCGACACGGCCAAAGTCGAGATCAGAACGGGCTAAAGTCAGTCTGGCTCCAAGTGTGATCATAGATTTCCGCCTACGTGACATGGACTTCATGGTCATAGCCCGCACCATGTAGATAAAGATCGAGTGATTGCTCTACACTCCTGGATGCGGTGTTGCAGGTGGAAGCAGAGTCGCCTTCTAGTTCGGGAAAGCAGAGGCCTTCTGGGCCACGCGGTTCCAGTGGTCGCCATCCTGCCGGACACAATCAGGGTCAAATGGGTCGCATGATTTCTGCCACCATCACAACACACCCTGGACAGATCAAGAGGATCGGGCCCCTATAACACAGGATCCAGTGCCTCGACGCATCTCCATCAACTTAGGGTGACGGAGGATAGCGATATCCTCCACACCCAAGACGTCGAGACGTGATCGCTCCGTGAGTCACCACCAAACTTCGCTGGATGCTATCAGCAGTCGGGAGTGCCAAACTACGGGCTCCAGGAAGATACGCGTCTGGCGGTGTGATCGCCAATTGGGGCGTGTTCATCATCACACCACCACGCCGAGTCAGATCGCCTAGGTATATGTGTTAAGATGTATCAAAATTACGACATGTGGAAAATACGCCTATGGTCTAATGTGGTAAACACCAAAACCGATTTTGAAAGTTCAAAAGTATATACTAAACTGGGAAAATGAAAAGATACCAACATCAACCATTCCGCATACCGTCATGTTATTTAGCTGGACTCGTGAGTCCCATATCACCCACGAGGATCGAGGTTCTCTAATTGAATCTGATCACCCCATTACAAGGCTCTCACTATTTAGGAACACCAAGCAAAGATTGTCTAAATAAAATCTAACTTGAATTGAAACAAAACCAGATTTTAAAACCAATCCTGAAAATTCATTCAAATAAACAACTACTTTAATTTAAAAGCAAAGGAAGACACAATCACTAGTGGACGGGGACACTTATTTACAAAACAAGCTTTCTCATATTTCCTCGAAGAAAACATTGTGAGTTGAACGCTAGATTTGTCCAAGAGCAAATGTAGTAAGCAGCCCTGATTTGACTCTTCCATAATACACTATACATTTCACTATCTAACACACCATATTCCTTTCTCGTGACAAACCTGTCTAAACAATGCATTTCCCAGGGACTGAAGCCTCTTCAACATTCACTGCTTCTTTTCATCACAATCACTCAGACCACAAACTCCTCGCCCCATGCATGTGAAAACGCAAGCCTCTCCAACGACCAGATCTCGTCCTTCAAATCTAATAAAATTTTCTATCTCCCCTGACGATCTTTTTGCCACCACCTAATCAAGATCCTTTATCGACTAAGATAGAAACCCTCCATCAACTAAATCTGATACATCATCATCAATCCTCACACCATGAGTAAATTAATTCATCAAAGACTTTTTCAAAGTTCATTAGTTCCAAGATATTAGTCTAACATTATACCACACAAACAACACATCCCCACTGCAACTCCATCCTCACAGCACCAGAGGCCTAGAAATCGAAAGCAAAGATAAATAATGTTCCTTCTTTTTTCGTAAGTAAGCTTACTAATATTCTAACAATTCACAATATAAGGAATGTAAAGACTTAATTATATAAATTCACAAGATTCAAACCCACAAAATGAAAAATCTCAGAAATCTTAAATAACAATTAAACCTCAACCTCAGAGGGTGCTTGATAAAATCCATTACTCCGATTACATTCCAATCATCACTAATCAAACAAAAAGTAGCAAAACGTTAAAGAAACTGGCAGAAAAGAGAAAAAACAGATCAGCTTCAATCTTCTCCTCAAGAAGAAACATCTATCCTGAGTACAAGATCAAATCTCTCAATAGAAATAAAATCCTCTAAACCACTCTAAGATATATATTGAAAATAAAATCATGTTAGGCAACTAAGAAAATGGGCGCTTTTAGAGAGAGAAGCCCACAGAGAGAGAATCCAGAATACTTTTAGCTTCACCTTTGTTTCAAACATTAGCGAAATTCGAATCTCTATTACACAAGACCGGAAATCCTCCTTCAGTCAGAAATAAAATGTTCTGGGTAAAAAAATTACTCGATCTAAAAGAATCAAAATCGTAGAAAAACTGAAACGGGCAAACAGAGAGAGAAACCCCATCCAGAGCCTCCAATCTTCCCACTTGCCTTCTTACCCAAAAACTATATATATGGTCCTAGGGTGTCGGGCTTCTGAAAATTAGTCAAAATATCTTTTCTACTTTATAGCTTTCCTAGAAGAATCCTGTCGCGACACTCGGGTCGCGACATCAAATTGATCAGAATCCTATGTTTTTCTTTCTCAATCTATTTGTGGCCATAACTTTCGCTTTAACTCCGATTCGGGGCGTGAGTACTGCTGAAAGCCTTGAATGTAGAATGCAAGTTTCTCATGATGGAATTTGAAACTGATTTTATGTTCCAGATGGTATAGAGTGAAACACATCCTTCCCAGTAGCTCGCAGACTTCTGGCGACTCTTTCTTTGGAAATATATTGCTCATTTCTTTTCGCTAAATCACTTGCTTTTCATCAATAACCTACAAAACTGTTTAGAGGAAATTTTATGATTTTACATGAATAAGGGATATAAAATGCAATAAAATAACATGTGAAAATGAACTCAAAAAACATATGGAAGCTCTCACTCATCAAACACCCCTTAAATCATCCTTGGAAGTTTTGGCTTGTCCTCAAGCAAAGAAAAGAAAGCATAGCTGCTTCGTCCCCTGCCAAATGAAAGCAGAAGAGTCTATTTCTTTGTCCCTTATTTAACCAAACTCCAGTAATCAAGCTTGCAAGGGTATGTGATATGTGGTCTCAAGACCACAATTTTTACAAGGAATATAGAGAATATGATCAAGATAATTTATTCATTTTAATAGTGAATTAATCTCATAATAGACAAATTTAGATCATGGTTCTCACTAGTGTGTGTGTGTGGTCTTCCCCTATCCAAACAATTGCAAGCTAGATGAGTTTATGAGAATTGAGATAAGTACGCGGATCTCCTAAGATAACATTAGGTTCCATAGGTTGTTGTTCTTATCACTCACTAATGTAGGCACACAACTCTCAAGATCATAGGTTCCTTATAAGCCTCTGTAATGTAAGGCTTGGGTATGGTAGGTTGGAGTAGCTATTTTAGGCTGTAAAACTTACCCAAAATTACATATGTTTTCCTCATCGACGCCCCTGGCTCCATCCCGGTTTTTACCACGCATAGTGACACTCTCAAACACCCCCAAAATCTGTTTTAGGGTGCATCCTGCATACTCCTCATATCACTTTTCTACACAAATTCTGCATTCTTTCAACAAACACCAAGAAGCCTTTTTCTTTAAGACAAGGTTATTAGAGTGGTGCACGTCAAAACCCCCTCTTAAGCTCTACCAACCCCAAATGATCTTTAAATCAATAGCTCCTGTAAACCACCGCCTTAGGGTACTAAAGCTGAGACACCCTCTTTAGGATTTTACTTGCTCTATGGAAGGAAGGCTACGAGGCTAGACTACTCCCTCCTCGACTTTCTTTATTGTGTATTTTTGCTTCTTTTACACTTGATCTTTTATGTTTTTTTTTTTTGACAACCCTTTTGATTTCTCAACTTAACTCATTTCAACCAATTTTGGAGCTATTTTTTCCTCCCCAAACTTGCTCTCACCACATTTCTCAATTATGTCTAAACTCTCATGTTATGGTGAGTCTCGTCTCTTTATCGAGGGATAGTGATGTATGTAGCTGCTATCGGGCTTCAAACTCGTTTTTTTCTTAAAATGTGACTTTCGCAATAATCTTCTCCATGGATTGGTCTATATCATTTCTCAATTGTTGTGTCGTTTAGATTACTCGCCTCAAGCGATAGCTGTGGAACAAGTTCTAACCCATGGAGATCAAAATTAGATGGATTCTCATAAACCTTTCTTAACCCAAGCAAAAACTGCTTTCAAGGTAATGGTGACACGTAATGGATTTTGAGAAACTAATGACTAAATAGCCTATTAAAGAGATAACCTCATTACATTAAGTCCTATTATCTCTAATAATATTGTCCAAGTATGCCATGTTAATTTATGGTCCTTATTGAGACTGCTGCAACAACTCACAGGCAAGCAAAACTCAATTAACTCAATAAACTCTAACTAAAAAAAAAAGTATACCAAACTAAGATGTAAGTTAGGAAGCATCAAACAAAGTCATTATCTAGAAAAGCACCAGAAAATTTCATCTTCAAAGTTGTCATTTTCAACATGCAGGTGTGGAGCATGATAAACTAACAAAATAAACACCTCAAACTTGAGATGAACATTGTCCAAATGTCTAAAGAATGAGCAAAAGGAAGCAACAGCAAACGGCAATAAAGAGAGTCAAAGCGAACCCCCTTTCAGAAGTTCGCCACTTTGAATAAAGAACCCGATGATTTTCATAGACATCACATTGGTACTACCCTCGACACTCTTGCTTCTGGAGCCATGAAAGTGGCTTTGGCATTTTCTCAAACACTTGGTGTGCACCAATCTCTCTTCGCTTCTAATGAGTGTGTTTTTGCAGATCTTCAAAACATCTCAGCATGCAAATACTCCACAATCAAATGAATGATCCACAAAAGAACCCAAACACAAACAACTGCCACAAAGAAATTTTTCTTCCATTGTAACTCCTTCTTTGATGCTTGGGAATGATGATGGAAATCGGGGTTCAACAAAGGTAAGTTTGTGGAAGTTTCGTGATGTTTGAAGTTTGAAGATGATGAGTACGGATCGGGAGAGTGAATGTGATTTGTGATTCGAGCGGATGTAGATGAATTCAGCAGTTAGAAGTTACAAGGGTCGAGGAAAGAGTATTAAGCAAGAGCACAGAGAAAGTAGGAAGAAGAAAAATGGGTTTTTGTAAAGGGTTAAAAGTCTGTTTTCAAAAGACCTGTGGAAAAGGTCACGCTTCCACAAATTCCCGCTCAAAGACCCCCTGCTTTTTTATCCAACTTGTTAGCACTCATATTATCCTCTTCATTTTAGTCTAATCGTGAGTATGTTAGGACTCGTTGGAAAGCTTTCCTTTTCAATTTTAGAATGTGCGTTCATATTGAGGTGAACCATTTGGAGCCTCAATCAATACAGAAAATCAGAATGTTCAATGTTGTCCACAGATGATTTCTTGACTCCCTTAGGGTTCTCCTTGCTTTGTCTCGCCCCATATCACTCGGCTATCCTTCAAAAGTCCTTCATGCTTATATATATTCTCTCAAAATTCCTCCAATAGCAACCCTTAATGGTTTCATTCATGCTTAAACTCATCTCTTGTCTCTAATTTCCTCAAGCATGATCAACCTTCCAATCCTCTATAGATATTTCAGCTCACTTCAACTCTTTCTCACCTTTCAAAACCTCAAATTCGATGAACATCTCCACTCCATTTTTTTTTTCACACTTCAAGCAGCCAAGTAATTACATCAACCACTTTCCAACTTCTGCCTTCGCTCTTAAACCAGTCATGAGACAACATGTTGAGTCAAAACTCTATCTTATTCCTCAAAACACTAACAACAAAAAGGAAAACACCGCCGGGAATTTTCATCCCAAATAAAGAAAAACAAATTAAGAACAAATAAAAATAACTAAAAAAATGTAAAAAAGAAGTGAGAACATGGATATTAATCCTTATTACCGCCTTAGGGTCATTCCCGTGTTAGTCGCCCTCGCTTTTGCAGTAACGCTTAGACTCATTGAAAAGTACTAGTGCTTCCATTCACCTCAATCATTCATCTCGAAAGCACGTCCTCTTCAGTAACCATTCAGCTCAAGGATGTTCTCTCACTTCTCAAGAAAAGTTGAAACCACTAAAATCCCCTTTAATTACGGCCGGTGGTTCAGCCATTACCCCTTCGGTAAATGGGCCCCTCTATGTGAAGTAGATGTAAACACATTTATGCTTAAGGGGGGACTGCTCAAACACGGGCTCCTTGACGCCAAGTCGCTAATTTTCTACAAGCACATGGCTCTTCGCCTCCATCAAAGGTAATGGTGAAGATTGAACTTTGCTTTCCTCACCTACTATGCAGCTCCCTTTGATTTCAATCCATGCTTGGTTTGAGAAAGAAGTATCTCCTTAGTGATCACACAGGTACATCCCAGGTGCATCCTCCTTCAACCCTGTCACAAAATCAATGGAAAGGACAAAGTCACCACCTTTCACTAAAATGTTTAATAATGCAATGCTCGACTCTCCTTCAAATTTCGCCATCCACTAATGGCTCTTCATTCTCTAAGTTGTTTAGAGTGTCTTGTTCTCAATTTCCAAGACATTTTCACCTTCTTCCAGCGTGATTTCAAGATATGCGAAATTTCTCTAAGACATCAAACAGCTGAGGCATCCATGCATTCAATGGGATTTTTCAAAGTGACACAAAGAGAAATGTCCCAGAAAATCGATCCTCAATGTTTCTGACTAAGTGTCACTGAATCTTCCTATTTTTCTAAATCTAGCACTAGTGTCGACTTGGAAGGTATGTAATCCGGGAATTTATGCTCATGCGCAATTACTCATCTTCTCGTCATCCATGCTCAAATCTGCTCTTAAAGAAGAAACAAACTCCTTTTCTTTCTCTTTGAAATGCTGGGTCAGCCCTTGATGCGCAATACCCTTGTTCCATGAGTGGGTCATTCCACCCTTGATCCAAATGATAATATGAAGTCAAGCCTCGCTTCTGTGGAGGCAATTCCATCTCACTCTGAATATTCTCCATGAGTATCCTTACAAATAAGAAAAACAAAAGAAAAGAGAAAGTACACAAAAATACTAATAGTAAAAATAAAATAACAAATAAAAATAAAAACCTAAGAAACAACTCACAACCAAAATAAAATAAATCGTCGGGAATTAGCAAATCTTCCTGCCTTCTAAAATGTCAACTTCCAATGAGAGAAAGTGAACCAAGCAATCCTCGTAAAGAATCTACGCCAAAAAACTTGTTAAGATAATTAAATGATGTATATGTGTAACATGGTCAATGGAGTGAATGTGGTAAATACCAAAAACCAGATGAAACAAAAAGTGGGTATACCAAAACAGTCGAAAGATACTAACACTCAAACCCCTTCCTCGCAAGTGCACGTGGTCATACAAGTGGCTAAAGCTGACTCTAGGAGTCCCCGACATCGCACACCCATTTAGATCGAGGTTCTCTCTAATCGAACCCAGATCACCCCCATTACAGCGCTTCACTATTTATAGCTTTACCAAGTAGATGTCGGGACAAATCTAATCAATTGAAACAAAACTGATTTAAAACTAATCCTAAAAAATCGCCTCAAATAAACAACAAACTACTTAATTTTGTAAAAGGTATAGAAGAGAGTCACTAGTGGACGGGGATAATTATTTACAAAAAATGCTTTGCATTTCAAAGCGCAACATTTGTGAGTCAATGCCAGATTTTTCCAAGAGCAATGTAGTATACTGCATTTCTCCATACACCACGACATTTCACTATCCACACCATATTCCTTTCGTATTTAAACGGGTCTAAATAGCTACTTGTAAAATTTAGCTCTCTTTAAGATTTGATTGTTTTCTTTTTCAATACTCGCTGTAACCATTTCTCGCAGAGGACCAAGAATTCCCACCCCATAGAAAGGAAAATGCCTTCTCCAATGTAGTAATCTGAGTCTCGTCTCAAATCTAATAAAATTTTCTATCCCTTGATTAGGATCTTTGCTAACACGGATCAAGATCCTTTATCAAACCAAGGAGAAACCTCTCTGATCAACTGAAATTGACATCATCTAATTAATCCTCACACCGCGAGTAAACAAGAGATTCATCAAAGTAATTTTTCTCAAAGTTCAAATCTGTAAGATACGGGCCTAACATACCCCTAAGTTACCGCTCTACTCTTAGGAATCTCCATCTCCGTGCCACCGTGAGGGCCTCCCTGAAACGTATTCAAAGATCTCTTTTGGGTATAAGCCACTACACAGATCTCAACACCCATTATATGAACAAGCATCAATTATATAAATTCGCATTCAAACCCACAAAATAACCCGAAAATCGCAAATCTAAATGTTCCAACACTAAACCCCAACCCTAGGGTGTTTAATGTTCCACATCGGATTCCAATCATCACTAATCAAACAAAAGCAAGAAAATGAATAAAGAAACTATATAGCAAAGACAGAAAAAATCCGTGATTGAGCTTCAATCTTCCTCCCCACACAGCAGAAATTGACTATCCGAGCACAAAGACTAAATCTCAATAGAAATAAAACTGCCTTTAAAAACTCACCTAAGATATTAAAAATAAAACCCAAAGAAAAACTGAAGAAATGTAAGGCTAGAGAGAGAAAACCATGAGAAGAGAGAGAAAAACCCAGATTTTTAGCTTCAATCTTTTTCTCTCAACCTTACATGGAAATCAATCTCCTATTACACAAAGACCAAATCTCTTCAAGAAATAAAATAAAGCAAAAAAATTACTCCTGATTCCAAAAGAATCAAAATATGTAGAAAAACAGAAAATGGTAAATTAGAGAAAGAACAAAGATCGAGAGGCTCTCCAATTCTCCGCCACTTCACGAAAAATCAGTATATATATGGTCCTGGGGTGAAATGGCTTGAAATTAGGGTCAAATATCACTTTTCGGCCTTTAGGTTTCTGCTAGCAAATGTGGTCGCGACATCAATTCCGGGGTCACGACATTAATCTTACGCGACATCAATTCGCAGGTCGCAGATGATCGCAAACCGTACGCAACACTCAATTCTGGTCGCGACATCAACTGATACAATCGGGTTTTTCTTTCTAACTTCATCGGCCATAACTTCTTCGTTAACCTCGGATTTAAAGCGCAGAGTACCAAGTGGAGTTATCTTGAATGTAGAATGCATCCATGAGGGAATTTGAACCGGTCGTGATGTCTGAAGAGCGCTTAAAGCATGGCACTCATCCTTCAGTAGAATGAGACTCGCTTGACTCTTCTTTGAAATATATTGCTCATTTTCGCCAATCCACTATAAGCCATCAATAATCCTAAACCAAGCTTTAGAGGAAATTTCCTAATGATTTTACATGAATATGGATATAAATGCACAAAATAACATGTGAAATGAACTAAAACATAGATGCAGAGTTTTCAGACTCATCAACAGTATGTTCATATCCTCAAGATATGGGGCAAGATGTTATTTGATTCGTGTACGATCCATCCATCACGCACGCTATGATGCAAAGCTGTGCCAGGTCGGCGCCCTGAGGAGCCCTGTGGACAGTGAGCCTCCTCGGGTGATCAAAGCGAGGTTACAATGATACGTCGTGGTTACGAAGTTAGAGAGATCTCCTGATTCTACTCATGTTGACTCGAGGGTCTCGGGACATGTCGGGAAGTTCAATGGATGATCCTTTCTGGATGGATCGGGCCTGGCTACCATGAACCAGTATCGACAGGAGCGTAGAGGGCGCCACCGCCAGCACTGTTACTTGCATCATTTGCCAGATTTCTGCGAGTGATGGAAAACAGATTTTGCCCCTGATATAAATTAAGTCCGTGTCGCACACAGGTGTCAATAAAGTGCCTACCTTCAGACTATGAACCACCAGATCCACCCTCGGCAATCCACAGCAACATGGACGCTTTTCCACGACCACCTGATCGCCCTCCAATGGCGCTCAGACTCACTGTTGCCACTGCATCGCCTCATCCCCAGCACTCACACAAGATAAACAAATGAGCCCAGGAACTCAGAGTCCGCGCTATTTCACCGGACGGTGGGTTCATTGACCGGCAAAGATCAACACTGGGGCGCCCGTCGGCTTGAAAAACAGAAGGGAAGATACCGCAAGACCCTTCTCGGGATCAGAATGACATAAAGTAACACTATGGCTACAGAACCCAAGAACTCAAAATTCCATCGCATGATTGACTACATTTCAAGCCGACGCCCAGAGGAGCTGCAGTCGATTCCAAGATAGAATTCAAACAACCTAGTTCATTAATTGTACCTTGAAATGGTGATGATTTGATATCCCCAAGACAAGGTTTTGTGAATGCCACATGCACCCCTTGAAGCCAATGGGATGCCCTTCAGACTGAATCAATTTTCAAATGGCATTCATTTTTGATCTCATGGCAGGGTATTCCTGAACCCCAGATTTAGACTAGCCTATTTAGCTCTCTGATGACATTTATGCCACACCCCACCAAAGTGGGAGCGGGCTGAGCACTACTGAGACCGCTTTATAGCTGCTACGAGGAAAAGATTCATCACTAGTCAAGGTCAGCAAGCACAGCCAATGCCCGAGGCGGAGGCTAGATAACGCAACATCAGGCGGCTTTGAATTCCAGAAGGTCTCAGCCAGATTAGCCGACAGGCCGGGGTTTACCAAACACACTTAGTTTCGGATCAAGCCGGGTGCCTCAGATGAGACACTGGCCTAGGCATTCCTGGCCACGGACCCAAGTGATGATCAAATTTTGTGGGCGACAGGCCAAGTTTGATCTGGGTATGGACTGGAAGGTAGATGCGGGCCCCAGAGTTTGACAGACTTTACTACAAATCACATTCTGAGGCCCCTATTGGACAGCACTTAGTGTATTATGATGTTCTCAGAGGCCTAATCGCAGCTGCCTTTGATGCACCCAGAGGTGTAGCCATGGTTCCCGCCACGGAAAAGAATCAGTAGAATTACCCAAGACAGCACACACGGATTAAAGCATTTAGTCTTCGCCGAAGATTCTAAGGCCACCCACTTACACGGCGTAGAGCCTGAGTGCACTCTACCATAAATGTCCCAGCTATATCTCACGACGGATCTTTAATCATGAGGCAACTGCATGATGAGTCCCAGGATTAAGAATATCGCTCTGTGATTACCATCTCGCATGAAATGGGTATCAGCGACCACGTGTCACCGGAGTATTTGGCTAGTATAAATTCCTTATGCGATGCTCTTGAGACTCAGGGATGTTGGGGCTATAAAGACGCGCGCAGCTCGTGGTACGTCAGAGTCAAGATCGCACCCGGCTCGGAGCGAAAGCACTTATCCCACGCTCACCACAGCACAACTTTCCAATCTACGCATGCATGGTCATCAAAGAGGCGAATCCATACGGTGTAAAGCCGGCACACGCCGTTGTTAATGCCGCTCGACCATAAGGGTAGCCCGGAAGAGCACTTAGTCTCATGAAATCACTCATAACAACATTTCTTCCATCAAACAGTACTAGATATGTCTTCATAAGGAGGTATCAGACGGGAGGACCCGCATCACCAATATGTCGAACTTGAAAGTAGAGGTGTAGAGCTCCATTACTAGTCCCGATCCTGACAAAGACAAACCCTCCACAAGTGGTCTGACACGACGTTGTCTCTCCTCATGGCTTATCTTACAAGAGCTCAAGGTCGACACTTAAACACCCTGTAGCTCTAGGCCCATGACCCACTTACCCCCACAGGATGCCCAAGAGAGGGAGCTGGCTCGTTCAAGCCGAGGAAGCCATCACAACCTGAGGCTTCATCATCCTCTGAGACATTCCCAGATGAGGAAAATCGTAGCGCACTGCTTGGTTTACCGCCATGTCGTGCGCCCCACAAGGTATCGCGCCTATGCTGGTGCACACCCTCGTGATCCAACTCCTGCGTAGTTGATCGGAGGGATCGAGGTCGACACCTTGACGGGGAATCTCTCTGCGGAGGCGATCCGTGCATATGGATAGCCGGACCAGCTCCGAACGTAAGACCGCGGAGGCTGAGGCGAGAGTCTGGGCGGAAGCCACTGCGGGATGGAGAGCTTCAACGCGGCACTTATATCATCGATGTAGCCACCCCATCCCTATCGCTTAGGGACGAAGGTAACGCGACTCCACCGCCACTTGTGTCTTATTTCCATTTTCATACGCACTGAAGATGCCTAATTCCTGCACATAATGCATCCCCGTAGTGATCACACAACTTATCGCAGTACCGTTTGGCTGAGGAGAACAAACCGAGAAAATCTGAAACTTTCCGAAAAAGGGTAAAATAAAATTCTCAAAAAATCCAAAAATTTTTCAGATTCTGAATACTTTAAACTTTGACTAATCACCCTTAATCATCTCACAAAATCCATTTATCATGTCGACCGTCGAATTCTAAGATAAGAAGAACCCACGTCTTAGCACGTGTCTGTGTCAAAACTCATTGGTAAAAGATTAGCTGATGGACAAAAGTCACATATACGCCATGTACCATGTCACACATGTCGCATTATCAGATGAAAAGCATGACATGAAAGAAAATAAAAAAGGAAAATGTTTGTGAAAGGAATTTCGACTTAAGATCGCTCCACGAGAATCGCAGGTCACATTGTCCAACAACATCGAGGGGCCCATGAATTGTTTTTAAGGTTATCCAACAACGCTTCGAGGGTACAAATATGTTTACCGAATCTTTAGTAAGCTTCGAGAACAAAAAGTTTTTGTTTTGAAAACTATGATTTTACTCACATTCGCTTAGCATGTGTGAGGAGCTCTGCTAGGGACTCGAGATACGGGTTCGGGGCATGTAGACATTCAAGTAGGATCATGTATTTACTTGAGTGTGATTGTTTGCCATGACATGTGCACTTAGGTGGGGAGTAACCCATGTAGGAAATTATCATTACTGGGCTTTGCTCACCCTGTCGAGGGATCACTATTTGGGCACAAGTGAGCGTATATGACGACGCGTCACCAGCGTCACAGCTTTAGAAGAAAGTCAGTCATGGGCTTTGGAAGAGACTTTTGTATAACATGTATTAGAAATTGTACATTTTAATATATGTTCAATTAAGAGTGATTTATTAACCCTCGATCCATTTTTCGTAATATAGTCATGATTTCACAGCACGATGCAAATTCAAGTGGCCATTATTTTACTCACATGCGAACCTCCCAAAGCATTACTGCTAATTGTCGAATAAGTTTTGTACTGCACTTCCCTCGTACAAAGGAGACTCCCGCCCGATTGAATACACTGTTACCCGACATCCACGAAGATTCACGGCACGATCCAAGTTGTCAAATCAACCCTGTGGAATGGGGCCACATTGAAATGACCAACTCGAAGCCTAATGAAAACAAAATACAACAACATGCTAATGCAGTTATTACAGGATGTAAAAAAAAAAATCTACTAAATTAAAAATCAAATTTTTTTAAATACCAAAAATCTATTTGTTATTTCAAAATTTTTATTTTAATTATATATCTAATTAATGCATTAAAATAAATTAGCGTTTATTACAAAAAATGTATTCACAAAGGGTAATTAATATTCTAATAAATAAGTAAATTATAAAAATATATTTGTATTCATAATAAATAGTAATTAATACTATAATAAATAAAATATTAATTTTCATTTGTTATCTATCAATCCTAAATTTTAAATTTGAAATACTATGAGTTAAAACTAAATTTTATTTTCTTCTCAACACAAATATAAAAATAATATGAGAAACACTTTCCTTTAAGTTTCAACAAAAATAAATATTATTATCTAAATACTATGGAGCACTTGGCTTTTCTTGATAGACTGCGCAAGCCTATGATGCAAATCCACTCATAGACTAGTTTGTAAGAAAATATGCATGGCCTACAGAGTAAGCTTTTTTTAAATAGTAATGAACCATAGCAAAGAGATGCTCTTCCTTTATACAAACTGGGAATCATTTCCCCACTTACTTCAATGGTGGGAATTTTGATAAATTGTAACATGTTTTCCCAGACCAGCCGATCTCATTTGAACCAAATTCAAGTTACTTAGTCGATCCTCCCTTCTTACGTTTATCAAAAATATTTAAAACGTATAAGAAGAATCTCCTTATGCTTCAATTTTCTCTCTTCCCACTCAATCTGCTTCTTTTTCAGTAAGTAAAGAATTGAAGCTACCTAGAAAACCAAAACTGTCATCTTCAACTGTTCCATTCACATTTAAGTATAAAAACTTCATCCTTACCAGTATTCCTTCACCACCTCACTCACTTCCCCACCAGCTAGCTCCCTTAAAGGTTTGAATCTCTTCATCCATGGTCATGAAGTTGCTCGCAATACTTTCCATACTCTCCATCACCAGCTCCATTGTTGCAGCACAATCAACGCCGATCAAACCAAGGAAAATCTGCCGTAGAAAGCCACATAAGGTTGCCCGGAAACCAAGAAACTACATATCACTGTCGGAAAGCGAAGAAATAGCTTCTTCCCGATGGTGGTAGTACTCTATGTTGCCGACAGGCCGCGCAGAACTGCGTTTTCGGTAAGCCCCACAAAACGCCGTCGTGGAGGTCGAGCCCTGGCCCGGATTACTGCGGGGGAAATGCACACACACGGAAGGATAGATTTCAACTGCAGTGTATGGATGCAAACACACCAAATATGCCGCGAAGCGCGCCACCAGCATCCTCATGATCCACATCATCGGTAGCTGCGCCATCATTGCCAGGAATGGATACTTGTGTTTATGGATGCAGTTACGCTGATTCTAATTATAAATTCATCACTAAAAAAAAATAGCTATAGTATGATCTTATAAACGGTTTGAAGTTTTACTTTTCTCCGAAGTTCACTTACAAAAATACTGAGAAATAAATTTTGGGACAAAAAAAAAAAATGAAACCAAATATAATTAAATTTGTACTCCTTGATCCTACCTTTATTTTAGAGAGATTCTATTTACACCCCATCCATTTCATAGCCACCCTATATATACATCCAAATTTTTTCTCAAATACAAATTGGGGTGTATAGAGAAATTGATGGGGGTGTAAATAGAATTTCTTTATTTTATTTTATTTTTATTGACATTTTGAAAAAAAAATATATTAAATTTTACAATGGTTGGGGTAATGTATAATGACAATTTTATATATAGATACTGGGTTATGTTTTGTTCAACTGACACGGGGTAGCTATTGATAACTTAGTTATAAATTAATGCCTGATAAAAATAACTTATAATCGTTTAACGTTATCCACCCATACACATCAAAGGGTAAACAACTATGTAAAGAAAATGATTTTTTAATATTTTAATATGAGCATAGAACAAATCACAGACAACTTTTTTTCTTTGTTGGGTCGAGGATGTTTGAAAGCAACCAATTAAGTGAATAGGTCTCTTGATAGTTGATTAGAAGTTTTTATTAATTGGCATATAAAGAGTTGGACCCAGGCAAATCGCTTATTCAATTAACTCAACCAATCACCTATGAGAGTGGTGTAAATCGAGAAGGATTCTTGTTCTTTAATTAGCAAAAGAGCCAAATAATATTATCATATCTCGACCTATGACTGTAAATAAACATTGACACGTGTAAAAGTCTAGTACACCAATTAAAAATGAAAGGTCAAAATCTCGCATTGCACGCCAATGGTCCGGAAGTGAAATTTCCTTTGGCACACCTACATATAGATAGTTGGTAAACTGGATTAGTCTTGGTGTCCATTTTGCTATGCTAATGGTCAAAACAAGGAGTACAAGCTCATCTATGTTCCCATTTCTATTTGACCTGGCACACGCTGACTGAACCCACCTCTAACCCATACAAACATGGCTAAAACGAGCTACAAACCCGCTAAACCTTAAAAATCAAGTAAAAACTTGTACTTTACAAATTCATTATTTTCAAATAAAAAAGAATATACAACAAATCTATAATAATAATTAATATATAAATGATTAAGTCTGGGAAACAATATAATAATAGTAAACAAACATAAATAAATGGAATAATATTATAATAATCGTTATAACCAAAGTATCAAACTAACTAAATCAAATAAATTAAAAACAATAAAATAACAAATTAATAATATATATGAGAAAAACAACTTCAAAATATCAAATGAAATCCTTACATGTCTCTAATCTTCATCCTCATCCTCTCCTTATATCTAATAATAAATAACATATGATTCCACGTTAAACATTCCACATTAGAAATATGTATATATCCCTCAGGTACTTTGATTTATTATCATCTATTAATTAATTTAGAATGTTAGCAACATAAATTTTGTTTATGTTTGGAATAAAAAATTAGTTTTTTTTCCAAAAATGTATCTCAATCGTAAAATAATGAAATATCCTATTTGTTTGAGGTAAATTCATGTTGTTAAAAGATATAATTATATCGTGAAAGAAATTAGTATATATTTTTGTTGAATTATTTCAAAAATAATATTATTTTTAAAAATATACACTAGTTTAAGTAATAAAATTATTTAACTATACCGATAATTTAGTTATTAAATTTGAATTTTAATTTATAAACTAATACATCTTCATTTTTATTAAAAAAAACATAAACGATGTTATAGTACTAAAAGGATAAATAAAAATGTAATTGTAAATATTTAAAATAGAATTAATGAGATAAATAAAATATATTTAATATTTAAAACTGTGACTTATTTAATTCAAATGCATTCCGTAAATTTTCATATAAGATTTTTTAAATATTGAATTATCATAGAGTAAATTGTATATTAAAAATACATTTAGAAATTGAAAATAAAATAGTTAAAAACAACAGTCTTCTAATATATTAGCCATATATTAGTAATAATAATAATTTTAAAACTCCTTATTACAAATATGAAGAAAATATCAAATTTTTATATACGAATCATCGAAAATCTCAATTACTAAGCTAGTTACTTAAAAATGAAATAAAAATTCATTAATGGTTAATCCCAGCGCAAAACCATACACGCCATTAAAACGGCCCAGCCAAATCGACCTGATTATTCAAGTCTTTAAATTTGCCTAACCTAACTCACTAAAAATTCTAAGCTAAAGATATTGCTAAATTTCACCACGTAGATATGTTAACCCCGCTGCAGTCGAGTGATCGGCCCAAAATAAGAAGACACTCCTGCCCCGGGGTTTATCTCATGTGACGCCCTGTGACCCGGGGTCCGTCGACAACCCGCCAACTCGCTAAGATCCTTGAATGCCGAGCAACCGACACCACACCACCGTGTCCCCTTTCCGATACCCATTAACGTAAAATCGAGTAAAGTCTCCTTCACGGGGAGTCCCAAAAATACAACCCCGATACTCATATGCAACATGGCCTGGTCTGGTTCAATCAATCCCCATCAAATCCACACATACGAGTAAAACACCCCACGTATGGTCTATTTGGTCCATACTAAATATTATAAGGCTACCTGACTACAGGCAAACCATATGTAACCATAAGAGCTTAAGTTGTATATCATTATTATACTGTAAATGATATATCAAAATTACGACATTATTATACATGTTTTTACAAAATATAACCCAAAGCCGCAATCCCAGCTCTTCACAATCACTGCTTCCTGGAGAGCGCCGGCCTCCCCATAGCCACTCGACCGGAAGCCAGGTCCCACCGACTAGGGTGAGCAATGCCCAAGAGTGAAGTGAATTCCTATAAGCGGTTTACTCCCCACCTAAGTGCGCATGCAGTTTAAAATTCCACATGATTCAAGAAAATGCATGTCTTGCCTTCCAATGTTCTGCGATGTCATGGATGAGAATGTGACTCACCCTATCCCATGTCCCAAGTCCTCCGTGACTCCTCACATACACACATGCCAAGCTGAAAACCACTGGTCATCGGTGTTTCACTCCAACGAATTTCTTTATCCAAACAAAAAGCTTTTGTTTTATAA
>JAEQBH010007163.1:0-97364 GCA_016808115.1 Tetrastigma voinierianum
ACGTGCCCCAAGAATCTCACTAAAGAAACCAAAATCTACACCATCGAATTCTTGGTATACAACTCGATGTTCTCTCAAGGTCTAGAGAACAACCCTTGCGACCCTCATGATCCTCCTGACTTGGCAGATCACATGTCAGCCCATGAAACCATAACGAACTGATTTAGGTAGGGTCAATACCTTATGCATGAGATCATGAATGCCACTTACATTCGCCAATTTGAAAGGCATCACCGTGGAACTCAAAAATGAACATATCGCAGTTTCCTAAACGCCATCTTAGGGATGTCTGCCTCCCTAACCCTCTACTGATGGTAACCGATGCGGAGATCTATCTTGGAATAAACCTCGCGCCTCTCAATTGATCAAACAAATCATCAATCCGCCAGCGGGCACTCTATTCTCGAGAACCTTAATAAACCGCTGATAGTCAATACATAGTCAAGTGGTCTTATCTTCTTCGCAAACAACACTAGAGTGCCCCAAGGTGAAGTGCTCGGTCTAATAAAACCCCTGTCTAATTTTTCTTGTAATTGGACCTTGAGTTCTTGCAACTCAACAAGCGCCATCCTTTGTGGAGTCATAGAAATAAGCAATGTACCAGGGTGCAACTCAATAGTGAAGTCTACAACCCTCTGCAGAGGTAATCCTGGTAGTTCTGATAGGCGTTTACATAATTGTGTTTTAAAGATATGCAATAAGAAATGAAAATTTCCTAATCGCGCAAGTGTATGCTCGTCAAGTAATATAGTGTACTCAAGGTATGGATATCGATCCACAGGGAAAATCTTAATCATGGGAGGCTAAGTACCAAAATTATAATACTACTTTAATATTCAAACTAAGCAACCTGATGGCTAAGGAAAGGAAACCAAGATTAAAATTAATAATGTAATCAGGCGCTTTCAAACAAAGACGCACTAAACGTGCAAAAGGCTAGGTGTCGTGTCGCTGGGCAAATTTACTATGTAATGTCGAGGTTCCATTCCATTGCATTCCAATATATGTGTTATCCAAGGCAATTTCTTATCTAATGTAATGGAAAGCCTTCTCAAGGTCATTTAACCTCCCTTTATCACTAGGTTTCTTGCTCTTTGGCTCAACCCCAAGCATTAAAGGTGCATGAAATTCCAAAGAACTCCTGCTTCCTAATTATTGATAATCCTATTATACCAAGTTTATTAGCACTCACCTATGTCTAATTCTTCATTCACTTTTCAAATCTTACAAAGAACCACTCACATATTAAGATTGATAAGAAATTAATATGTTAATTTTAACCAAGCATGAGTTAATGGTAAAACAAATATATAAAAGATAATGGAATTATGAAAAGTCAACACTTAAACATAGTATTCATGTCCAATTCACTACCAACACCCTAAACCACTTAAATTAGAACGTAATGATAATATGCACCATTATAAATGAAAATTAAGACTCGATAATGAGAATAGAGAAACTTCAATGATCGAGGAATGATGATCTCCAAATTTCAAGTCTCTCTCTAAAAGGGCCTTCGTTCCTTTCCTGATCCAAAACCGAGCTCCTCAAACCCTAGCACAAGCTATGTTTTTCGACCCCTCAAAAATGGAATCTCTGCATCCTTTTATAGCTTTTGCTCGAGATAAGGTTTGTCAAGCTTCCTCGCGACGCCATGACGCTGAGCCGCTTCGCACCATTCTTCTTAACTCCTACAAGGCTCCATTTCAAAGACTTTTCCTACACCCAACAATACAAAACTAAATATTAGAAAAGTAATAAAAACGAAGTCATATATATATGAAACCGATCCAAATCTCGCTAAATCTCGGGTTTGTAATGAGTGTTTCTAGGCACTCATCAAGTTCATCTAGAAAAATATCCTCATACTCACAAACCACTTGAGGTATACCCAACTCATGTCTCACCTCGTCCTCCAGGGTAAGCCTTGCTAGCCAACCCATCAATTGCCCATGCCATCTAGAATCAGACACGTACCAAAGTAGCATCGAGCTTAAACGAAAGATAACACAAACATCATCCCATCGTGCAAAGAACCCTCCCGTAATCACAATCAATGACGACTTGCAAACGCCAACCATTTATCCCAAGGATGACATCAAACTCAGACATATCCATGACCCTAAGGCCCACAGTGAATAGAATCCATGAGACTTAACTCACAATCCCAACATTTGATCAATCTGGCCACCCTTGGGCCTTGGTGAGAACTCACATGTAACGACTCTTCCAAGGTTTCAACCTCTAAGCTTAAATATTTCACACATGATGCAACAATGAATGAATGACATGCACTAGAATCAAACAACACTCTTGCCCATAAGCAAAATAGTAGAAATGTACCCTGAATAACCCAATTAATCGCAGCCCACCGGAGTAGTAACGGGCGTAGACACTCTTAGGTCCTCGGTCCCGCTTGTGTGCTCCTAGCTCTGACCTCGACCTATTCCTAGCCCATCCGTACAACGCAGCAGTAGGGTCAGCAAGACCCCGAGACCGACATCGTTCCCCCCCGCCCATTATGGGGTGAATGAGGAAACAAATGTGTCTGTGCATGTCCCATTAACGATCGACTGGGTGTTCCATAACTCCGATCCTTGTCTCCGAGGACAACTCGGCCTCATGTGTCCAAAGGGTGGCAATGGAAACATGTCCTTCGGGCTCGATCGCAAGAGACCGAACGCCTCCCATCGCGGATGATCGACCTCGCGCTCGCCCCGCCCCCAAAAACCCCGTGATGTGAAGTCCTCTACTTCTTCCTCGAATCCAGAAGAAGAAGGTTGGCTCTCCTTTCTCTTATCTTGACGCCGCATCCCGATGCTCCACGCTGCCGTCCACCTCCCCTCTCAATTGCCATAGTCAGTTTCGACCATCAAGTCTATATCTTATAGGAGGAGTCCCACAATTTTACCCCAGATGGACAATTTCAGATCATCATAAAATTTAAACACTTTATCCATGTCCATGGCCACATAATCATCAATGAAAATGATAATTTGGTGAACTTTAGCCACACATTCGGTTAATCACATCGTTTCTTGTTTCAAAGAGTAAGAACTCGAAGCAGATGTCGTGTGATAACGAAGTACTTTACCCATGAAGAGCTCATGAACTCTTCCCATGTCATTGCCTCTAAGTTCCTTGAGGCTTTGACCAAATCCCACCATACTTGGGATTCACCCTCTAACTAGAATGCAGCTAGCCTTATCCTCGTGGCATCGAAGGTGATCTCCATAGCCTCCAAAATCTTGCCAACTTGCCGGAACCAATGATCAGCTTTCATCAATTCCCCTCCTCCCTTGAAGGTTGGAGGATGATGTGCCTTAAACCTTTGGAGGTTACTCGGTTCTCCTAGTCTACACGTAAATCAAACTCCTTGCAATGGTGGTAGCCACTACACTTCATTACAGAATGGTAATAGCCGCAACCCGTGACGCCCCTTTCTCCCATTCGAATCCGGACATCGGTCCGAACCTGATCTAGATGCCTGATATCGTGACGCCCCACCTCTGCATAGGATGTCAAGTGAGGGGTCATCTTTTTTTTTTTTTTTTTTCTTCACATATAAACTTTAAGCTAGTTCATTCATATAATGTTAAAACATTTAACTCAGATATATTATGTAGCAAATGGACATAAAATATATATATACAAGCTCCATATATATGAAAATGTTCAACATTTACAATATTTACATTGGTTTACAAAATTTCATATACAAAAAATGTATCTAAAGGTCTTCCACCCATTGATGCGCGGCCTTCGTCGATGGATCGGCCTGGCCCTTCGTTTCCTCTTTCTCGTACCTACACCTGATTGAACACCTGCTAAGCTCTTTACGCTTAGTGGGAATTAATACACATGGATGACCTCTATTAAGGGTCACCACACTTCTATACAAATGCATATAACACAGATAACATTTACATATTCTTATCATTTCTCATATATATATATACTTTTCATAACCGCCATTTCTATCATCTTCCATATACTTTCATGTCATTCAGAGACTTTACTGTTTCAGAATCGCATTATCATCGCATAAAGAAATAAGATGCTTTTCATATCATGTCATATATTCTCTACGCTTCATTCGTATACCCGCCATTTTCTTTATGTTTCATGTCCGCATAAACCTTGGGCGGATACAGAAACTATATGTCCGGCGCCTGTACTCACTGGGTGGTAGAAATAAAGGGTCTATAAGGGTCCAAGGCACGTTATCATTGTATGAGACAATGACCATCTATAAGGGCCCGAAGGCGTTGTGGTGACCCTTTCGGGGCCACCGTGATGATCTATCTCATCGAGCCCGAATAGGGCCTGAATGTATTAGAACTTGTATCGCTGCGGACTTGTTTTTCCCATAGGCGCCCATCCCATCCCTACACCGGGTTACAAGCGATTGATGACATGTATTTTATGTAATTATATATCTCATATTCGATAATTGTGTCATTCCAGTAATCATATGGCATTATATATACAATCATTATTCATATCTTTTAATTTTCATATCTCGCATTATATGCATAAATAACTAACAGCACCATGTATTATATTTATTTATGAATTCATATGGCGTTCATAATATGAATAATTATGGTTACTGCAGGCCTACGGTTTTTCATGATTTCTAAGACGAATATGAGTTTCCAATTTTATCAATATATCTATTGATGAGTTTAATAGCCGACTCAATGGGCTTTCCATGGAGTCGAGAACACCAGATAGGAGTTAGGACGGGAAGGAGTTATGACTGCCGAGTTGGAGTCATACGTAGTCACACCGACGAGGCGGCTGGCTATTTGGTAGCCTAACCTTTGTAAACTCGGTCTAACACCTCGGTCTGACACCTTCTATCCTCCTCAGGCATATGAATGGATTCTTGACTCAATGAGATTTCCATAGAGTCCAAGAACACCCCAAACGGAGTTCGGACGAAGAAGTTATAACCTTCCGAAGTTGGAGGGTCATCGTAGTCAACTTGGGTGGTGACACAGGCGGCAGCTGGGATAGGGTCTACGGGTTGACCTGGCGGCCTCCTATAGGATGAGGTCCTGCTGACCTTTGCTGACCTCTTTAGGATGAAGTGCTGACCTATCTTGGATTGGGAATTCTGAAGCCTATCTTTGGATGGTCTGAGCCTCCTGGGGATGAGGTATCTTGGCCTCTGTTTGGATGGTCTGGCGGCCTCTACGAGGATGAGGTATCTTGACCTCTGAGGATGAGGTCTGCGGCCTCTGGCTGTATGAGGTGCGCCCCCCGGCCTCTGGGATGGTCTGGCCCGACCTACGGGATGAGGTCACGGACTAACCTCATGGGCTGACCTCTCGCCCATTTGGTGATGATAAAAGACCATAACTTGGTCCTCACAGGGGTGAAATTAGAATTCAAAGAAGCTAACATTAGTTCATTGATGTGGCTACAATTTACCGAAGGAGCTTGTGCCAAATTTCCTTTATTTCTAATCAAACCCCTTCTAAAGGTCAGAATTTATTGAGTATGATCGAAAATAGGAATTTTCTTTGGATTATTTCTGTTGGGCCTTCCCCAAGAAAGCACATATATAGGAGCCTTGAGAGCTCTTCCTCCAGCTCAATCCTAACATAAGAAATGAGTTTGGGAGTTTCCAAACCTAAACCATACTCAAAAGAAAAGGTTCCAAACCATGTGCTCCCAACAACTATAGACCAAAACTACACAAATCCATGCTATTATGCAAAAATCGCACTTTTCCATACGAGGAACAACAAGTCAGCTAACCAGACATGTATCCACAGTCTTCTTCTTCTTTCTCTTCTGCTTTACCTATCTTATCACGTGTTTGCTCTCCCTTTCTCTCCAGACCAAAATGAGATATTTAACCAGTGCTTTATCGCTTCTTGATCTTATCCCTCTTTTATTTCACTTTCCAGGAGTCAAGGAGGAAACTTCCTCCTCTTCCTTCAACCACTTGTCTCTTGGCAATTTTTCTTGTATTTCATTTAATATCTTTCTTTGTATTACTCTTTGGTCCTCGATTTCTCGTATTTACAAATCAATTTATGATATTTTTACAATGAGCTCGAATCTTCTTTCTTATTGTAATTTGCCTGCATATTCCACACTTTTGTTTTTATCTTTATTTTGTCGGAGCCAAATATCATGGCTTACTTTTGTATATCCTAAACATGTTATCAAACCGTTAGGGTATAATTCGGGGTGTTATAACTCTCCTTCCCTTAAAAGAATTTCGTCATCGAAATTCACTTACGATTCGAAGAGTTCTGCGAGATCTTTTTGTGCTCCTCATAATTGCTTGGCTCCCAGTAGGCTTCTTCTCTCTTAGTGGTGTTGCGGAGCACTTTCACTAGCAGTACTTGTTTGTTCCTTGCATTGTTTCCTTACTCTCGAGCTAGAATGGTCTTTGGCTCCTCATCATATGGCCAAATCCTCTTGTACTTATATCTAACACACTTTGGTAGTAACGTAATGCGACTCATGGTATCTCGAAGCATCGACCGCCAGAGCACATCGTGTAATTTAGCTGACTCCCGGAGGAATGCGATCGATAAGCCACAGGGGCCAATACGTTTCCAAAATCTCAAATGGCCACATGAACTGGACTGACTTGCTTTTGACCAAACCTTAGAATTTTCCTCCATGGTGATACCTTTAAAAGACCTTGTCTCCACGATTATATTCAATATCTCTTCTCTTTAGGTTGGCATAAACACATTGATCACTAAGCCTTTAACCTCTATTGAATAACTTGTACTTTCTCTTATGTATATTTTACTATGTTTGGACCTATCGGTTTATGCTCATTCAGTGCATCGGCCTACAGGGAGTTCTACATTAGGCCATACAAAATCTTCATATGGTACCATATGATAGCAGTAACTGTATTGGAAGAATTCCATTAATGGAATATACACATCCCGACTTCTGGTGACACAACCTCGAAACATATCTTGAGCACTTGAATCGATCTCTCCTATTGTCCATCTATTTGCGGATGGAATCTTTTGTCTTGAAATTTAGCCTAGTACCTAAAGTGTGCAGTAGTTCCTTCGAACCTTGATGTAAAACGGATCTCTATACATTACTGATAGACATGGCTTTACCATGCGATAGCACAATCTCATCCACATATAACTTCATTTAGTCGATCCATAGAATGATCGATCATTTATTATAAAAATGGCGGCACAGACATCTATAATCACTTGATTGATCGTGTTTTGTTGTGTGAGGAAAAGCGAACACAAAATCCATGACGAATGTTATCCACTTCCATTGAGGAATTGGAAGAGTTAACAAATATGGGCGCGGGTGATGACTTTGACTTGTTAGCCGTCAAAACCGCTTGGAGCACATACTCGATCCCATCTCTTTTCATTCCTTTCTGTAAAAGCGTTTTAGGTCTGCGGTATCTTATTCCCTCGGGATGCCATTAAATCTGAGTATTATGAGCCTCATACCTGCTTAACTTTGCTTTAGCTCTTTATCATGGCGCACATAGATGATACTTTGGAAATACTTGAGGGGCTTTTTTTTTTTTTTTTTTTTTTTATTCTTTCCCACTCTAAAAACTTGGTCTTGTCACCATCTTTAACCATGTAACTTTTAGCAGCTCTTGTGTCATTTTCTACGCATCTATAATTATTTGCTTTAACAGGTTGCGCTTCTAGTTGAGCTAACATGGCTCCATCATACGCTGGTATCAATCAGCTGTCTTTGTGGTGACATTGCTACCCTTGTCTTTTCGGCTTAAGCATACGCTACTATATTAGCCTTTCAGGTGGTAGTTTATGATCTGATCGTAATCGACATACTTTAACACCTCATTGTCTGAGAATTTAACTCTTTACTGCGTTAGTAGTGCGAGACTCTTATGGTCGGTGTAAATTCACTTTTCCCCGTATAAGTAGTGTCGCCATATTTTTAAAAGCAAACACTTTACCACAACTGACTCTAGGTCATGAGTGGGATAATTTTGTTCATGTGGCTTCAAGCCCATGCAGGCGCATAAGCCCTTTACTTTCCCATCTTGCAGTATACGCATCCAAAACCCGATACTGAAGCATCAGCATACAAAGTATACTCTTTTCACAGTAAGTGCAATCCAATCTTGGTGCTGGCTTGACATTCCTTTCAAGCCCATTCAAAACTATTTTTACACATTTGTCACATCGGCTCAAACTTTATTCCTTTCTGAGTAACTTGGTAGGCGGAAGGTATGGCCAGAAAAGCTCTCTGAAATCTTCTGTAATAACCTGCTAGGCGAGAAACTTCTCACCTCGGTTTACATTTTCGAAATTGGTTTCAATCCTGTGACCTCGATTTTTGTAGGGTCAACTCTTATACCCTCAGCAGACATAATATAGCCTAGGAATGAAACTTCCTTTAGCTAAAAATCACATTTTCTGAGCTTAGCATATAACTTCTTTTCTCTTAACTTCTCGAGGGCTATTCTCGAGTCTGATATGTTCACATGCATCCTTAGAATACACCCGGGATGTCATCAATAAAAACCCACGACAAATTGATCCATAGAGATTCGGAAAACCACATTCATCAAATCCATGAATGCTGCTGGTGCATTAGTCAACCCAAATGGCATGACAAAAACTCATAATGGCCATATCGGGTTCTAAATGCAGTCTTCGACACATCTACTTCCTTTACTCTCAATTGATAATACCCTGATCGCAGGTCTATCTTCGAAAAGACACCCGCTCCTTTCAATTGATCAAAAAGATCTTCGATTCTCGGCAATGGGTACTTGTTTTTCACTGTCACCTTATTGATATGCCGATAATCGATGCACATTCGTAAAGTGCCATATTTCTTTTTCACAAATAAAACAGGTGCACCCCAAGGGGACACACTGGGTCGGATAAATTCTTTATCCAAAAGTTCTTGCAATTGACTCTTTAATTCTTTAGGAGTCAGGTTGGAGCCATCTATCGATGCCAGACATAGGGATGTTCTTGGTACAATTTTTATAGCGAAATTACCTCTCTCTCAAATTGGAATGCACGGTAACTCTTAGGGAATACATGCGGGAGATTCCCTTACTCACTGCCGATCTTTTCTCACGTTAACTTGACCTCTCTTGGGTCAGTATCACAACAGAATGTCTCACATCCTTTCCTCATCGTCTCTAGCTTGCGTAGTGGATATCATTGGACATTACACTTGATCCAATGCCTTGTGCTATTATTCGATCACGATTAAACTTGCATCTCAACACTCTTGTCTTTTGTCCACAATCAGCGATGGCTTCGATTGCTTAGACAGATCCATGCACAGAGATCAACGTCAGGTCGCGGAATGGTAAGGTTATCAATCGACCAAGAAACTCTCTTGTTTGTATAAGAATGGGACAATTTCTATATATGCTATTCACTTCTTGGCTGTGCCCCAGCCGGACTAGTTACATGCATGTCATATTCTAACTTTCTCCATTGTGGTACTTTATCGAATACATGCTCATTTTGCAATATGAATGAGTAGATCGGGTGAATGATAAATGCATCTCATTATCATATAAAGAAAATATACTAGCTAGAACCTCGGGAGCATCCGATCCTCATGAGCCTTCACCAGCATATGCTCGTCTTTAGTCTTTGTAGGCATATGACGATCACTTATCTACACGAAACTATGCCTCTCGTCCTACATCTTTGAGATGAGCCATTCTGACCCTACCAGTGCGAGTCGAAAGTGAGTGCGCGGATCTTCCTACGCCCACTTCCTTATTGACTTCTATTATCCCGATTCTCGGGGACCTTGTGCTCATGCCAGGAAGCGCAGGAAACACCCTCCTGTCAATATCCTGCAGGAAACTCCCAATTCCTTGATGGCAATGAGGGCATTCGAGAATTTCTCCTGTCAGTGAAGCACCTCTACCTATACTACGTGCCTTTGCCTTCTACCTCGTAGCGGAACTATATTACGATTGAGAAATTTGGAGATTCTCTGGCTCTTTTTTCCCGGGGAGGAGGAGGGCGAAGCTCCTGCAGAAAACTTCTTCTTTTAAGGGAAATCTTTTCTTTCTTTGCTCGTTTCTAGTCTCCTCTTGCTTTCATTGCGGCTTGGACAGGTAGAAATCCACTACTTGAAGTCATAGGTGCGAATGCCTCTTGATGGAGATCATGCGATCCATCCTCAAATTTTCATGAAATCTCAGTGAGGACCGGATCAAGTGCATATTTGCTAAGATGGCTAAATTCTTTTTCATATTGACGTAGATAAGCTCCTTTGCTTCAAATTCGAGCCCATTTCCACTTGATCCTATACATCCGTTAACATACTTTGCCCTGAACTCTTGGACAAAGAATTCCCATGTCATGGGATTTGGAATCCTTGGACTTCTCAACGCTAGTTTCCACCAATCATATGCCTCACTCTGTAATAATGAGACTGCACATGATACTCTCTGATCGGGAGGACATCTAACCTCTTCTAATACCCTTTCTAGCTTTTCTAGCACAGGTCGGCTTTCTACGACTCTTCCATGCTCAACCAATTCCTCTGCTCCATGTCTTCTTCTGCGTAATACATTGGGCTTTAGGAGGATTAATCTATCGAAGCCGAGCCGTGTCTTGCGATATTCTTAGCAAGGCTTCTATGGGCTCATTAGGTACATTACTTTTCGAAGGTTCGGCGATGTATATGGGTTAACACTCCAGCGACTTCTTGGATGATCCGTCTATACAAAACACAAGGACATCCCACATCGAGGCCCACCGCATTCTGACTTGCAGGGCTTTTCTATCATATATCTTTATATTACAGGAAAAACAATCTTAGGCTTTCGGAAAGCGCCCTAAGCCTAGGCTCACGATGCCACTAAAGCTGTGACGCCCCTTCTCGATCCTACAGGTTAGGGATTAGAGCCAGGATCCGAGGATGCTACGATCTTTGTGGCGTGACTACGCATAGGATGTCAAGTGAGGGGTCATTCTTTTTTTTTTTTTTTCACATATAAACTTTAAGCTAGTTCATTCATATAATGTTAAACATTTAACTTGTATTATATTATGTAGCAGCGGATTACAAAATATATATATACAAGCTCCATATATGGAAATGTTCAACATTTACAGTATTTACATTGGTTTACAAAATTTCATATACAAAATAGACCTAAAGGTTTTCCAATGGGCACCTATTGATGTGTGGCCTTTGGCTGGCAGTGTAGTTGCGGGTCCTTTGGTTTCCTCTTACGTACCGCGGATTGAACACCGTGCTAAGCTTTCACGCTTAGTGGGAATTAATACATGGATGATCTACATTGGGGTCCACTACACTTCTATACAAATGCATATAACACATATAACATTCACCAGTTCTTATCATTTCTCATATATATATACTTTTTATAACAGGTTTCATTTCTTTATCATCTTCCATATACTTTTCATATCATCCTTGTACTTTCTTTATGCGTTCTTGTAGCTTTATAACCCTTTATCATGTGGCAGTGCTAGTAACCTGCACCTCATATCAAGCCACATATTCCCTGTTTTCATTTTGCTTTTACCAATGTTTCTTTATGTTTTTCAATGTATGAACACCCAAGTGGATACCATTGAGGCTTCATGAGCTGAAGGCATTATGCTGTGTGTGAAACAATTCTCAAGTTTTGAGAGCTCATACTACTATCAAACAGATTGTTACATGGGACACAGAGCCTTGTTATCATTATACGAGGACAATGACCATCTATAAGTTCAGAGGCGTTGTGGTGACCACTTTAGGGCCACCCGAAGTGATCTAAACGGGATCTATCTCATCGTTGACGGGGCCTAGATATTAGAACTTGTGTGATGCAGGACTTGTTTTCCCTAATAGGCATGCCCATCTGTCCCTCTGCAGGGTTACAGAATGATCGATATGTATTTTATGTTAGGTATATATCTCATATTCGAATAATTGTTGTCATTGGTAATCATATGTGATATATATGCAATCATTATTCATATCTTTTTCATTTTCATATTTCATTATATGCATAAATAACTGTGCTTCACCATGTATGCTTATATGAGCTATTTATGAATTCTGTGAAGCGTTCATAATATATGAATAATATGTGGTTACATACTTGAGGGCCTACTTCATTTTTCATGATTTACGGAATGAATGAGTTTCAATTTTATCCGTCTATCTGTAGTTGGATTCTTGACTCAATGGAGCTTTCCATAGAGTCGAGAACACCCAAAGTCGAGTTCGAGACGAAGGAGTTATGACCTTAAGTTGGGGTCATGCGTAGTCACACCCGGTAGTACGACACAGGCGAGCTAAGTTGACTTGACCTCATTGGCGCTCAGTCTAACACCTCAGTCTGACACCTTCTATCCTCCTCAGAATATGAATAGATTCTTGGCTCAATGCAAACTTTCACTTAGAGTCCAAGAACACCCAAACGGAGTTTAGACCCAGAAGGTTATGACGCCCAGGAAGTTGGAGGTCATAAATGAGTCAACCCGAGGCGACACGAGGTGGCGCTGCGGGGATGAGGTCTACGAGGCTGACCTCTGTGAGCCTCTGAGGATGAAAGTGCTGGGGCCTCTGAGATGGGAGTGCGCTGACCTCCTACGGGATGAGGTATCTTGACCTCATAGGATGAGATCTGGCGAGCCTGGGGATGAAGATACATCTTGACCTACATGGGCTGACCTCTCGCTCATTTGACTATTCAGAGTAAAAAGACCATAACTTAGTCTACAAGGGTCTGAAATGAGAAATTCAAAAGCCTAAAATCAAGTTCTTTGATGTGGCTACAATTTACCAGAAGGAATTATTGCCAAATTCCCTTTATTTATGACCCAAAAACCCCTTATAAGGTCCGGCTACTGAGTATGATCAAAAATAGGGAAATTTTCTTGAGTTCAGCTTTTAGCTAGACCCTTCCCCAAAACACATATAGAGCCTTAGATCTCTTCTCCAGCTTTCAACCCTAACAAGAAATGAGTTTGGGTTTCAAACCCAGGCTCCACTCAAAGAAAGGTTCCAAACCATGTATCTAACCTTTCTAGACAAAACTACAAATCCATACTATTATCTGAAAATCGAAGCACTTTTATACGAACTTAACAAGTCATCTGACCCAGACAGCTGTATCCATGCACAGCAGTCTTCTTCTTCTTCCTTCTTTATTCCTTTCTCTTCTCTTCTCTCTTATCAGTATTTTACTCTCCCTTTCTAAAGGAATTGAAATGAGATATTTCTTTTGGTCTGCTCCTTGTGATCTTATCCTTTTTGTTCATTTCCGGTCGAAGGAGAAACTTCCCTCTTTCCTTCAAATCACTTATCTTCATAGTTTTATTGTATTTCATTTTAATATTTTCTTTTATTTACTCTTTGGTCCTCCCGATTCTACGTATTTACAAATCGATTATGATATTTTCTGATAGCCTGAATCTTCTTTATTATTTGTAATTTAACTTATGCATATTCCTACTTTTGTTTTTTATCTTTATTTTAATTGGGACAAATATGCTATTACTTTTGCACATTATCTCCTAAACATGTTATCATTTGTATTGGGGTATAATTTGAATGTTCTGACAGCACGATAGCCTCCGTGAAGGCTCATTGGTCGAGGCGGTGGTGGTTGGTTGTTGCTCCTCCTGGCACTTCGACATCCTCTTCCTCGGCTAACCCATTTTACATATGTCGGATAGAGGTGGATTATCTAGGGTATCCCAGGAAATAGAGGTTAATCATAAACTTTGAGATTTCTGTCATTTCTAAATTAGTGAGGTACATGTACTTGAACTACTAATAAGACCTCGCATATCCAGAACCACCCCATTGTTTCATTCTTTTTCTTAACCCTCAAGGTTATGTTCTCTAACCCTAGTGTTCCTCTTTATCTCTATACACTTTACCATGTATATTATTTACCTGACACACAACACATAATCATGCCAGCATATTAAGCACGAACATAAAGTACCTGATGCAATGAATTACAAGCCCATGCCATCGAAGCTGGTATTCATACCTATGCTCGATACGAGTGGTACTTCGAGCAAAATAAATAAATAATCCCCAGACTGTACCAACTAAGTCTTGGTCTTTTCGTATACCTAGGTTCTGATCTATTTGTGAAGACCAAAAGCGAGGCTCTGTGACTGACCGTTAACCTAAGAAAATACTACTTAGGTAATCGTATACTAGCTTGATGAATTGGTATTAAACCTATGGATACCAAGTAACTTCCGATACCACCTGGGTTTAGGTCCCATTTAAAGGGATCCATTTATCCGTATTTAAATTAAAAATATGCAATTACATTTAAAATGGTCGAACAAGAGTTCGATCCGACTCTCTTACCATTATTACATACGAGAACTAGATTGTTTCCAAGAAAGTTTTACAAAAGATTTATCAAGCCACATGTTGGCATCATACCTGATGCTGACATCGAATAAAGCGTCATCCACCTGTGTACACCCTACACCTGAAATGTTTTCCCATATAGGGTGAGCCACGCCCAATAGAGAATATTTCCTACAAAGGCTACTCTCACCTAAGTGCACATGCAATGGTCATGTTCCACACATTCACATTCACATTCCAAGTAAAAACATGTAATTTCTACCATGAATCTCACCACATGTCTCATGCCATGAAATGAGATGAGACTCAATCATATACCATGCCACAGGAGTTTTACCTATTCCCATCACGAGTCTTCAGCTCCCTATCACCTGATGCAACCTATCGTGATAAAATCCATCATTTATGGATTACATCCAATGATCATTTACAAAAATTATTTATTTTAAAAATATATAGCTTTTTGGATGTTATACCCAATAGTCATTTATAGCCCCAAAAAACTCATGTATATTTTATTAGGCAAAATTTTGGGGTCCCATTGCCAGGGTTTACTGCGTAACCAGGCACTTTTTGGACTTTTGCGTGGGTGTTTGAACTAGTTCGGTCTTTCACGGAGAATCTAGCCCTTCTTGCTGTTACCCGATCTGAGTTTTCTTTGGCATTTCGTACAGGCGTGCGATTATGTTGGACCGTCCCGATGGTATCGAGCCAGCGATCATCCACGAACCATAGTGTTGATTTTCAACCTTGCTCCCACCTGATTCAATGTGATGTCTTGGTGCACCATACAATCATAATGCATCATTGTATATATTTATATCATGACCTGCCTTATGGTGAATACTGCATGTTAAACCTGGGCAACACCACTCACTAGGTGTCTGGGCCAATCCCACATCACTTGCATATGACTTCATACATCATTTCATTCATGTCGATATATTATCAACTTGACATCGACATATCATTCTATGTTCAAATGATGGCTGAAAATCAAACCATGTAATGGCCTTTTGTACCTATAAATTCATCACATGTCAATATATTAGAACACACATATTGACATCCAGACATGTCACCCCTTAGTGGCGGTGACACTCCTCGAAGCAAATCCTTATAATGGCACAGAAGCAAGCCCTGACAATCACAAGCCGGGCCATGGGGCCGGCTCCCAAACGAGGCCATAAACACAAACCTCGGACAATCACGGGCTCACCTAAGGAAGAAAGCCTCGCCTGACGAAACTCCTAGTATTGTCCTCAGTTCGCTTTAGGCGGACCTCTTCGCCTAGGTGAAGCTTCTATTCACCTAGGCGAAGAATGTCGGGTTTAGGGCATTTTTCTGCCCAAACAGATACTTAACACGTTCCACCATTTTAACCCAAAATTAGCCAAAAAATGGGAACTAAAATCAGAGTAGGAAGAATCCCTACCTCTTGAAGTGTAGAAGAGCAGTAGGAAGCCTCCTAAATCCAAATGACTTCGATTTCTGAAATTTGCTGTTTGGATCCTCGTGAAATCTCAGTTCCTAGGTATCCATGCGTACCCTACTCGATCACGATGAAATTTTGTTCTTAGCTAGACGAGAAGCGACTGATAGACTCATTAGATCATACAGAGAGAGGTTGGACTCACTCTCCTCACCATCTCCGAGATGAGAAACCCGGGAAAATGGGGATCTTTTGCCCCTTTTGTTCTAACTTAATCCTTAAGTTAAGGGAGTGGCCCACGTCTTGCCACTGTCAACACTTGCAGGTTCGTTTTCTACCACAAACAATTTATTTTGTCTCGGTTCAAGTCCATTATTTTCTATGAACCAACATTTAGCAAAGAATCTCGTTTTGAGACTTTTTCACGGGACACTGTCACCTGAATTGTGAAAATACGATTGTCTCGATTCAACGAAGTCGATACGGGTAACTAAATTTTGTGAGACGAATCCAACTGTGAGGTCCGTTTCGTCATCCGAGATCTAGAAAATTTACAGGTTTTCAACCTCTACTATAGTGGTAAATTACCATTTTTCCATTTTTCAGAAAAATTTAATTTTTCTCGGGTTTTACATGATGAACAACTTGATCTACAAGCATTACCAAGCAATAAGTTTGTGGATCACAAATTGAGATTGGTTATTACCTTGCCCACATTTTGAACCCTAAGGATGTTTTGAATGACAACCAATCTTTCGCGCGTGGAAGGTTGTTCTTTTGAGAAGAGATCACTTCCACGAATTTAAGTCAGAACATGAGGAACAGCATTCCTTGATTCCTGAGCACGAGACTATGATGTGGACAGTAGAATCTGTAACCCTTAGACTTCTCGGCATATCGAGTATCCACTAATGATCATTGGGTCCAGTTTCTTTTCTTATGGATTATAAATTCTTACTTTAGATGAAAAAGTCCTCAAATGCATATGTCTTAAACTTGGTTTCCAACCTTTATTAAACTCGAATGAATTGTCTTTAAGGACAACCTTAGTTTGAACTTGATTTAATATACATAGTGGACTTTTAAGGCTTGGATTGCAAGGAAGTTAGGTAGCTTAGAGCTACTTAACATGGTACGCACCACATGTCTAATAGAGATTAAGTGTTCCTCATCTACGCTACATAGGTAACGGGTGGAGGAACCGGACATAATGTAGTAGAACTATCCCATTCTTCTTTAAAGGAACTTACAGTGGACAGTGCTTGTCCATCTTTGATATCTTCATAATATTCTCCACCTCCATATGTTCTTACTATCTTTATTTGCTTAACACATTTGCTTCTCTACTTTAGCTTTAAAGACCTTAAAAGCCTCTAAGGCTTCATCTTTATTATGAAACATATAAAGATACATATATCGAGAACAATCATCTATAAAGGAGATGAAGTATTTTGGACCATGAGCTTCCATGTCAGGACAATATATATCTGAATGTATAATTTATAACACGTTAGTACTCCTCTTATTACCTTTCTTGAACTTGTTAGTGCTTTCCCTTTATGTAGTCTATACAAGTGTCAAAGTCAACAAAATCCAAAGTATTGATACTTTGTCATTGCAATCTCTTAATCTGTAGCTCTTGTTTGGGGTTGCGATGAAAAAAATAGATTTAAAAACTTACGTTAACAAACTGTGGTTATAAAATTCGTTTTACAAACGGTGAGACACGTTTGGTTAAAGTTATTGTGATGTAGAATTGATGTTTTATATTTATTAAAAGCGTGATTAAGAAGTGTGATTCAAATATAAAATTACCAAAGGATAGTTATTCATACAAGTATCTTCCTTTTGATGTTAATGTTAATAATTTAAACTAATGTTGTTATCTGATAATGATAATAATAAAATAATAGTGACGAAAATTCATTATAATATTAAATATGAAATAATTAAAAACATAAAATTATTAATTTAACATTCCAGTTTTTCATTAGGTTAATGATTAGTTCTTGCCAAGTAGGTGTTAGGAATGCAAAAATTTATAACCTAGGATTCCTACTACTATTGATGTAGCAAAACTCTTTGCCGGTATAGTGGCTGCAGGGTGAACACGAAGGATGGGTTTCTTCACACGATTGATTCACGGTGAGGTTCAAAAATGGTGAATTTCAAAATTTGGATTATGGGGTGGTGATAAGCAGTGGATTTTGAGTGAGAAGAAAAATAGTGAAGGTTGATAGTGTGCAAATTAAAATTAAAATGAAGAAAAATAAGAAAAAGAAATCCTTAAAGTCTCAGGTCACTGGGTTAGGGTTTTAGAGGCTGACGACATGTCCTCAGTCTTTTTCACTCGCGTTGGGGAGGAGGGATGACCTATAGTCATTTCCCAAAGCGGATCTTCATTGCTTTAAAACCTAAACCCTAAAGTTTTCCTCTTGAAAGATGGCATTTGGTTAAATAAATGTCCATAACGGTGAAAACATATCTCGAAACCACACCTTCTGATAACTAATAGGAGATGACTAGCGGGCATTAGTGGATCTAGTGAAGTATCCTTGAACCAAAAAAGCTTGCCGAATACACATTAGAGAGCATGCTTAAGAGATTTTAACCTATTGTGAGAAGCGGAGCGTGAACAACCATAGCGCTCATGAAAGCAAGAGAACAATTGGTTTACCTCAGCCCAGAGCACCTAGTGGCCTTCCCTTTCAAGGATGGGGAGGTTTGCGAACATCCTTTGATTTGTCATCATCAAGGGTGTTTGGTAGCCGAGAAAATGGAAAAGAAAATGAAAAGTGGAGAAAGGAACGGCGGCGAAGCTTGCCGCCTACGTCTGTGCGACGTGAAGTTATTACATTAGTTTATCTGTTGAGGCTTATATAGATGCTCAGTGTAAGGGAAGCTACAAAAAAAACCAAAATCGAAAGGCTATTACAGGGGTAAATTGGAAAAAAACCAAAACAAATGCAAACGGGCTGTAGTAAAAAAGCGAGGCAGGCGGGGATTGAATAGTGGGTGGAGAGGTGAGCAGTCTTTGCGGAAGGATAAATTCGCAATGCTCCATTTTCTTCACTTTTTGCTCTTCTTTCCTTAAGGATCTGATAAAGCGATGAATTTATTTCGAATTCTTAGTGCTTGGATCCCAACTGACAATTTTGGCATAATTAGCTACCAAAAAGCTGCAAAATTTGCCCGCAAATCACGATCCAATAGTACAATAGGGACGAACATGCCAATTGGGTTAATTAGAATGAATTAGTATACAAAAAGCACTCAAAACCTATAATAAATAGGGTTCAAAATAACTTTTAGGTTAATCGGTTAATTTGTAAATCTATTGATATTTGCATCTTTCAAATTTTCTATGTTTAGCTTCAATTCATAGGTCATCTCGATTAATTTTTCCGTTCATAAAAAACAACAAAGCAGTAGTAAATAAGCGACTTAATAGTTAAGTATTTATGAAGAGAAAAACTTACTAGTAAAGGGGTGAAGTAGCAATCAAAGCTTGCTATAGCCGTACACCGTATTAGAGATGAAAATTCCTTGAAGAATAATAGTAGGGTGAGGGGAAGTTTTGCGAAGGAGTGAGGATACGTAGAAAAGTTTAGCTTTATATTTGGTTCATTGTAAATATAAAGTTATTTGAGTTATTTTGTCCAAAGAAAATAAAAAAGCAAGTGACGCACAATTTCAATTTTTGTCGGTGAGAAAAAGCAAGTCTTGCTTGCTTTTATAAAAAGCGATTTTAAAATCAAAGTGTGATTGACCACCATAGATTTTGAAATTAACGAAACATCAGCTAGCGTTTAGACCTAAAACACGAGTTTTTGCTACCTCTAACGATAGTTTTAATCGCAATCCCAAACTGAGCCTCTTTTAATGGAATATGTCGAGCCTCAGAATTCTACTTAAAATAGAGAATTTTATTTCATAATACAAGCAGTATGGCCTTGAGTATGCAAAACTCCGTAGTATTGTAAGATTAATAAAGAAAAGACCATTAGAAAAAATACCTTTTCTAATAAGTTCGATTTAAACCGAAGGTACAATGCGGAAACTTAAAAGGAATACGCTAAAGTCTGAGTCTTGATTTGAAATCAAATTTCTAGAGAAAATTGGTATAAAAAGCAGGTCAATATCTAAAATCAAACAGCCATTATCGAGGACTAGACTACAGTCACCCCATGGATTCCACATGTGAGCGACCTTGTTGCCATATAAAGGCGATTCTGCTCACTTCCATGACTTTCTCGGGTTTAGCATTCCTTATGAAGTATTTGAAATATGGATTGTAGATCCAGGATCAATCCACCATGTATTATGATTAACATTAACCATATTAGATTCATAAAAAACACAGGAGATTGAATTACCTTTATTTTCAAGCAATTTCTTAAATTTGGCGCAATCCTTCTTCATGTGTCCCTTCTTTTTACAAAAGAAACACTTGGATTCTTTCTTGATGCCGCCTTGGGGTGTTGCTGTTTCCCCACTTATCATCTTGGTTATTGCCACGATTCAACACCTGGTCTGGTATTTCTCCTCAATAATCAACGTCACACTTTCCTAGCCATTGTTCCATGCGACCTTCCTCTCTTGAACACACATGGTCAATAGTTCATTAATCAACCATTTTCCTTATGTGTGTGGAGATTTGGAAGAGGTCGCCAGTAACATGATAGGGTGTTGAAATGTAGTGTACCAGGAAGGTATTAGACATATCAACCTCAAGTGTCTTCAGTTGAGCTACAATGTCTCTCATCTCCATGATGTGCTTAAGCACACCTTTCAAATTAGTGATTAAAATTTCATGATCAGGGTGCAGGCAAGTGTGAGTACCATAGATTTTGGGCTGACCTTCTTCACTCATTAAACTGAACAGTAAATTTTGGCCGCATCATGCTTAGCTACCCAAGTCGATCTGTAGTATTAAAATCATGCGAACTAACCGAGACGGAGAGTTTAAGCCACTGTTTGGGATCACAAGAGTCACAGGTTAACGTCCTACTGCGTATGAGGAAGTTAAGATTTATTGGATAATACAAAAAGATATTTATCCAGCAGATCTCCAGTGTCAAATCGATCGTCTCAAAAAAATAAATCCTTAATGCGGGAGAATTGAGTCATGATAAAGAAAGAAAGATCTTTATGTCATCAAAATTAAAGACATCTTTCCTATAATCAAGGGAGAAATTCGGAAAATATAAAGTGAAGACTCCCCCGCAAGGAAAGGTAAGAAACTCAGCTGCGCTAAATCCACTTCTTTCTATGTTTCCACCCACTTTTCTTGAAACTTAATCATTGGAGCGTAGGCACACCATCAGCCGGACCCTTTTTTTGCGGGTTTACATTATCACAGCTAATGCCACGGAGAGTCGGATGATCCAAGTAACAACATAGGAGTCTGTGAGATCGAGCAAAAAAAGTGTCATCAACCGGCGTGCAAGGGCTAGGCTCCAGCGGCTATCCAGTGGCCCTTACCGCCACCCGGCCGACTCAAACGGTTCCCTCACATACGATTCGTCGACACGGGTGCAATGACTAGCAACCCGGTGATCCAATAGCTCAAATATCGGTTTCTTCATTGGTATTCAAGAGACATGGAGAAGAAGTAGGAGGAAGCGACCCGAATAGATGAGGGAATTCTGGGATCGCCTTGAATTTGTCTACTTGAGTAGGAAAGCGATATTTACGACGGGCCAATTAGAAGAATGCACAATCTTGGCAAAAAAGACATTGAGATAGTAGCCCAATGAGGCACGAACACCTTTGTAATAAGGAAGGAGCAAGTATCATGTGTGAATACCACTAGCGGATGGCGAGTTATCCTCCAGTGACTCACTAGACCTCTCCCTGACCAAAAGTAATAGGGCGGTCGCGCTAGAGACTCTCGCATCGCCGGCATTTACTTGTGGCCGATATGTGGCACATTTCGTCGGAGAAGAAGCATCTCAGAAGACGGAACCCGGTAGAGCAATTGCCCGGGCAATGCATTACCGCGAGGGCGTAATGCCATCCACGCCCCTAGTGTACCCCGCCTTCGATACAAGACCTACTCTCTACATATCGCTTGTAACAGCAATTTGAAGTCCGGACGACATGCTCTTTTCTTCGCTAGGGCAACACATCCTCAATTATGAGCCGCTAGGGTTCGTCCATGACCTTTGCTATGTTCGATGGTTCTAAGCGACCATATGATCCACATGCTCCATTACAACCGGGCAATGACTATGAGCCTTGGAGCAACGACCATATGTTATCTGAAGTCTTCGACCCGACCTGGGGCTGCTGCTGCTTGGTTCCATAAGCTCGTAATTCGATAAATTAGTTCAACAAGCTTTAAACCATTCGTCTCTCGGTACCCTTTGTTCAGTCACAATGAGAAGATGAATTCTTCTGAGCTATTAAAAAGCGAAGGAAGCCATACGGGACTTCAACTAGGAGGTCGAGCAAAGCCGGTCAAGCCAGTAGAGGTTCTGACATGGATACGATCCTTGAGAACTTTAGAAGAAACGCTCGTCTACCCATTTCTTAGCTCACTTGAGTCTTTAGACTACTTCGGCTACAATGGAAGGAATTGTACGGATGGAGTAGATAGATATTCAACGTTGGAAGATAACATCAGGTGCGTGAATCAAAGTGTCATGATCACGAAACGGCGGAGTACGGAAGCGAGTAAATTGGAGGGGAAGAAGGTACACTGAGCCCAAAGAGATTTAGAGGGCAAAAGCGAAGCAATCCAGAGACTAGTCATAGAAAAAGAGAGGCCGCAATTCCTCCCCAGACATCACGTATGAGAGGCTACTGCCCCTCATTCGCGACTTACAGTTTCAAATGGCTTGCACCAATCCAGATTGAACCCTCTCAAAGAAACCCGTATGTACTATGAGATTATCATAGAGACCACGGGCATGAGACCAACAGGTGCCGAAGCCTAAAATTCATGGTGGAAAGACTAATTAAGGCGGGGCACCTCAGAAGATATGTCAAGGAAGTTGATCGTAGGGCAGAATCTGCGCTTACAACAGACATAATTATAGTCGTGCGGTGCAGTTCGAGATCGGACGACCACAAACGCTATATCTTAGGGGATCGTTTGGCGGTAATACCAATCGGCAGCCAGCGGAAGAAGCTTCTAAGAGTAGCCACGGTCAAGGCTTGGGTAAACGCTGTCCACACAGGAGGTAGCAGGGAGAACTAAGCCAGTAGGCGACCACATATCTTTACAGATAAGCTTGACGGGATCATTGTGCCCCATTATGATGCACTTGTACTCACCCTTTGTATTAGCGGTTTTGATGTGCACATGGTGCCATACCCTTTGTATTACTGGTAGTGCGGTAGACTTGTTGCAGCTATCCGCCTTCAACCAGATGAAGCTTTCCTCACGAATGTTGAACTCGTAGAACGAATCCTCTGCGATTTCCAGCGGCGTAACAACCCGCGACCTTGGAGACATCACACTTCATGTCAAGCGAGGGCGATCACCTAGTAGGTTTTGTTCTCAATCGTCCAAGACCTAGGGCCTTACAATTGCATAGTAGGCGGGACACGGGCACCGATGGCGAGTCCTTGGCGTATCATCGGATGGTCGGTTATTTGACGATGCGGGGCAAGTTGACCTTTTAGCGATCGGTTGGTCGCCGCGATAGTGCTACGATTATCCATATAGAACGAAGCGGGAAAAGAGCTTAGATAGTCTTCCCCTCGGGGATCACGTTCTAGCGTAGGAACCACGGAGTTCATTTGCTTGGGTTAAAGCGAGAAGAAAGGATGTAGACATGGATCCTGCGGAACAATAGTCTTTGGACGGGTTGAAGTTCACATATATTCAGCGCTCTGTTATCCCGTGAAGAAAAAGCGAAAACTACAACCGTATGGTTGCAGGAAGCGTAGACGCACATTCACTGAGTCATAGACACGAAATCGGCAGAAGCGGCCTCTCCTGAAATTGAACATTATCACCTCGGTGAAACACATTGGAGCATGAAAGATGGCGTTTCCACGGTTGTCATTAGATTATTCAAGCGAGAGGTAAGACAATCTTACGAAGCGAGTTTTATCGGAGAAGTGAAGCCCATCCTTTGAATAGGCTTGCCAGCGTGGTGGTGGAGTCCGAAGAAGGACCCGGTGTCGGTATCGTGGACTACACGAACCTCGATGAAACGCCCGAAGATAGCTTCCACTGCGAGTGAATGATAAGATTATCAAATGCCTGTTAGAGCATGGAAGTGTTGTCATTTAAGATGCCTTCTTGGTACCACGAGATTCTATCATACCATGATGCGGAAGCGACCTTCATTACACCACATGGGCTATCTTTGCTACAATGCCAGTGCCGTTTGGTTTGAAAACGCGGAGTAACCTATTAGAGGCGGTGACAAAGATATTTAAAAGCCCTTTGATGAGCAAGACCATGTGGAAGTCTATATTGTGATATGCTTGTAAATCAACGCCCGTCATATGAAGCACCTACAAGAAAATTTTGAGCTGCTACGCACGAACGGTATGAAACTCAATCCCTTGAAGTGTGCGTTCGGAGTCAATTTAGGTAAGTTCCTAGGCTTTATGGTGACACAAAGGGGGATTGAGGCCAATCATATTCAACTCAGGGCCATTATGGAATCTCGGTGCTACCTCCAGGAAAAGGAGTCGGCGACTAAGCTGGTCGATTAGGTAGCTCTGGGCGATTCATCTCTCGTTTTTCTGGACCAATTAGGCCGTTCTTCTGCCACTCTAAAAGTGACAGGAATGGGTTGGAATATAGAATATGACAGGCCTTCATGGCAATCAAGCAGTATCTCACCAACATCCAATTCTAAATAGCCTCGAGACATGTGGAAGCACTCACATCTTTACATAGTACATTTACGTAAGTGCGGCTTTATTCAAAGAAGCGAATCTTTGACAGACCTATATTCTTTGTAAGCAAGTCCACATCTGGCAAAAAAGGCTTTGATATGCTCATCTCGAGTGAAGCAACACTAGCTCTGAGGTAAGCGCTAAAAACTTAGATCCTTACTTGAAGGTGCGTCATTGCTATACTCGCCCAGCACTCTCCCTCACGAGGAAGCCTTATACATAAGCCGTCACATCGGGACAGATAGCTCGATGGGCAATCGCGAGCTGAGTGGAGTTCGATATTCAGCCTATAAACCTAAGCTTGGCATTAAAGGGACATGTGCTGGTGACTTTTATTAGAAATTCCTCAACGAGGAAATGGAACTAGACGACTCGGTGGTGGACTCACGGGTCATGGATGGTGCTTCCGACGGGACGGGGCCGAAGCTGGGTTCTTGACTTAAAGCCCGACGGAGAAATTATAGAGGAAGTGAGCCGTACGTTTGGATTTCCCCTCTTGACAAGCAGTAGAGATACAAAAGCGATCATAGGTGGGATTGACCTCGTAATCTCCGTATCCTCATAAAAAATAATCATTAGAAGCGACTCTCGATTGTGGTGGTGAGGCGAATTAAAATGGAGAATATGAAACAAAAGACTAAGCGCATGACCAAGTATTGTAAGTCTAGTCACCACCTTGACCTAGGAAACTTTGGCTTAGAGACTAGAGCACGTCTCAAGAGATTCAAATGAAAAGCAGACTCTTTGGCGTAGTGGCTATCCCCATAATAAAAGCAGTGCTCCACCTTTTGTGTACTCTCTTAGTCGGTCGTCGATTACTGACCAAATTAAATGAAATAGACAAAGCGTGTCTGTGATGCCCTGACCCGGGGGTCCGTTGACAATCCGTCAACCCGTGGAATACATGTAGCCATTGAGTGTCTCAATGCCACAAAACGAGTGTCTCTTTACACAGGACTTCGAACATGAGTAAAAATATGCCATCAGAATAAATGCGTCCATGCTCATCTAGTATGACAGCTGTATTACAATGGTTTGGGTTAATTGCGCTCCTGATACAAACATACAAATCGAGAATGTTTCATACATGTTTTACAAAGATGCAATTAAAGCCACATGTCGGTTTCTTCTCAAAAGCGGTCTCCCCAATAGGCGCCGTCTTCACAGACTCTCCTATTGTACCTTAAAGGGATCTCATGTGGGGTGAGCAATGCCCGATGGATTGAATTTTCCTACATTTGGGTTACTCCGCTAAAATGCACATCTGATACTTGACACACACATTAGTGAATTCATGATTTCTACTCATTGTATGTCTACATGTTATGAATGAGAATGCTTGACTCACCTTCCAGCTGAGTCTTCAACGGCTCTCCCTCACGTGCTAAACGAGAGTGTGAGAAATGCTTGTTCAAAACAAATGGTTTTTGTTCTTGAAAACATAATACCAATATTTACGATAAATTCAGTTAGACTGACCCTCAGAAATTGAATTGTTGGATAACTCTCTCAGAAATAGTCATGGGTTATCCTTTGAGATGAAATATGGACAACTCTAAAGAACAGTTCGTAAGAAAAGATCTTCTATGAAATTCGCTGACGAAAGTATATTTCAATCATATACTCATTATCTTCATTATAAAGTTGCTTTGATTGTTTGTAACAGAAATCTGATAATATATTTAACATTAATTTCATTAAATATCATTAAAAAAAACATGATGCGAGAATTATAAAACAACATGTTGTTAATTAAGCAGTAACTTTTACGAGAATTTAAACTAAAATGAGACCTGTAATGTAGACGATCATCTTGACGTAGCGAAAGAATCATAATCTTACGTATAACTAGCACGCGAGATCACGAGGAAAACGGTCGGCCCGGTCTTGGTGTCGTAATGATTATTTAAAGGACTCTGCCGCTTCAATCTAAATCGTGGGTGACTGTGACGGGCCTTCGCTGAACGTGTCATATCAAATTGATGACTCAATGAATAGATCGGTGAGGAAGACACCTCAGTTGTGAAACTCAGTGATCTTGTTCATGACATCTTGGTGAGGATCAACTTATATGTCTGTGAAATTTGGATGGTTTAATATGAGATACAGAAGTGAGGCTTCTATCTAAAAACTCTTAACTTTCTTTTTCTTTCTACTCTGTTTTTCCACTCTGATGAGTTGAATGGACTTGTCTATCTGCTTGGATGTGATATTAACGAGTGAGTATTGCCGAGTTCTTACTCCTGCTCGCATCCTTCCCGCGTGAGTTTCATCCACCCTGAGTTCCCATGTAATATACTATGACTTTGACAGATGGATGTTTTGACTCTCATCTACTTGTGCGTGGCACACTGAACCTTTCTTAAGACAGTTCAAACGATTGATATGTTATAATGAAGTAAAAGAAATTACAGAGATGACGTTAAATAGTAGTTAGTAAGACAGTTCAAACAGTGAGGAATCAGTTTAGTGTAAGTTGGAAAAGAATCTGGTTTCATTGAAGTCTTGTGTTACCTTTTGGAAGAATTGGAATTGGAGTTTCTCGTCAATATGGATGATCGGAAATGATTAGCTATTAGAAACCTGAATTGGCTGATGGATCATTTGAGACACGGACAAGATCAGTTGGGTTCCTCACTTTCAGATGAGCGGTGTATACAGCGGTCTAGGCGAAGTCACCACGCAGTGTCTCGTTTCACCGGAAGCCGGGAAGGCGGGCTGTTTGATAGAGGCTCTGTGATGGGGTGAAATCATCTGGTGGCGGGCGTTGAAGCGTGGGGCCACTGGGGCTGTTAATGACCACGTGCATAAGTTGGATCAGATGTGCCATCGGGAAGTGTGGCCAGGTTGCTAATGGCAAGCCCCATGTCAAGGTGTTGGTTCGAGACCTAAGGATCACTTGCAGGCCCTTGGCGTCGCTCGGTGGGAATGGACATCGTAGGGCCCAGCACTCACCTTAGCTCGAAGAAACTACTACTGGTTTGTCACTTGAGCTATTTGATTAATGGATAGAAGCGAAGCCTTCGCGTCCATCAAGATAAAGAGGGTTATTAAGTTCATATGGAGAACATCATGTAGGTTTGGAATACCTGATCAATTTATGGCAGAATGAAGTACTGATTTGATAGCCGGGTATACGGGGAATTTCTACGGCCAGGTGAAAATCAAAACACCGTACTCGACCCCACGGTACCAGCCCAAACGTGGCGGGTATTGAAGCGTCAAATAAGACTCTCCTATCAGCTTTGAAAAAATGTCTACACTCGACCAAAGGAAAATGGGTAGAGGAACTTCCAAGGGTTTTATGGGCCTATAGAATAACCAGTCGGAAACTAATTGGCATATCGCTGTTCGCCCTCACGTATGGGATGAAAGCCATCATCCCCACAAAAATCGGGATGCCCACCATACGAGCAGAAATTCCTGAGAAAGCAAATGCCGAAGCCATAGCCAGAACTGAACCTGACCCGACGAACTACGGGAAGCGTAGTTGTGCGCATAGCATCATACGTGAGAGCTAGAAAATTTACAATTGATAGAAGTAAGCGTGTACATTCCAACTCGGAGATTTGGCCTTAAGGCAGATCTTTGAAACGACCAACCGACATACGGAAATTCGGTGGCCCCAGGAAGGACCATACACAATAGTTCGAGTAGAGGCAATCAGATCTTATGCGTTAAGTAGGCTAAATGGGACTACTGTGCCCAAGATGTGGAACGCTATGCACCTTAAGAAGTATTATTAGTAATGTTTTCTTTGAGGATTCTATCATCAATAAAGATTATCTTTTAGACATCTCCTCTAAAAGCCAATAATTGCTTCTCTCTAAAAAAGCCTAGATATGGTTGTTGTCTGGCTGACATTTTTAAAAGTAAAAAGTTCAGACATGGTTGATGTCTTGCTGGCATCTAAAAAAGCCCAAATATGGTTTTTTTTTTTCGGCTGGCATTTTTAAAAGTAAAAAGTTTAGACGTGGTTGATGTCCTACTGGCATCAAAAAAGCCTAGATATGGTTGTTGTCCGACTAATATTTTTAAAAGTAAAGTCTAGACATGGTTGATGTCACATTGGCATCTAAAAAGGCCCGGCTGTGAGAGAGAGGAGGAGGAGGACCCAGTTGTCCGGTGGCATTTTAAAAGTAAAAAGTCAGGACATGGTTGATATCTGTTGGCATCACAAAAGCCCATATATGGTTGTTGATCGTGACATTTTTAAAAGTTAAAGTCGGACATGGTTGTTATTCTCTTTGGGATTTTTGCTCGAGGCATAACCGTGTCTTGGTAAATATCTTGTTATTCCATTAAAATGTTGAAAAAGGCCAAGGATTACAATAATTAATATGCATCTTGGTGAAACCCTTGAAAAAAATCTCCACAATGAAAACTAATACAGGAAGAAGTCAACCCTTCTCCCCTACGATGACGCCCTCCACCAGATCCTTCGATGCTCGCCCGATAGTAATTTCTGCTGCACTTGCTTTTAACGGCCGCTGGTTGGGGGCACCCCAGATTCGCAAAACTCGAGGAAGCGGTTGGCAGAGTCGCATACCATCCGAAATCCTCGGGGCCGGCCACCGTGGATGTCGCGGTTCAACGCACAATATCCGTGAGCTACAAGGCCAAAAATATGTTCAAGGGCTTTTTGGTAGTCTTCCTCTATGGCTTCCTTGTTCTTGCCTGCCTAGGAATTAAGAGAAGACACTCATCTTTGATGCCTCAGCCGAATAAGATCAACGTCATTAACTCGTTAGGGAAGGCAATCTCGCCTAACCTGCACCCGTCTTCCTCCTCAACTACCAAGGCATCTTGGGCCCTAGTCAAGTCATCCTCTACCCTTGCCTTGGCCTCACCTGCTGCTACGGCTGCCAGACGAGTCACCTTAGCCTCATGCTTGGCTTTGTCCATTTCTTTTTCCACTCGTTCAATCTTCTCCGTCACCCCATTCGTCCCCCGGGCCTAATGTTTCGATACTTTTTCTCGCCAAAGAAGCCGCCTTCTAAGGCCCGATGCTTAGAAACAAATGATTGGGCACAAAGCCCAAATTTCTTCTCGGCCGCCATCTAGTCGGGATTGAAATTCCTTATAGCCGACAAGCCGTTCTTGGCGGCCGTCATAGCCTGTAAAAGAAAAGTTAGAAGAAAATTACTATGCAAAACTAGTAATCAAGTACTAAAAAGTAGCACATACCAACTCGGCTGATCGGTGAAAGTCATGGTTGCGGATAAGCATCCCGTCCTCAAACACCGACTGGAAAGCCTTCTTATTCATATAGACGGGGAAAGGGATGGAATACTACTCTACGCGAGCCATCGCCGGTATTCAGAAGTAATTAGGATAGAGGTCACTCATATGGACAACCGGAGGCTCCGCCTGGTTAAAGGGGCTCCAGCGGTGGATGATCTCTTGAGCGCCCTCTAAATCGGGGGCAACCATGCCCGCTTAGGGGTGGATCCTCTCATGTGGAGGAACATATGTGCTCAGTAGCACCTAGTTAGGCGACCTTCTCCTGCTAAATACGGTATCCGTAGGCTTGACTCCGAGTATCTGAGCAAAGAGCCTACCCCTAAGGGGGACCCTCTTAATTTCGCCGACATTGAATAATTTCTCCACCGGATCCCTCCTCTAGAGGTGCAACCGACCACTAGGAGAGCCTTCCAAGACCTACTAACGTTGGAAGCTCGACCGTGGGAGTCCACCGGGATTATTGCCCAATCCTTCTAGCCTCTTCACTGTGAAGACCGCTGATAAGCCTTATCGATATGGGAGTGTGGGACTCACCTCGAGCCCAGAAATTTCCATTTACGCATCCGCGACAACCCGACACAGTTTGACATTTCTCATCCTTGGTGGGACTCACTAGCGCCTATGCCCACCCAAATTCATGAAGCCTTCCAACCCTAAGTACGACTAGTTTCATATGTCGAGCTCTTTTTCCTATCTCCTTCCTTCTTTCAGCCTAGGGCCGGCCACTCTGACTCAATGAGTTACCGGGACAGACTTCACTAAGGCCCGTAGCGGCTCTTGCTTGATCTTCCCCGAGAGCAAAAGAATCGCTTGAGAAGAGCTTACCCGGGTTGACTTACAAAGGTCGCTGGAGAACGGGGCGCCTCCTCAATGAGCTCCACGAGCAATGCTTAGCACCACAGGATGATGTAAGGAAAGGTGCAGGCGGCTAACTCTTGCAAGTTTCTCGCCGTTAATAGAAGCTCATGATTGCCTTCTGCCTCTGTTACCTCCAGTAATCGTATGATGTTCTCCAGGCTAGCCTTCTCAATCCAGTTGACTAGCCGGCCTCGCCTGTGCTTACCTGGATAGCATCAAGAAAACCGATGTGTGTCAAAACATGAATCATCTAACGTAAATACGACATTCGCAACCAATCCAAGACCAACCATGGAACATAAGAGTTTGATTCACACTGCGCGGAAGCTCCCAAGAAGCCGGGCGTCTCATTCCATGAGCCCCTAACTGTGACAACCCCCTTCGCTCTGCCTTGAGGAATCAGGGAGCCCTAAGCATAAATTTTAGCCATGGATCAGGGCCTACATAGACAACAGTTCTCCGTCTCTAACTTCAACGATAGATAAACATATCTCTACCAAATAAATATCCAAATTGATCAAGAAAAGTTAAGGCACACCCAGAACTCCATTAAAATTAGAAAAGATTCAATGAATAAGCGCAGAGGAGCCTTCAAGTGACGCGTAGAAATTGCTTCACCAACAAAGAAACAAGGAAGCTAAGTCCAAATGGCGAACTCAGCCTCGGGTGAAGTAGACGGAGTTATCCACTCTGTCCTATAGTGCAGAGAAATCCGCCCGTCCGGTACTCTAAAATAATGTCAGCCGTGGACTTTAGGCACCCCACCTCCACGGACATAGAAGCCACAAGGCTACTCGCAGTAGGCAACTCCCGGTTGGACCCCTTCCTAGGCCCAACATGACTGGTGGAACTCTGCTCTTAGCCTCTCATGATTCTACAGGCAAACAAAGAAAGGGGATCAACTCAAGGATCTCTTAGCGAAACGATAGGAGGACCAAAACCCTAGTCTGAGGAGCTTTGTGACGCCCCAAAACCCGGGGTCCCATCACAACCCACAACCCATTTTAATTGCGGTCTCATTATGAGACCTTATACATGAGTAAAATGGCCACTTGGGCCCATACATCAATACTCACCAAAAATCTAACCAACTATATTACAATAGTTCAAGAGTTAATTACATCACTCTTAACCAAAACATATATAAAAGTTTAGAATTTTAATACATGTTTTACAAAATAAATACCAAAGCCACATGTTGGCTTTCTTCTCAAAGCGGCCTCTAATGAGCGCCGTCTTCCCGAACACTCCCTGTACCTGAAATAATGTTCCCTCGATAGGGTGAGCAATGCCTAATAGTGATAATTTCCTACATGGTTTACTCCCCACCTAAGTGCACATGTAATGGCAACCAAACTCATTCAAGCAAATGCATGATTCTACTTGAATATCTACATGCCCAATCTCATGTCTCAAGTCCTCACTGACTCCCTCACGCATGCCTAAGCTAAATGTGAGAAAAATACAGTTTTCAAAACAAAAGGTTTTTGTTCTTGAAAACATCATACCCAGTTTCGGTAAATATATTGGACTACCCTCCGAGGCGAATTTGTCGATAACCCGAAACACCATGGGCTCCTCCGACGTGAATTGTTGGACAATCTCCCAACCCAATTCTCCGGAAAATCTTCCATTGAAATTCCTTTCACAATCATTTTCCCATTTTTTAATTTCTTTCATGTCATGCACTCACACCTACCAATCTAGGGTGCCCCGGTGCATATCGAATGCATTATGCCATTTCCAACCAATTCATGTTAATATATAAATCATGCATATACCAACATAAATTAACTCACATGCATCATGTTATTCAATCTCATAGCACACCAAAATTAGCTCACATGGGCTAATAGACAAATCAAGCAATTCATTTTGAATCACCAAAGCAACACAAAAATAACACACAAATCACGTGAACAGTGAAACCCTAGGTCTTGGCACTGTTCATGGCCACACTAGGGATTTTCTCATTCAATCCCAATCGTTGGAACTGAAAACACACCACCATTTGGCCTCAGAACATCCCTATCCATTCACATGGCTCTTAACCAAAGAATAAAGCAAGTAAGAGAAGTCCTCACCTCTCGAGTCAGTCGGAACTCCACAAAATCGCCGTCCAATGCTGCACTCTTATAGCGTGATCAACTTTGCTTCTTTGCCCTACGAGAATCGACTACCGAAGCCGGAAATCTAGGAGAAGTCACACTTTCTCTTAAACCAGTCTTTCCCTTCTCCTCACCGTCCGTTTCTTAAAAATGGAGAAGAAGATGGTTTTTTGGCTTTATTTTAATCTTTTCTACTTAATTCCTTTTGTGTCCTTTAGTTTGATTTAAAAGTTTTGACACATGGCTTAATCTAGTTTACTATCTCTATCCTCTCACTAAGCATGCAACATGTGTCACATGAGTACATGTAGTAGGTAACTTTTTTCACATCACATGTCTCTCACAGTCGTCATACTAAGACCTTAACACTTGCTCGAAACGCTGGAATTCGACCGGCTCCTCTAATTCTGACGTAAATTCAATGTGCAGCTAGGATTTTGTAAGAAGATTCCAACGGCGGTCCGCTTGGCCATCCGAGATCTAGGAAAATTTGATTTTGACCGAAATTACCATTTTACCATTTTTAAAATTAGGAATTTTCTCTCGGTTTTACAAGCTTCAAAACTATCGAGCACACCCAAGAATAAGTACATCCCAAAACGCTGCGTACAATTCTATCACCGGAACCCTACCGGCGATTGAAAAACGCTCATTCAAGGCGAGACCAGAACAAAACCAACACAAACAAAACAATCCATGTAAGTAAAATAGGAAGCTAAGCAGAGGAAAAACCCACAAGGAGGTCAAAAATGGTTAGAAACCTTCAACGATTACTTAGCCGAAACCTTCAAGAGTATTGCAGATGCTCACAGGAGTTTTGAGCGAGAGGCTTCTAAGTGACAATAACTTCTGGATCCCTACCCCTATATAGGGTAAGGCACGAACAGGTGCATTAAATGCGCGAAGTAGATCGACCGCATTGAGAAATGCCACTCTCTCTCACTCCCACGCCAGGTATTCGCTGTGGCTTTTTATCCATGTGGCATCTAAAACCACGCATGAGCTCGCTAATTGTAAGAACCCAGCCCTTTGGAGCTATCAATCACCGAGCCCCTACTTCTATGGGCCTAAGTCCGCTAGGCTGCTGGGCCCCTCAATGAGCATTTCGAGACGGTCCGGGCCTATTAGCCATGCGGAATCAAAAAAGCAGTCCAAGTCAAAAAATTCGAAAACACATTCACAACCATTAAAGCTTCCCCATTAGGCCATCTTCGTGTCGATCGCTTCCTAGTCCGCAAACACAAAAAAGAATGCAGGATAGAAATTTGGTTACGCATGCCAAAAATCTTATTAAAATGTGCCAATAGGCTTCAGGGGTTACACAAAACAAAAACAAATGCGTCCAAACAACCATGATAGACCCATTACAAATGCGTCCAAACAACCATGATAGACCCATTACAAATCCGTCCAAGAAACCATACCCGATTGATTGTCAAAAGAACACAAAAACAAAGAGAAAGGAAAAAGTGGAAGAAAATGAAGAGTCTGAAATATTATGTTTGAAGACTTCTCTTGTCCACTATACACCTCTCACTGGTTGCGGGCCCTGGAGGTGCCGATTGTGGGGAACCTAGCCTCGCGAAGAACCCTAGAAGAGGGAATCACACCTCGATCATGCGTGATTACGGAGGACGCCAGGACAAGGGGGCACCTAGCCCTGGCGGAGAACCCTGGAAGAGGGGAATTAGCGTAATTGGGCTCCCCACCTAGGACATCTGGTAGGTCAACACAAATGTCGTTCTCAAACACACAATATCCATTGTCAACAAACAACTGCAGAGATTTTTGAAAGCCTACCTCCATAACTTCTCCACCTTCACCGACTTATGGATGCGCGTGAGAGAGGAAATCACAATGGGGGAAAAGCTTTGTGCAACGAAAGAGGAACTGCTGAAACTTTATGGAATCTCTGAGATTCACCCCAAATATATAGGAAGGCTTTTAAAAAGCGCATTGAATGCATCATCGGAATATCACGCCCATTGGAACATATGCGCATTAATAACCTATAATTCTCCATACTTAGGGTCCCGAAACACAATATATTTTCCCCGACTAGAAGGGCATAATCCTTCAGTCAAAGAAAAAGAGGGGCATTGTGAGGACCATGGCATTTGGTGTAGCAACCCCCGAGCCCGACCCGGTTGGCGGATCCGAACCGAAAGCCCGAGGACGCCAGGCCAAAGCCATTAATCAAATCCCTTTAGTTATTATCGTTTTATTAAATTTTTGTTTTCAAAAGTGTTATGCACCCGAATCCTCGACTTAATTCGGTTACGGATCCAAGCCGGAGTCTGCTTACTCCGACATTTTCAAATTATCTCCTTAAAACATTTTATTTATGTTATTCTATTTTGGGGACCTTTTAATTGCTTAAGTATTTCATTCAAGTGCTTCTCCATATACATTTACAATTTCTAAAAGACTCAACATTTATATTTACAAAATAAAGTTCAAAGTTCAAATTGTTTTACAAATATCAATGTTCCCGAAAAGAAATGGAGTGAATGCATATGACTAAGCATGTAATTCAAGTAATTCTTTCTATGACTCGATGCTCTCGATCTTAGGTCTTGCTTCACCGCTATCACTGCTACTGCGCATTGATAAAACAATACGCTAAGCATTTTTATGCTTAGTGGTTCTATATAGTTCTCTATTCCATTTCAGTTCAGTATATATATCATGCATTTATCAAAGTAATGCCTTTATAATGTCTGTGTAATGTAGAAGATGCTTATACAAATACACTTTTTATATCATGTTTCGCTTTTCGGTTTGTGATTTCACATATATCTATAGAATCAATATTCACATAGACCCAAATTTCTTTTTTGGTGAATCCCATTCCAAGCCATTATTCAAGAAGAATGCTGGCTTACATTCAATATTACCATTTCACATATGTATTATAGAAATCGACATTCATGATGCATTCGGGGCCAGAATCCTGCCCCGTTATTATTCAAGAAGAATGCGATTCCACATCCAAATTATTTGCTACTTCTATGATCTAATCTAGTTGGTGAATCCCGACATGTTGGTCATTCATTAATACATTTCGAATCAACTTACTTTATGCAATAACTTCACTTATTGTTCAAATATTCGCACTCATGCATATATTTGACAAACATTTCGAATAACAATAATTCAAATCATTATATATATATATATATATATATATATATATATATATATATATATATATATATATATATATATAATTTTTATATATATTTCACAAATAGCATTCATAACCAATCATAATCACATTTTCAAATCCATATGCACTTTCAAATAAACTTTCAAATCTATTTGTATACTACCAACACGTGAAATGGAGATAGAGTCGTGGAACAAACCAATTATCGATTTCCTTCTCTTTTCGATATCAACTTAGGTTAGGGTTGTCGTTTCATTTGCACCTAGTCAAATACAAATTCTTCACTCTTAAGTAAGTTATGCAAATAATCGCATTTGACCGCTACTCTACTACAGGTACGCTACGTTTTTCGGTCGAGTTCCAATCCTATTTGAACCTCTCTTAATCATTTAATAAGGTTCCTATATTAACGGTGTATGAATTTAGGCTCAAATACGCAAAACTACAATAACTGGCACTTGGGCACACCTGCACTGCACACCTTGACCTCAGATCGGGTACAGTTGCATTCCGCTGGTCTGCATCGGGTACAAAGTTGGCCTCCTGTGGTCAGACCGTACACCTCGAGAATTTGCCCAAATTGCTCTTTTGCCGCTTTGTACCAATTCTCTTTATACAACTTCCCATTCCTTAACACCACAAAAATCAACATGGAAATCATCCAAAACAACCCATAATACTTTAATTGGTGATTTGGAACCTCATACTCACAAAACCCTAGGTGAAATCCAAGAACTTTTATGAACTTAACCCTGTCCACTAATTCTTCTAAAACCATATAAATATGATGATTCTATGTTTATTTTACACCAATTGGGGGTTTTACCCACATAACCTCAACAAATCTAGGGCTCGGGGTGACTTTCCACAAAAACCCTTAGACAAAGGAGCAACTATTCTCCAAACTAAAACCTTAGGAATTCAAAATACCTTATGCTTTCTATACACAAAAACATTCTTGGTTTTGGTCTTCCTCTCCTTCCTTCTTCTTCCTTTTTCTTCCTCTCGGGCTTCCCTTCTTCTCCTCTCACGATTTTGCTCCTTAGCTTCAAAATGAGACAAAATGAATTTCGCTTTGTCTCCACACCTTTTATACTCCCATAATTCTCCATAATAAGTAATTAAGTCCTTTCACCCTTTTAATTTTGCAAATCAACTTATTTTATTTCTATTATGGCCTATCATCTCTACTCCCCCTTTTATGATATTTATATCCCTTATGGCAATTAATTTATCCTTACCTAGTGCCCAAATTTCCTGTTCACTAAATTTATCATTTCATTTATAACTTCCGAAAATACTACAATGTGACACTTAGGTGCTCATATACTCACTTTACGCCCATGTACTCAGACACTCATTCTGAGACTCGTGGCGTTACATTTAAGCTTAATATCAATCCTTTAGGTCCTCATTTTACAATTTTTTCATATTTTCCCTTTTCACTGGGTCTAGTTCCCGGTTCAATCTAATTTCTCAATTTAACATAATGTAATCAATCATATGCTCACACTTTTTAAAATTTAATTTCACAATTTGTCAATTTATCAATTCCCTGAAAACCTAAGTTTGCTTCAATTCATACCCAGAATATATATAATAAAATTATTGGTAAAAATTCTAGGTATTTTGGGGCGTTACATCAGCCTGTGACCACTAATTAATAAAGCCTAGCGCATGCTATTCGCCACCTGGCCCGCATGATGTAGTGGCTCAAGCCGGCCTGCTGTATTAAAATCACGCGGGAACTAACCAAACGAGATAGTTTTAAACCCTGTCTGGGATACCAAGTCCCCCAGCCGGTCATCCCACTGCATATGGAAAGTTCGTTGTGATAATACAAAAAAGATATTTATCCACGAATCTCCCAGTATCCAAATCTAATACGTCTCAAAAACATAAATCCTTTATGAGGGAAAATTAGTCATTGATAAGGAAAGAAATATCTTATCACCAAAATTATGAGATTATCTTTCCCATAATCAAGGAGAAATTCTAGTATAAAGTGAAGACTCCCCACGAGGGAAAGGTAGGAAACTCCAACTACGCTATCTCTTTTCTTTCTCCTTTCCACCATTTTGCTGACTTAATCATTGGAGAGGTGACCAGCACACCGTCGTGGGACCCCTTTTTTTGCAGGTTTACATCGTGCCATTGATGCTCTGGAAGTCAGACGATCCAGGTAACGACAGCAAGTGCTTTATCTGAAGTGGTGAATCGCTCGTTGATCACCTTAAGAAATGCCCGAACATTGGTATGCTTTTCGATTAAACCACGAATACTAGCAGAGATACTCGTCTTAATGAACATAACACTGAGGTGATTTGATCGCTCCCACTGTTCATGGAGGCGATTCGATTAAAAACTTATTGACCATATTTTTCGACACAGCTACCAAAGACTAACTAAAGTCCCTAGCAACGACGCCAAAAACTTGTTGAGACCAAATGATGTATATATGAAAATATGGTCAAGGGAGTAAATGTGGTAAATACTCAAAAACTAATTTGAAAACAAAAGTGTTTACTAAAAACTGAATAAAAGTATTACCAACACTCATCCCCCTTTCTGCAAGTGCATGGGTCATACAAGCACAAAGTGGACTCTAAAAGTCTGGATATCATACCCACGAGGATTGGAGATTCTCTCTAATTAGAATTTGATCACCCCGATTACAAGGGCTCTTCACTATTTAGGCGACCAAATAGGATGTTGAATAAAATCAATTTAATTGAAATAAAAACTTATTTAAAACTAATCCTAAAATCTACCAAATAAACAACTACTTAATTCTAAAATGTATGAAGAGAGGCACACCAGGAAGGATAATTATTTACAAAACAGCTTTGCATTTCTTTGAAAATTAACATTTATGAGAGTTGAATGGGCCGGATTTGTCCAAAAGCAATGTAGTAGCTTGATTCTCTCCATACATCATACATTTCACTAATTAGATATCTATGTTCCTTTCAAAACATGAGTGTGTAATCGCCATTTGTAATATAATCCTCTTTCTAAGATCTTGATATTTTTCTTTTTCAGTACTTCACACCCAAGTCTTAGGATTAAAGAATTTTTGCCCCTATAAACAAGATAATGCAAGCATTCTCCAATGTAATTGGTACCTTAGGCATCAAATCTAATAAAGTTATCTCTCTCCTTGATTAGATCTATGCTAACATGGGATCGAGATCATTCAATCAATTTGAGGTGAGACCTCTAAACATTAAATTGATACATAATCTAATTAATCCTCACACCATGAGTAAATTAGTGATATATCAAAGTAATATTTTAGAATTCATTAGTTCCATAATATTAGTCTAACATACCCCCAAGTTACTGCTCTTTACTCTCAAGAATCTCCATCTCTATGTCACTCAGAGGGCCTCTGGAAAATTAGAGCAAAGATACAACTCTTTTATAAGTATATGCTACTAATATTTCTCGAATAAAGCACTATAATAACAAGACTAATTATATAAATTCGTTGTTCAAACTCATAAAATAACCGAGAATCTGCAAATCTAATGTTCAACAATTATCCCCACTCTAGAGGGTGTTTAATGTTCCATTACTAGACTCCAATCATCACCAATCAAACAACGAAAAGAAAAATGAAGAAAGAAATCAAGAAACAAGGAGTTAGAGAAAATCCGTATTTTAGTCTCAATATTTGTCTAAACAGTTATGAAATCAATCTTTGTTATACAACAACAAAATCTCTTCAATAGAAATAAAAATATGCTCTAAAACTACTCTAAGATCTATTAAAAATCAAAATATGCAGCAAAACTAAGAAATGGATGTTTAGAGAGAGAAACCCCATGATAGGTGTTCTCCCACTCCCCGTTGCCCTAAAAACCTAAAAACAGTATTTATAAATCCCAGCGAAATGAGCTTGAAAACAATCCAAAATGTGCTAGCTGTGAGTTTAAAAAGGCCTAGCGTTTTGTCTTAAGCTCATTATGATTAAAATTTGTTTTCATTACGATGTAGTTTGTTGCTAACTCTGTTGCAACAAAATCCGGGTTTTGTTGCAACAAAGCTTTGTCACTGGCTTTGTCGCGACAAAATCTGGTTTTGTCGTGACAGAGTTTGTTGCTAACTCTATCGGGCCAAAATCTGTCATTTTACAACAGTTTTTCATAATCCTCATAGCGACAAAATCTGGGTTTGTTGCGACAGAGTTTGTTGTTAACTCTGTTGCGACAAAATCTAGGTTTTGTTGCAAGAAAGCTTTGTCATTGGCTTTGTCGCGAAAAAATCTGGTTTTGTCGCGATAAAGTTTGTTGCTAACTCTGTTGCGACAAAATCTGGGTTTTGTCGCAAGAAAGCTTTGTCACTAGCTTTGTCGCCACAAAATCTGGTTTTATCGCTACATAGTTTGTTTCTAACTCTCGTCATACAAAATCTCTGGGCTTTATCACAAATTAAAGCTTATTACCGGCTTTGTTTGAATAAAATTTACTAAGGAGCTTGTTTTCTTTTCCAACTTGTTGATGACATAACTTCTTCATTTGAACTTGGATTTGGGCATGTGAGGTGTCGTTGGAAAGCTCTTTAAATGAAGAATATAACCATAGAGGAATTTGAACCATTTGATGTTCCATCTGGTACAGAAAAATTCATCTTCTCGATGGCGCACTGTGAGACATCCAATTGACTCTTCTTTTGTATATATATCACTCATTTCTTGCCAAATCACTTGCTTCATCAATAATCCTACAAAACCAAGTTTGGAGGAAATGTTATGAGTTTTACATGAATATGGATATAAAATGCTCAAAATAGCATATGAAATGAACTCAAAACATAGATGAGTTTTACACTAATAAATACTCATCTTAATGAACATAACACTGAGGCGATTTGATCGCTCCCACTGTTCATGGAGTACCTTTTTTTCTTTAGTGCTAGTTTCAGTAATTTCATGTTCATCTTTCCTTATGGCATAGTCAATATCCATCCATCCCAAATAAAGAAGTATGTTTTATAATTGCTACCACTCAATTCAGGAACATTACATCTAACATCAGAGTGATTTGTAGGTTGCATAGCTGCATAGAATAAATATAAATGCTTATAAGTGTTTAAATTTGAGGCTAGAATAAATCATAATTTACTGATGCAAATTATGTGTAAATCTAGCAACATAAGACTTGCTTGGGAGCTAAAGTCTCCATTCAATTGAATTTATTTAACTATATGGCAAAACTATCAATTATGTTCAATTTCTTAATTTATGTGGGTAAATCAAGAAATATAATATGATATTATGCCCTGATTAATTATATCAAATACAACAAAAATTAATGTGGGATAAAATTTATCATATAAGGTATAATCGATCACAATAAATGTCCTTAATATATATGTGATCCATAACAAATTAATGTATGATTTTTCATAATTAGAGATGCTGTGGCCAATCTCTAATTAATTAAAATCATACGGATCACAAGACATTTTAATAATTTTCAATGATATAAGGAATCGTATACAAATTAAATCCTTAAGAGCCCATTTTTCAAAATTGAGTTAAGTGCATGAATTAAAAATAATAGGTTCAAATAAACTGAATCCATATCCAAAATTATTAAAGATTGGGATATTAATTTCAAGATTATTTATCATAATATATATAAAATATATACAAATAATAATTTCAATTGCATGAAATTAATATCCGTACAATATACGATATATCTGCTTATTGATGAATTATCAATCAAATAATTATGCGGGCCCAATAGTACCCTTACTCTTCCCCACTGACATTAAGCCCTAGTTCAATACTTCCCTTACAACACCTTTTCTTAAATTTTACTATTCTTATTCTGCGATAAGCGATACCCTTTCCACGCAAAGAAAAGGATCTTCTTCATCTCCGCACGGGTCGAATCCACCTGCTCTTAATCCGAATCAAAGCCATATATTTCATCAATAAAATGTGATATTTACATTAAAAATTTGAAAAATCATTTCTAACCATTCCTCATATTATTTTCGTTCAAAAAACATCATAAGACATGCAAAATCCCATTGCTCTGAATACCAAATGTTGGTGAAAAGCAAGAACTGTCATGCTTTTCATTCCGAATAGGGCATTCAAACACAATAGAATAAATATATCAAAATTCTTACCTCCAGCCATTGCCTTTTCTTCTACAAAATCAAAATGGGTTACTTTTCAAAGATCTCCTTTCTCGCAAATGTGATGGTGTATTCCGATGAGAATGAACTTGGAGACCAACACTACAATCGTTTGATATTTATAAGCCTCTGTCCATCATAGAGACAGTAGAAAATATGTGGTTAATCGACAGAAGAAAAAGCTATTTCCAATTTTGAAAAGCACTTTCATATATATAAATGATCATGAAGTTTACTTCTATAAGAATATAATTATATTCTTCATTTAAATCTAATAACCTTTCCCAATACGTTGCATTAAATGGGTTTATATTAATGGATAAAATAAAGGAATATTTTACTAACTATTAAAAATATTATAAAATTTGAAAAATAATCAAGTTTTTTTTTATAGAAACACTTTAATTAATATATAATAAACTGTCCACATTATGACTAAAACCTGGGACCTCATCTCCCTATGCCCCTCTTGAAATGTTAAACACTTCACCATACGAGCTATACGATGGGCAATAACGTTTTTTTAAACAATTGGAATAGTTTTTAATAAAAAGGGAAAATATTTTCTCAAACTTTTTATACTCATTTTTATAAAATCTTTGGCTTTTAGTTGCTTTACATAATACTGCATTCAATGAGTTTATTAATGGATAAAAGTAAAGGAACCTTTTACTAAACTATTTAAAATTTAATTCTGAAAGATAATCAACGTTTTTCAAAGCAAGTGGAATATTTTTCTATAAAAGAAAAAAATCCTTTCTCAAACTTTTTTATACTAATTTTATATCAAAATTCAAAGTTTTATTTTAATTTGCTTTTTATTGCATTTATCATTTGAATAGTATGAAGGCTTGGCTTTGTAGTGAGAAATATTTAGGATTTTTGGTCCAAATATTCCTAAAATAAATGTATAAATATAGGGAATTAATTCCACAAGTCCTTCCATCCATCCTTACCTTTCCCGCCAGCTGTCCATCAGTTTTTTGCTTAATTTTTTTCTTTATTTTAATTGTAGTAGTCTATTTTTTATCTTTTTTTAAAATATTTCTTAAATTATTTTTCATTAAATAATGATATAAAAAAAAAAACTTAAAACACTTAGAAACCATCAAATTTTTAGGCCATCATCTTCTTTTATAGACCATGAGGCTACATGAATTCGGCCTATATAATAATGAAAAAGACATTTGTAAGCTCATACTACACCCATACTAATTCACATATTTAGACTAATCCTCATACAAGTTAAAAAAGACCACAAGAATGGTAAAACTTTACCACAATACGCGATTACATTCCTAGGACTCAAATTCAAGACCATTGATTAAACTAAAAAATACCTTGATCATCTCACCTACATGTTATATCATATATGTATTTATATTTTAAATCAAGCAATCTATATACATATCTTAAGAAAATATACAAAGATATATATATATATATATATATATATATATATATATATATATATATATATATATATATCCTCACAATACAAGACTAAGGATCAGAGGTTCAATTGTCGACTATGTCAGTAGTTAGTAGCAAGGAAAAAAAAATCGAATATATCGACTAATATATCGTCGAAATATCGGATGGTATCGATATGATTTTGTTAATCGATTAAAAAATCGGCCAAAATTAAATCGCCGATATTTTGACGAATATCGTGAATTTTCAGTATTTCGGCTGAAATATCGAGATATATCTCACGCATCGATGTAATGTAATTTCGAAAAATATTAAGAAATATCTAAAATATCGATATATATCGCGTTATTTTTGACTTTAAATTAATCCAACGTTAATTAAACCACAATGGTTTTTGACAATCAAACGATTATTTCTGACTCCAAAAATTATATATAAATACCCCTTAAAATCATACAATTTCTTCAACGATTCGACTTCAATTTTTTTTTTTGATTTATCTCAATATTTCAAGATTCAGCATGAATATCGCCTTCATCGCACGAGATTCCTTCATCAAATAATATATGTAACCATATCGATCTTCATTTTAGCTTTTAGTTCACTATCAGAATGCACTTCGATAAATTATACGGTTATCGCTCTTCAACAAGCCAGATATTTCATATTTATTGCCTTTTTTTTATAATTCACAGTATTTCCATTTAATTTTAAAATATTTGCACTTCGCTTTTACCGATATTTTTGTTAAAATATCCACCGATATTTATCGATATTTTTGATATATCTATAAAATTCAAATACTAATATATCTATAATTATTGATATTCAAGGTTTATTAGTAGAAAGCGCTTTAAAACCGGTTTCATTGAAAAGGAAATATTTTCGTTCACACATTTTTAAACACCTTTATCCAATGAGAAATCAAATATAAAAAATCAGTTGTCTGGCCAGAAGCATCAAATTCATCATCGCCTGACGCCATATCAGATTTCTTTCACCGGTTCCTATAAATGATATTGATAATGATGGATTTGCTATATATATTAAGTAGCTTTCAGTTTTCCAGTCTATACTGTTCTCATAAAAAAGCACGCCATTTGGGAGAAAGAAGTCGATCGAGAGAAATAAAGAACCATTTAAAATGAAAACTTTGTAGTTAAACTTAATTAAGATAAGTTTGGAGGAAGATATATATGTATTTGTTCTTGGAATGGGAATAGGAATGCTATATATCTTACCCATATTTTGAATTGCTCACAATCTGCCAGGTGTGAAAAAGTAAAAAGGGAGAACCGTTAGAGAGTTGAAGTAAAAATGGAGATATATGATAGTTGATGCTGTAGAAGCAAGAAAGGATCTTAATATATATATACCCCATAGAATAATGGCTCCCAAGATAAAACATCCGCCTGATAAACTCAAACCAAGATCACGTCCAGCCTGTGTTGGGATGAAGGAGGATCGACTTTTACTGCTTTAATACTATTATCTGGTGGTAGTATTTATTGACATTGGATGAATAATAACCATATACGTGAATAATACCGTATGTGTGAATAGTATCATATATGTACGGTATATTTATATGCAATAGTATTCATATAAAAAAATAAATACAAAAATGAAGAACACCAAATTTACGTGGAAAATCCTTCAAGGTGAAAAGAAAAACCATAGTACAAACTCTGAATAATTTTTCACTATCTCAAAGTGATCTCAAAGTGGTATGCAGTATAATTCCTTCTAAGAATATTCTAATCCTAGGGTATGCACTCAAAATTAAGGATAATCTCACACTCATTTGGTGTTGAAACAGTAATGGGTCATAAATGTTGTATACTAGAAGGAAACTCTTAGGGTCTAGTTTTTATAGCCAAACCTAGATCCGGCTCGGGAAATGACTATAGGTCATCCTCCCTAGTGCGAGGAAAAGGACCCAAGGACTACAGCCATCTTAACCCTAAACCCGCTGGTCCGAAACTTCAAAAAGAGTTCTTTACACGTTGACCTCTGCACTACGCTTACTGCATCAATCCACCGTTTTTACCAAACCCCAAATCCAAAGTGGAAACACCAATTTCAATCAATCCAGTGACTCATTTAGCATGAAGAACCCATCCCCGAGTCTCGACTCCAGCCACTATGCACCGCAGCAGAAATTTACTATGACAATGGGAACTTGTATTACAAATTTTTTTGATTCCAAGGCACCTACTCGTCAATCAAATGGCGCCGTTGCCGGGGATGGTGCCGAAGTGTGAATGAGAAGCTATTGAACTTGTGATCCAAATCACAAGTGTTGGTGAATTCTCATTCCTTTTTAATCTTATCATTATTTCCCATTTACAGTTCACTGTAGGGGAAATTACATGTTTAATACTGTGCATACTCAATTTTTATTTGTTTCTAAAATTTGATCAACTATAACCCTTTTTGGTAGCCTTGTTTTGCCTCTCGCTTTGTGTTGTGTCTCTAGATTTTATGCAACATCGATAGAAACACCGCAGTGTGCTAGAGAGAACCAAGTTGCTTCTCAAGAACAGGTGTGAAGTCACTACATAGTAATCGATGGAGCTCACCTGAGATAAACAGAGTCGCTAGGATACCAAGAAACCCCAATGCCTACATGTCACTGAGGGACCACATACACCCCCCAAGGGTTAGTGCAGCCTCATGCATTGTAAATTCCCGTTAAAAATGTGGTTGTCAGCCCTTATTTATGTCCTTGCTCCCAACCTTCCATAGTATGGAAAATGAGAATCCATACACACACATCCTGAGTTTGATGGGCTTGCACTACTGCGGGATGGTGCACCGATACTGACCGCTTTAAGCCGAAGGCCTTTCCCTTAACCCTCAAAGACAAAGCCAAAAATTTTGCTTAATTCTCTAAGGCCAAGGACCATCCGGAATTGGGTAGAACCGCAGTGCAGTTTTTGAAAAGTTCTCGCTGGCACATATAGGACCAATGAATAAGAGGCAAATTTATACATTTGCAACCCATGGTAATGAGAAGTTCTATCAATGTTGGGAGAGATATATGGAAACCATCTGTAACGCCCCAAAAATACCATAGAATTTTTATAATAATTTTATTATATATATTCCGGGTATGAATTGAGCCAAACTTGGGTTTTTCCGGGAAAATTGATAAATTGACAAATTGTGAAATGTAAATTGAAAGTGTGAGCATATGATTTAATATTATATGCTAAAAATGAGAAATTGAGTGAACCCGGAAATAAACTTATTAGTGCCCAAAAAGTGCTATTTTGAACTCTATTTATTATAGGTTTTGAGTGCTTTTTGTGTACTAATCATTGTAATTAACCCAATTTACACGTTAATGTCCCTATTATCCTACTGATCGCATTTTGTGGCAAATTTGCAGTTTTTGCAAGCTAATATGCCAAATTGTCTGGCCGATCCAAGCACGAAGAATTTGAGTCGTCAAAGATTGCATCGTGAGACCGAAGGAAAGAAGAGCGTAAAAATGCAAGTGAAAATGGAGCATTGCGAATTTTGGTTTCCGCGAGCACTGTGCATCCCGCAAGCACCGCCTCGCACTGCTCTCCCCGCATTTCACGCCCCGCTGGTTACATTTTTGTTTCTTCCTATTTTAACCCTTGTAATAGCTTTTGTTTTGTTTTTTTTTTTTGGTAATTTCCATATATTAATCGAGCACTTATATAAGCCCTGGGCCAGACAAACCGAACTTCACTCTTGACTTTTGGCAATAGACGGGGCGGCGCCCTCGCGGCTCCTTTCTCCATTTTCTTTCATTTTCTCCTTTCTACTACCAAACACCTCCGAGGATGACAACTCAGGATGCTGGCTAGATCCCTTCCTCCTTAAAGGAGGGCTACTCGGGCTTTGGATTTGAGGTAAACCCATGGTCCCTCTCGTTTAACGAGGCATTTATTTTCATTTATGTTCCTATCCTTCACTCTAGGTTTAAATCTCCTAGGATACATCTCATCACCCGCATTTTGGCAATCTTTGGGTTCATTGGATGCTTATTGTTAGATTCAGTGATATCCATTAGTTGCCTTCTATTTGTTACTGTGAGATGAGTCCAGGAGGTAGGTTTTCACTGTCTGGGACCATGAATGTTCGTTAAATGCCGTCTTTCAAAAGGGAAAATCATAGGGTTTAGTTTTTAAAGCTAAATGAAGATCCGGTTCGGGAAATGACTATATGTCATCCTCCCCAACGCGAGGAAAAAGACCCGATGACATGTTGGTTGTCTTAAAACCCTAAACCAGTGGCCCGACACTTCAAGGGGTTCTATTTTACATTTTTTTAACTTGTTTTTATTTTCAGTTTTAAACAATCAACTCCCCTGTTTTTACCAAAACCCCAAAATCCAAATTAAATTCACCAGTTTAAGCACTTCACTGTTAGTCATTTGTACGAAGAAAACCCATCCCTGATGAGCTTAAAAGTCATCTATTTTTAGTCCATTTTTTCTGTTGATTTTATTATAAAAAGGAATAATTAAGATGCAGAGATATGAAGAAACTCACCAGATTCGTTAAATTGCAGGAAGTATAAAAGAGCAGAAATGCAAAGGGAAAATGCAAAAGAACTGGGCGGATAAAAGTGCGTGCCACTGGGCGTAGAGCGTAAAGGAAAAGAAACGGCTAAGTCATTGATGCGCTGGTTTACATGAAGCCCAGCTTGAGGTCGCTGACAGTGGATAACATCGCTTATAGAAGTCAAGCATGAAACCCATTACGAGAAAGACCGAAAGAATGAGTCGATGTCGCGACGAGAGATCGGGCTTCTGACATCAAGAACCAGCGGTCGGGGTTACGAACCGCGAGAAGATGTCGCTGACAAGATACTGGCGTCGCGGACATCAAGAAATGTGATGCTGAGACTTGTGAGCAGTATTGATGTGATGTCGCGACGCGGATCGAGGTCGCGACATCATGAGAAAACAAGTGGAAACCTCAGAGATCCGAAAGTAGTCGGCGTCACGACAAGAGATCGATGTCGCGACATTAAAAGACCAATTTTGAAATCGCGAAAAGACGCGGACAAGATGTCGCGACAAGATTGATGTCGCGACATCGGGAACCATCGCATGAAAGCCGGCGAAAGTCGAATCGTCGCGACATAAGATCGGGTCGGCATAGGACCCGCCGGGCTGGAAGGTTGAAGTTTCATAAAGTGAGGTCGCGATAAGATATCGGCGTGTCGCGGACATCGTGAACGACTAGATCAAAGCCGCAGTCATAGCCGGCTGTCGCGATTATCAACTGATGTCGCGACAATGTGAGCTTACCGGGCTTGAAGCTTGATAGCTTTAAGACGTCGTGATCAGTAGATTGATGTCTGACAACCAAGATCTTAAAGACTCCAAGCAGATGACTGAGTCGAGGGGTCACGACAAGATATTATCGATGGCATCGTGAGAGGTGAAATTGAGACCAGCCAAGACGTGAGATGATGTCGCGACAAGATGGTGATGTCGCGACATCAAGAATGACCAAATCAAGGCTACATAGAGTAAGTTGATGTCGCGACGTGAGATTGATGTCGCGACATCGATGATGTCACGACAAGGAAACTGAAGTCGCGACGTGAACAGCGGGATCGTGGGCCTGATACTTTAAAATCCATGCCAGTTACATCGATTACGTTAGGGCCCACTGAGAAACCCTATAAACACGCAGCCTATCCAAATTTCATTCATAGCCGCACTACGTATTTAGAGGTCCTGGATAGCCGGGAAGCTCATTTTCTTTCTTTATTTTTTCTTATTTTTTTTCTTTTCTTTTATTTTTCTTAATTTCACCTGGCGTTTTAGAGCAGACAGGCTCTCGATTTTTATTTTTCGTGGTAATTTCCTCGAACTGATGTTATCAAGCCAGCCTAAGCCTAATGCGTAATCTATTTTATTTTCAAATTACTACCTGAAATGTTTGAAGTCTCGCGACAAATTTCGAATTCGATTGTTTCAGCTTTCAATTGCGCCATTCTATGATCGAGGAATGTCAGATCGTGTGATTCAAGAATTGAGGAACTTAAATTTTCCATTAAGTGAACATGATAGCTCGAATTTATCTTTCCCGTAGATTTGCTTTCTATAAAGAATTTGTTAATTTCAGTTAATGAATTTACTTCGGGTTTTGGGTTTGTTGTTTTGGGATCTGAATACGCTCTTATACCCGCTAAGATTTGCGTCATTGCTCGATTTCCTGCTGAGGTCCTCTGAGTGACAATAATGTGGAAGACATTCCTGAGAGTAATGTACATTTCTTTGAAGGTATACTAACCTGCTATTAGGGATCTTTTCAGCTTTGTAAGTTCACTTAGATAAATCCTCTTCTCACTTGAAATCAAGAACGAGTTGAATGAGTTATCTATTTAAACAAGCAAAGAGTTCACCTCAATTCTGACAGCGAGACTAACTCCAAGTGTTAATATCTAATCAAGGAAAGGTTGATCTATTCTAATTTCGAGGAGGAGCAATCTGGAAGTTGTATATCCTTGCTTGACCGATAACTTGGGAGCTAAGGTTTACAGTCCATAGAATGGGTATGAAGTATTGAAAAAGAAAAATACCCAGATTAAGGAAGTCCCTTTTTAAAAGTAGTTATCTAATTCCCTGTATTCGAGAGAATCAGGTCATAAATTAGATAATGAAATGTGGAGTGTGGAGAGATCCAAACTCGCACTAAGCAACGCCTTTGGACAGATTTTTGAACCGGAATTAATCAAGAAAATTTTATCAGAGGTTCACAGAATCGATAGTTCACTATCACTGTTTCTATTGATGTGTCCTCTGAGGATAACTATTCAGTATTCAGTTCTTTTATAGAAATTCTTTATTCTTTATTCTTTATTTTCCAGTATGTTGAATAGTTCGCGACTCTCTTTGTTTTGTTAAATTTTCCAAGACTCTTAATGCTGGATCCTACTATCATTTTGTGGTTCAAATAGTATGGAAATTGAGTAGTCGTAGTTGATTTTAAAATTCTCGAGATCTCTGTGGGATCGAGTATCTGACTTAAATCCATTTTATTACTTGTCGACCAGGTACTTCGTGTATCGTATCAAAACTAACTTTTGAAAAATTGATTTTACTCTAAGAGAGATTGGTGGTTTATATAGTATAATATTAATTAAGTTTTATGGCCGTTGCCGGAGATTAGACAATAGTCCTTTGGTAATAACGTCGTAAATTTGTATATGTCTTTTGGTCAATCAACAAGTTTTTGGCGCCGTTGCCGGGGATTAGTTAATAGTCCTTTGGTAATGGTGTCATAAATTTGTATATATGTTTGGTCTCAACAAGTTTTTGTATGGCACACCGCCAATGTGGGATTAGACAATAGTCCTTGGTGATAACGCCATAATCTTGCATGCATAACTACGTATTAAATGTGCAAATATGTTTTGGGCACAACAAGTTTTATGGCGCCTGTCGGGATTGAAAGAATTTAATAAATCAATATTCGATGGTTATGATATACTAATTTGACATTTAAAAAAAAAAAAAAAGAACAAAAAGATTTTCGCTAGTTGGTTCACACACTAACCTTTAACCTAAACACATTGAATATTTATGATGATTTGATCATCCTATTAATGGAAGTGTGTTTCGGGCTTAAAAACTTTGATGCATAGGAAATTAACACTGACCGATTCCACCGATTAATAAATAGAAAGGACGCCGTGGCTTGAGGAAAGACCAAGAAGACAGAAAACTCAACCATGGAAGAAGGAAGGCAGGATCAGGTTGAAATACATATAGAGGAAGCTAGAAGGCCTCCAGTCACTGATACAATGGAGGATTTCTGGAGACCAATTATACAGGAAGAATACTCAACAATGATCGTGATGTACTCATAGCTCTGGATGCTAATAATTTTGAATTGAAACCAAGATCGACAATGGTCCAAAGAAAGATCGCCATCGGTCATCCCATCAAGATCCAAACGAGCACCGGGAAGATTCCTCAGATGGCTAATACCGTGTCAACGTGGGAGACCAAGTCATAAACCGCACCTATTCCCATTCTCCTTAAGAGATACAGCATGCTACATGGTATGAATCATTACCATATGGTTCTGTTGATACTTGGGAGGAGTTAGTTGAGGCCTACTTAGGTAGATTCTTTCCCAAATTCCCAACCATTAAAGAAGGGAGAGAAATCATTGTGTTCCAGCCAGTGGGGAAGATGAAAGCCCGTGAGTGTAGCTCGGGAAAGATTCAAACGTTGCCGAGAAGATGTCCAATGCAATGGGATAGATCCTAAGACTCAGACTGGACATTGTATATCATGCCATGAATGATATATCAAAAGGGACTATTGATGCTTCATGCCGGGAGCATTCAAAAGAAAAGTGTCAAGATAAGGAGCCGACAAAGATCCGCAATGTAACATGAAAACCCCTTCCGAGCTTCTCAAGAGGTGGTCAGGAAAGGGAATCATGGAGCCGAAAGATGACAGCCATGGAGGCCAAGCCGATGCCATTATGCACAGCAGATGGCAAGAAAGAAAGACACACACCGCTCTATGAAAGCCAGGAGCACCAAAAGCAGAAGCACGACTTCTGAAGCGCCGAGAGTAATCAAGAATTCTATGAGGCTGCAGAGGTTAATTATATGGGTGAGCCAAGAGCTTATCATTTTAAACCCAATCTTAACCTTCCAGCACATTATCACCCAACACTCAGGAACCATGAGAACTTCTCGTATGGTGGAGGGGCTTCTCAAGGCCAAAGGCAGGGACAGAACCCAAGGCCAAAGCGGGGGCCGAACCCTCATCAAAGTGTCGGCGGCCACCTAGGTTCCGGCGGCCCGGCTGTGAGCGAGGAAATGAGCACGAGAATGAATACTAGGGCGGAGGAGGGCCCGGCTTTGAGCGGATCTTGCCGGTTTATGGGGACAATAAAGGTGTTTGAACCTCCATGAACAAAAAATTTGGAGAGAGTAGGCGAGCACTGCAATTCTCAAATTTTGAGAACCTTTACCAATGCATCCACTGAAGAACTGGAGACACAAGTAGGGCGGTGGCCCTAACCTGTAGCCCGGAGGAAGATGCCTTCCCAAGTGATACAAGGAAGAGCCCGAAAGACTGCATGGCTGTGCAGCTTAGGAGTGGGAAGGAGTTAGAAGAGAGGAAAGGAAAAGATGATAGCAACAAGGAAGTAGCAATACCAGAAGGGGAAGAGACAATGGAGAATGATAAAGAAGGAGTGAAAGAAAGAACATCCAAGGATAAACCTGCAGTCCCATTTCCACAAAGGCTGAATCAAAGATGGAGGAAGCGGGTTTGAGGGTTCTTGAGAACTTTCCAGAAGCTAGAGATCGTGTGCCCCTTTTCTTTGAAGTGGTGACTCGGATGCCACTTTATTAAAAATTCTAGGAAGGACATCTTGACGAGAAAGAAAAATAGTAGAAGAGGAATAGTGAATCTCACTTTGCCACTTCAGTCACCGATGTCGGAAAGAACTACGAGTAAGATGAAGGACCCAGGAAGTTTCGAATTCCTTGTATTGTTGGAGAATGGAATTCAGAGGCTCTACGTGACTCGAGGCTAGTATCAATGCGATGCCTCTCTACGTTGCCAAGAAATTAAGTTTGGGAGCTTACTCCCACAGCGTTACTACAAATGGCGAACCGGTCGATGGTGAAAACCAGAAGGGGTCATTGAAGATGTGTTAGTCCTTTGTTGGGAGTTTGTATTCCCATTGGAACTTCATCATTTTGGACATGGAAGAAGATTCACAAGTACCCTACTATGGGAAGACCATTTCCTAATCTTTAGTACCTTGCGATTGACATGCGAGGAAAGGAGTTCTTATCTTGAGGTTGGAGAAAAGCTGCTACATTTAACTTGATCAAAGTATGACAAATATAGATAGGGACAAGGAAGGTTGCAATGTAGGCGATTTTGTCTACACTGACTACGATGTTATAAATGATTGTAGCAGCTCAGGTTTTTATCAATGAAAAGAGATGAATTCGAGTATGCGAAGATGTCTGTATTACGAGATTTCATTACGGTTTTATAGAGCGTGGTGAACGAAGCACAACGAGAAAAGATAATGGGAAAGCGGTGAGAAAGAGGAAAATCATCGAGACCGATCTGAAGGGCTAGTTTTGAAAGAGTTGCCATGTCATTTAAAGTATGCCTACTTAGAATTACCAAGAAAAAAAACCAGTGATCATTTCAGCCAGACTCAGTGATGCTGAGGAACAAAGATTGCTGAAAATATTAAGGAAGCATAAGGAATCTTTAGCTTGGTGGGTGAAGAGCGAAGGGTATCGATTGACGGTTTGCATACATAGATCTGCTTGAAGAGACTTCAAACCATCGTAGAACATCGGAGAGAAAATTTGAATCATTGATGAAAGAAGTGAGTCAGGAAAAGGAGGTACTCAAATTGTTGAATCTTTGGTTTTTATCTCACGCTATTCGAATAATAGTCCTTGGTGAGCCCGATCCATGTGATTCCAAAGAAAGGAGGGTTTCTTGTGATCGAAATGAAAAAATGAATTGATTCAACCAAAACGGTGGCGAGGATGGAAGTGCATGTATTGATTACGAGGGAAGTTGAATCTGACAACCAGAAAAGATCATTTTCCTTTGCCTTTCATTGATCAAATGTTGGATAGGTTGCGGGACGCCCTCACGCTTTTTGTTTCGGATGGTACTCGGGTACAATCGGTGCTATTGCACGGAGGATCAGAAGACTACGTTCACATGCCCTTATGGTACCTTGCCTTGAAGGATGCCATTGGGTTATGTAATGCTCGGCTACATTTCAGAGGTGCATGATGTCTATTTTCTGAGATTTGGTTGAAGAAGTGATGGAGATTTTCATGTGGATGATTTTCACGTATGGATCCGGCTTTGGTCGATGTCACAAACAATGCAGAGCTTGATGCTTCAAGATGCCAAGACAAAAACGACTAGCAACGAGATTACAGGAAAAGTACCATTTTATGGTAACAGAAGGTATTGTTCTTGGGCATAAAATTTCCGCTGCTGGACTAGAAGTTGACCAGTCCAGTATCCATTATCGAACTCTTGCACCACATCACGAGTAAAAGAGTAGAAGTTTCTTGGGCGTCTTTGGATTTTAGGGAGATTCATCAAAGACTTTCAAAAATAGCCCGAGACCGCTATGCGAATTCTTGGAAAAAGGATCTGAGTTCAATTTTGATGATTTCTGCAAGGATGCTTTCGATGAAATCGAATCGGTTAGTACAGGCACACATAATGGGCAATGGAATCGAGGATTTGGAAATAATGTGATGCAGTGATTTTGCTATGGGAGCTGTGTTGGGGCAAAGAAAAGAGAAAGTATTCGAGTGCATATACTATCTTGAAGCTAAAACCTTGATGAAGCACAGAGAACTATTCGACAAGCGAAAAGGAGATCTTGTACTATAGTATTTGCTTGTGAAATTTAGACGGTATTTGGGATCCCATGTGGTAATTCACACGAGATCATCACGACAATCAAATACTTGATGTCGAAAAGGAAGCCAAGCCAAGATTGATAAGATGGGTACTTTCTTGTTGCAAGAGTTTGATTTGGAAATATAAAGGATAAAGGGATGTGACAATGTGATAGTAGCCACGTCGGGGAGTAGAAAAGCATTGATGAAGAAGACGATGTATGCGAGTTAACGAGAGGAGCACCCGGATGAGCAATTGTTGGGTTTCCTTCCAACTTCCATGGTATGCGATATTGTGAATTATAGAAGCGTGGGTAAATACCTTGAGCTTCGGCTTCTGTGAAGAGGAAACTTCGAAGCCCGATAAGCGAGATATTATATTTAGGATGACCACTATTATTCAAGAGAGGTGCGACATGATAATAGAAGATGTGTGCGGAAGGTGAACAAGGCAACATTTTTAAATGAGATGCCATGCATCTCACCATATGGGGACACTTGCTACGAGGAGAAAGAGCGACTCACAAGATACTCAATCGAGGGTTTTATTGACCGTATCTTAGAATTGTGCGAGAATGGGTGAAATTATTGTGATCGATGCCAAGGATTGGAAATATCGGCGACGGAATGAAATGCCACAAGGTATTGCTTAATTTGATACAAATTTTGATGTTTGGGAATAGATTTTATGGGACCCTTCCCACCATCATTTGGAAACATTTATATCTTGCTAGCGATGAATTATGTCTCAAATGGTGGAAACTCAGGATTTCTTGTCCAGGAATGATGCTAACCAGGTTGTGAGTTTCTTGCAAAGGAATATTTTGAGGCCGAGGTTTGGAACCCCAGGAGACCATTATTAGTGATGGAGACCCGTTTGCGAACAAAATATTTCTGCAAAACTCATATTGGATATGGGATCAAGCATATAATGAGTTTGTATCATCCCGGACCAATGGACAAGCGAAATTTCCAACGGGAGATGAAGAATGCCCAAAGAAAAATTTTGTGAACTCAGCTGAGGAAGGATTGGTCTTCAAACTTGATGCACTTTGGGCCTGCGAGGTGCATACAAAACTCCCGTGGAATGTCCCCATCTGAGAGTTGTTTTTGGCAAACCATGTCATCTACCTCTTGAATTGAATACAAGGCAATGTGGGCCATCGAAGTTAAACTTAGTTTACAAGAACATGAGGAAGAAAGGCTAGCTCCATTGTCACAGATGGAAGACGAAATGAAGCTTATGTGATGCTCCCTTTTGAGGAGAATATACAAAGATAAGACAAAGAAATGGCATGATCGGAGAATCTTGAAGAGTTGGGAGCAGGGAAGCAGGTTACGTTGTTTAACTCTAGGCCCCGAAATTATTTCCGGGGAAATTAAAATCAGTGGAGCGGGCCATACACGGTGGTATCAAGTCTTGCATTTGGAGCGGTGATGAAGGCACATTCTTGTGAAGAATTCAAGGTCAATGGACAAAGGTTAAGCATTATCTCGTGGGGAGGAGGAAGTTGAAGAACTCCAAGCTGGTTCTTAAGGAAAAAGAAGAAGTACCACAACGACAAGAAGTCAATTGGGGCCTTAGCCTGGCTTGGTAATGGGAGGCAACCCAGGAGGATTTCAATGCTGATTTTAAATTTTGAATTATTTCTTTTCTTCTATTGCTGATGAATTAAGTCGAATTTGTTTTCTAGAAGGATAGATTTAATTTTTTTTTATTATTATTAGAAATTGATTGTATTTAACTAGAATCTTGGATTATTCTTAGGTGATCTTAAGGGTTAATTTTATGAATAGCGGTCTACAACTATAGGAATGATTCGACAACTTCTGCGGAGGAATTCGCAACATGAGAAAAGGGAGTAACAGCTACTCTTTAACCAAATCTGTAGTTATGATTGAACTAATTGTTAAATCGTTGCACAGAAATACGGATAGATGTCTAAATGTGTTAGAAACAATATAACAAAATTCAAAGTTTTTAGGAATTAGTGAATTAAAGGCTTAGGTCACAACAGAAGGGTTATGTCGCAACATTAGCTAATGTCCATACATAACATTGATGTCGTGACCAGTTTGGAAAGAACAGTTAGTGGGTAGTAAGGAAAGGAGATTCATGTCGCGACACCACTGTGGTGTCGCGGCGGTCGTAAGTTTTCAAATTTGAAGGAATTTCGCCACATCGATAATTCACGAAAACCCAGACATGTCGGCATCCTGGGTATCGCGACATAAATCACGACACATGCCGACTACTCATTCAAAAGAAAGCCTAAAATTTAATGATCTCAAATGAAAGGAGCCGGAGTGAAGTGTCGCGACAAGTCATAAATGAAGCATTAATCGGCCCACGAACATTGATTGAATTGCAGCGTTGGAAACTATACCATTCACTCCGACCCACGCAACCATTAAACGCCGTCTTCCTCGAATCTCAGCCTCAGAAAACCCTAGCGGTCCAAACCGAGAAAAGCTTTTCTCTTTGCCAAAATGGCTGAAATTCCCTGTGAGTGCCAACCTCGGCGAGATAATGAGGAACCGCAGAACAATCGGAAGAAGAAGAAACTCATCAGGAGAAACGGTTAGATGAGATTCGTCGGGAAGAACAAGCGGGAGGCATGCATCGGAAGCACCAGAAACTCAGGGGGACTTCTCGAAGGGCGAGAAAGGGAAAGGAAAAGGAAGAAGAAGTAGAAGATTTCGTCTCTACGATGAGCTTATTCTACGGTGGAAGAAGTATTGCGCTAACAAGGAGTTTTATTCTGAGAGAGGAGATTCAAAACCACATGACTCACTTTTCAAGGATGATAGAGCAGAAGGATGGAGAGTCTCACAGCACAGCGGGATATACGACAACGGTGAGAGAGTTTTATTCCAACATGGTGGAAGGAAGGATGGGCTGTTTTGTTAAGGAGTGGGTCTCATACGAAGCCGAAGGCCATCGGCGAAGCATATGGCATGTGATACAAGCATGGCTCCAAATTCAAAATTTTGGAAAAAGCAAGATCTTAGGGTGCTTAGAGACTCAACGTGGAGGCGCGGTTAGCCTGAGAAGGAGAAGCCAAGAACTACGAACAGGGGGCCTCAGAGAGCAAGGTATGGTTTCACTTCACGGCGTCTTGTTTAGTTTCGACAAGACATTTATGCACGGTGAGAGAACAAGAAAATAACTGGCTGTATGCCATACTAAAGGGATCTGAGATCAATATAGGAGTTATCATAGAGAACTTTCTATCATGAGATATCATGAAGGAAACAAAAAGTGCCTTCCTACTTTGGCCAAGCAATCAGTTCTTTGCTTGAAAGAATTTGGAGTGAAAGGAGTTTAAGTCAGAAGAAGAGTCCCAGGCTTCACCTCCTTCGACGAGGGAGTTGAGTAGGGACGAGAGAGAGAGAGGAAATCGAGAGGAAAAGGAGTCTTTGGTAGAAAACGAGGAGGTGAAGCCAATGGCGAAGGAGCAGAAGGAGACCCGGAGGGACCGCGATCGGAAGCGAGCACCCAGGTGATCACGACCTGATGATTACATGTTTCAGATAATGAAGGAGCGGGATGAAGACGGCTAATAGACTTCTCCATCCCCTTAGCGAGTTCCCATCTGTGCAAAGCAGAATTTCCAACACGGAGAAAGCTCGAGGGAGCCTGAGAGGACAATTCAGTGCAGGCTCTCGATTTGATGCGAAAGAATAGAAGAAAGAGAGAAGGAGTGGAACTTAAAGCGGGAATTCGAGAGAGAGGAGTGTATGAAAAAGAATTGAAAAGAAGAGACCAACAGGTGGGAAGAAGAATTAAGCAGAGAAAGAGGGCATGAGGTGGAAGTCAAGAAGAGAACAACGGTGGAAGGAAGAGCGAACGAGAAAGAGGCAGGATGGGAAAAATGTTGAAGCGACGGGAAGAGTTGAAAGAAATGAAGGGAAAGAATCAAGATCTTTCTTGAAACTCAAGCGAGTCATGAAGCCTTCTATAACAAACGATTTGATCAGATACTCAACTCCAGCATTATTAGAAAGAATAAAACATGACACCAAATTTGGGGGAGGCTTGAATAAAGGTTTCAAATTACTATAAATCTGAGAGGGGAGAGTACAGAAAACAAAATGAACGATAGAGACAAAAAGCAATGGGAGGCGAATCCACATGGCGAGGAAGGAATGGTAGGAAAATTTAGATTTGATCATGACAATCTTGCAATTCTTAGAAGTGATGAGGCGGAATTGGAAAACACAATGAATGGCTTGGGAAGAGGCGGGGATGAGTTGAGCGAAGGTTGATCTCTCTAATGAGATTTTCATTGAAGAACAAATGGAGAAGGAAACCAAGAAGAGAAAGCAAAGAAGAGAAATGAAAATCCCTGAATTTCCAGCCCATCTAGGTACATTGGACCTAGATCCCCCCAACATTTTTTGCTCTGAGCTATTTCAAAGAAAAAATAAAAACCTTCTCTCCTTGCCTAGCCATTCCTACCATCCTTCTCCCATACTGTGTATCCAACAGTTGAAAATCAATCAGAAATAAAATGAAAGTTAAATGGAATTCTTATTGTACTATTTTGCATTTGATTGTTTAAATATTTATCATTGCTTTATTGGTTGAATGATTAGGAAATCAAAGTAGGAAATAGTTCCAGAATAAAAACTGCTGAGAGGACATTATCTTAATTTAATGAAGCAGTTAGAGTAGGAGTAAGCTGAAATGAAAAAAAAAAATTGCAGAATAAGGACAAAATGTATCTAGTTTAATTGAAACACAAGGTGCAAAAATCACTTATATTTAACTGATAAGTCCAGATTAGAGGAAGGTAATACAACAGATGGAACAAACATATTTTTGAGTTTGTGGTATGAGCGACAAGTCGAGGAACTTTGTTGAATATCAATTAGCAACTTTACTCATAAATAAAAATAGGTCAAGATACTCCTTATAGTTAGTCACAGCTGATAAATCAGATTCTGAATTTGTTCAGATTATTGATTGAGCTGAGAAATCCCTAGGTGATTCAGCTGACGAGATGATGCGAGGCCATTCTTGGATAGTTTGAGCCATTCCTGGCCATCCTATTCTTATGCGTGCATATGCAGTAGTTCAAATTGAGCCAACAAGCCTATTTTCAAGACCAATGGAAACCCCAACTCATCTTAAGACATCAATCCTTCCAGTAAAGAACCTCACGATTACCCAGGAATTCAAAGGGGAAGAAAGAAATGAAGTTTAGGGGAGTTTATATTTTGAGGAACTCAAAAGGAATGAAAAAGAAAAGGCAAGAGGCTTGAAAAATACAGCGAAAAGAGGCTTCACAAGGTGGGACATCTTGTGGCTAACTCTCTTGAACAATTAAGTTCTTGGGGTGTTTCAACACCTAGTACCCTAATGCCATGCAGTACATGGGTTACTAACTTGAGTTAAGCTAAAATTGTTGAAAACCTAAAAAGTTAAAACATTGCTATCCTTGTGGTAGCAAACCAAGGAAATCCCTCAGTGAAATTATAAAGAGTAAAATAGGAAATACGGTTCTGAAAGCAGAAGAAATCAAAGAGATGTCCAGCTTATGAAGTTTAGGGGAGTTTACTAGAGAAAGCTATAAGAAAGAGTGTTCCAGAAGAAGAAAATGTTCGGGGTGATCTTAACCTAAAAATTCCTTTACATCCTACCCATTACTAAGCCTCACAATATAAGCCCAAAAGACCTGATTGATCTGGAAGGCTGAATTCACCTACATTAGTGGAGATCAATATGAAAAACAAGCCTATGGAATTTGGAAGAAAGGAAACAATCAAAATTGTGAAGAACTTTAGGGAGTTAAATGGCTTCGACCATAAATTGAAAGAATTTAATTCATTATTCAACAGGATCAATGAGTATATTGTTTGTAAAACAATTTCAACATGATAGTTTGCATAACATAAGTAGAGACCTGACAAGGCTGGACTTGAAGCTAAATGTACGAAAATTTTGTATACCTTGCATTCTTGATTAAATTGAATGGCTGAGCAAAATCAAGAAAAATATCCTTAAAAATTATTTTGTTTGAGGACAAACAATTACTCTTTCTTTGCTTGAGGACAAGCAAAACCTTAAGGAGTTTGAGGAGTTTGATGAGCTTAAAAGTCATCTATTTTTAGTCCATTTTTACGGTGATTTTTATTATAAAAGGAATAATTAGATGCGAGATATGAAGAAGCTCACGGATTACGTTAAATTGCAGGAGTATAAAGAAGAAAGAAAATACGGTGGAAAAATCACGTGCTTGGTGGAGTAAAAGTGCGACCAATTGGCCGAAAAGCGAAAGGAAAAATGGCTAAGTCATTGATGCAGTTTTGATTTTACGGCGGAGTTGAGGTCGCTGACGGGGATAACCGCGAAGTCGCGACATGAAACTGCACATGAGAAAGACTGAAAAGAAATGAGCTGATGTCGCGACGAGAGATCGAAGTCGTGACATCAAGAACCAGCGGTCGAAGCTACAGAATCATGAGAAGATGTCGCTGACGAGATGCGTGTCGTGACATGAGCGCGAACGATTGAGACTTGTGAAGGCATGATCGTGATGTCGCGGCGTGGGATCGAGATGGCGGCGACATCATGAAAGCGCGTGGAAACACGTAGATCCCATAGTTGATGTCGCGGCGAATTGGTGTCGGCGACATCAAAGGCCGATTGAAATACGCAAAAGGCATTGACAAGATGTGGCGACCAAGAGATTGATGTCGCGACATCGGGAACCATCGGTGCTTAGAAGGAAATGGCTTCTTTATCGCGACATAAAGATCGAAATCAGCGACGCAGGACACTATGGTTTAGGTTGAGAAGTTTCGCAAAGTGAGGTGGCGACAAGATATCGGAATTAGCCGTGACATGGCTGACACTGATCAAAGGCTGCGAGTCATGCAGCGATGTCGACATGTCGATGTCAGCGGCAACCCGAAACGACCGATTGAAGCTACGGTTTCTTAAGGCGATGTCGTGACGAAGGAGATTGGTGTCGCGACGTCCGAGAAGATCGATTAAAGGAAGCTGCCGGATGACTTGGCGAGGTCCGCGACAAGATATAGGCGATGCGACATCGAGGAGAGGTGAAATTGAGACCCGGCCGAGGCGTGAGATGATGCGCGACGAGATGGTGATGGCGACATCAAGAATGACAAATCGAGGCTACGCCAGAGTAAGTTGATGTGGCGACGCGAGATTGATGTCGCGACATCGATGATGTCGCGACAAGGCGAAATTAGCGGCGTGAAGCGATGACTTGGGCACGGATACTTTAAAATACAGCGAGCTACATTGGGATCTTAGGGCCCGATTGAGAAACCTATCATCTGTGACTATCCGGCTCATTCAAGCGACTCGGCGACCCGCAGAGCGAGAGATGCGGATAGGCGAAAAGCTCATTTTCTTTCTTTATTTTCTGCTATTTTTCTTTTCTTTTATTTTTTTCTTGTTTTCAATTAGTCGTTTTTAGAAGCGAATTATGCTCTGTATTTTTATTTTTTAAGTGGTAATTTACGAATGCGGATGTTATCGTTTGAGCTGAAGCTGAATGCAGAATTCAATTTATTTTCAAATTACGAAATATTTGAAGTTGAGTGAATTCAGGTCGATTATTTTAGGTTGATTTGGTGGTATGATGGAGGAATCTTTGTATCGTGTGATTCGTGGTGAGAGTCCGGCTTCCAGTAAGTGAACATGATAATTGGGGAATTTATCTTTCCTGTGGGTGTTTCGACGGCTTGTTAATTTCAGTTAATGAATTTACTTCTGGTTTTGGGTTTGTTGTTTTGGGATGCGAATATCAGTTTCTTATGCAGATTAAGATTTGCGTCATTGCTACGATTTCAAGGAGGGTCCCTACAGTGACACAGGGAAGACATTCCACGAGAGTAATGTACATTTCTTTGAAGGTATACTAACCCTGTATTAGGGATCTTTTGAGCTTTGTAAGTTTCACTTAGATAAATCCTCTTCTCTCACTTGAAATCAGAAGCGAGTTGAATGAGTTATCTGTTAAACAAGCAAAGAGTTCACCTCGATTCGGATGGTACAGGACTTCAATCCAGTGTTAGGCGTGATCTAATCAAGGGAAGGTTGATCTATTCTAATTTCGGAGGGCAATGCGGAAGTTGTATATCCTTGCTTGGCCAGGTAACTTGGGAGCTAGGTTTAGTCCATAGAATGGGTATGAAGTATTGAAAAAGAAAAATACCCGGATTAAAGAGTCACTTTTTAAAAGTAGTTATCTAATTCCACGTATTCGAGAGAATGGGTGCATAAATTAGATAATGAGAAATGTGGAGTGGAGAGATCGGTGCCTTCTGGCGCCTTAGACGATTTTGGCGGAGTGTCGAGAAATTTTATCGAGGGGTAACTACGGAATCGATGAGTTCACTATCCAGCGTTTCCCTATTGATGTGTCCTCGAGGATAACTAGAGTATTAGTTCTTTTATGAAATTCTTTATTCTTTATTCTTTATTTTCCAGTATGTTGAATAGTTAGGTTAATTTCCTCTTGTTAGTAAATTTTCCAGCACCTTAATCTTTGGATCCTATCATTTGTGGTTCAAATGGTATGGAACAATTAGTCGGGGTAGTTGATTTAAAATTCTTGAGATCTACGTGGGATCGATATGCGGACTTAAATCCATTTTATTACTTGTCGACACATTGCATACTTGAGAATATCGGACAGAAACCAACTTTGAAAAATGATTTACTCCTAAGAGATTGGTGGTTTTATATAGTATAATATTAACAAGTTTTTATGGCGCGGGTTGCGAGTGATTAGACAATAGTCCTTTGGTAATAACGTCGTAAGAATTTGTATATGTCTACTGGTCAATCAACAAGTTTTGGCGCCGTTCTTGAGTGATTAGTTAATAGTCCTTTGGTAATGGTGTCATAATTTTATATATGTTTAGTCTCGACAAGTTTTATGGCACGGATTCTTAGGGGATTAGGCAATAGTCCTTTGGTGATAACGTCATAATCTTGCAGCCACATAACTAATGCATAAATGTGCAACATGTTTGGTCACAACAAAACCCATCCACGTGTTTGACCTAGAGCCACTATCTTTAGTAGCTTTGCTCTGGCCATTAGGAACAGGTTATAAATATTGTTGATTCTAAGTACACCCTACGTGGCGCGAATCAAATACGTAGTTATGGGGATGAACATAAGTACATTTATTGACAGTGGAGACACTTGTGATTCTGGCGCTCTTGGTGAATTTTCTTTTTAATTTTATGTTTACCGGTTTCTTTGGCGGGTTTGCCCAAATTTTCTCTACGTTTTCCTTTTTTCCTTTGTTTGGTGTTTGCCTGACTGGCTGCGAGGAGCACACGCGTTTAGTGGGTATGGGATTTTGGGGAAGGTTGGTAGCGATTTTTCCCACATAAACATGTCTTGAACTTGAATTGTGATCAAATGGAAGAGGGTGAACAATATAGTGAATATTTAGTGGAAAGAAACCCTAGAGCATACATGTCAATGAGGTGGGAACCTTCCATGGCGTTAAGCGGCAACGCAGTAGAAGAAATCGAGCTGAATAGGTCACATGAGGAACTATAGAGACGATGGATGAGTGCCGATCTATAGTGTTCCCCGACTTATGCCTCTGCTTCTCCATATTATGCCAGCTTCTCGTGGCCCGGCAAGAAAGCCACCACCCTCATCCCACATTTGAGCAGAGCCATCATAATTTGAGCAAACTAGTGAATGTTTCATAGAGGACCCGGAGGGCGTGAATGTTAATTTGTCGAAGTGGGGAGGCGGTGGAGAAATGGCGCGGGTGGATGGGTTGAAAAATTGGACATCCTACGGCAATCCATTTCCGCATCAGAGGAGGATGCGGAGGAAGAGTGCTTGATTGAAACTTCTTTTTGGGTGAAACGGGCTCCAGCTGCGGCCCGGAGGAATTGAAGAGGAGTTGAGCTCACGAGGAAGTGCGGGTTGCCCAGTCATGTTTTCTATGGGCCATGGAGGAGAGAAAAAGAAATTCTTCCCTTGTTGACTGAGGAGGCAGTGGAAGAACACCAAGATCTGGTGCCCTTGCCCTATTAACTCAATGCGCACCTGCTCACTGCGGCACACTCGAACCTGAAGCACCCCACACAAAGACCACCTGAATCAGCCCGTCTTTGCTGAAAACTTAGAAAGCTAGTGGCCATTGTTGAACCCAACCAAATCACTACCTCAAAGAAAATGGCGAAATTGCTTACATCGCGCCTTTTATTGCGGATGTAGTTCGAGTCTTGGTTGATTTGCTGCGAACCTCGGCATTCCTGCAAGCTCAGCTAGTTCTAGCGACCTCGAGAGCTGCGGTTTTGGGAGACATAGTCTCCCCACCTTTTGTTTTTATTTTTATTTTTATTTTATTTTATTTGGATTTCTATAATTTTTTTCTTCTTAGATTTTCTCTAATTTTAAGTCGATATTTGTTACAGCTTGTTTTTCACTTTTAACAAATTTTCTTAATTTTTTCTTGTATTAATTTTTGCGGAGTTTGAGTGAAATTTTAGGCGAGAAATGAAGATCGGCCCGGCGACGAGGAGGCAATGAAATTTATGACATAGCGAATTTAGCAATAATAGCGAAAATTTCGCAATAATAAGCGAGAGCCACTAGCAGTATAACGAGAATTTTAAGCTATGTGCGAGGCCCAAGCTACATAAACGAGAATTAAGCTATGTAGCGAAATGCGTGCGGATGGATCCCGATAAGACAAAAATGTCACAATTAAGTCGGGTAAAAATAAAAAAAATTAGTCTCACAAAAATAAAAATATATATATATAAAAAAAATTTGTTTTTTTTTTGTTTTTTATTTTTATTTATTTTGTTATTTTTATTTTATTTATTAAAAAAATATTTTTAAATTTCTTTTATGAAAAAAAAAATTTTTGTCTATAAAAAAAAAAAATGTTTTTATTTTTATTTTATTATTTTTATTAGTATTAATTATTTTATTTTATTTATTAAAAAAATTTTTCGTATTATAGCGAAAATTTCACAAACATAAGCGAAAATTTGTATATTGAAATTTGCTATCATAGCAATTTTATTATATTAGCGAAATTTCACTATGATAGCGAAAATTTTTTAAGCTACTCCTACTTGTTTTCTTCCGATTTTGTTTTATTCGTAATTTTTTCATCCGAACTTCATTTTAGGCGTTGTTGGTACCGTTGGAAAGCTTAGAGAGTGTAGAATCCAAAAATAGCCAGAAAGAACACTTTTGAAATTTTTATAAAGGTGAAATTTTCAAAATGCTCCAACTAGTCACTTTTTTCCTCTATTTTCTTCTTCTAACTTGTTCATTTGAAGCCCAAACAGAGTGAATAAGGTGTCGATGGAAAGCTTGCGAAGTCTCCTATCCAACAACGATCACATCTCATCAAGGAGATAACACTTTCTTCCCAACTTTCCAATCAAGGCCCATTGTAGACTGATAGAGATATTTAGTTAGGGGGGAGGTGGTAGAGGAAGTGGTTTTTGCACTTTCTATTTTTGTTACTATTTTGAGCAAAACCCATTTGTGATGTTCGGTGGCTTTCTGGTTTTTTCTTTTTGTGAAGTTGTTATACTATACATCTGTTGTTCGAAAACTCCATTTTTTTTTGTGTTACGCAACTTTTGTGGTTTGCAAATTTGAAACTTTGTCCAATTCTATTGATGTTAGATTGGTTCCATGCGTAGTTGAGTGGATGATCAGTTGAATTCTTGTTGCTTTCGACCATTTTTCTTCCACCTTTAGCTAACCACACATCGAGCACATTAGGTTTCGATGATAGGCTGAAAAACTACGCAACCTCCTTTACTTTACACAACCTACCCTAGTTTCGTTGACCACCTTTAATAGGTTAAGGACCCCTGTGGAAAAGAGGTAATCGTCTTCAAAATAAAAAAGAAATGAAAAGCCAAGAAAAAAGAAAAAAGAAAAGAAAAGAAAAAGAAGAAAAATTACAACGCTTTGCCTTGAAACCTCGAGCACGGTCAGGGAGTATATGGTGAAAGCCTTTAAAGCCGGTGCCCTAAGCCAACTGGTTGGGAGCCATCGACTTAGTGCTCGCTACATGGGTGGATAGGTGGAGTTTAGCAAGTTGTAGGTGCTGGAGTTTCGAAATCATTGGTCCAGGGGTGAGCCTGAGTTAGTGGTCGAAAGATCCTCATGACGGTGTCCTAAGTAGCAATTGGTTGGGAGTCGTTGGTAGATCCACGAATTCATGGAGCTTTGGTGAGGTCGATTCCTCAGCATTGCACCTTACAACACAAAAAAGTTGTGGAATAAGAGTGAGTCCTGATCTATTTAGGTTGGTTAGCATGCTAGGCTGTGGCAGTAGCTTGGTTGGGGGGAGAGTGCAGTTTAGCAGTTTATTGTTGAGAGGCGATCAAGCAAGCAGCCCCAGATTTTGGTGGAAGTTTCTGGTTGATTCATCGAGATGGAGGCTCTTTTGATACTCAATTTTATATGGAATTCATTCTCTCAAGATAGTTATTGGACAAGGCTTTGATGATTCTTACTTAGGGTTAGGCATTACTCATTCACAACCTTTTTGAAATATAATAATTTTTGTGACCATCATTTTTGTTATCGTTTTGTATGCTCTATCTTTCTTTCTTTCTTTCATTGTTAAGGGACTAGCAATGTGTAGGTTGGGGGAGTGTGATTAGTGCCCAAAAAGTGCTATTTTGAACCCTATTTATTATAGGTTTTGAGTGCTTTTTGTGTACTAATCGGCTATGATAACAAATTTACACGTTAAGGTCCACTATTATCTTGTCGCATTTGTGGCAAATTTGCGAGTTTGCAAGCTAATATTAAAATTATTAAGTTGATCAAACACGAAGAGTCGAGTCGAGGGCCTTTCGGCAGCTGGTCGGAGACGGAGGAAGAAGAAGCGAAAATGCAAGAAAAATGGGCGTGAATTTTGGTTGCTGGCTGCTTGTTCCTCCGGTGACACATTCTCTTGCATTTCCATACTCAGTTTTTTGCATTACATTTTTTGTTTCTTCCTATTTTAACCCTTGTAATAGCTTTTGTTTTGTTTTTTTTTTGGTAATTTCATATACGAGCACTTATAAGCCTCGATGCGCCTGTGAACTTCACTTGACTTTTGAATGATAGACGTGGGCGCTGATTTCCTCGCTTCCCCCTTTCTCCATTTCTTTCATTTTCTCTCCCTTTCTCGGCTACCATCTCCTTTGAGGATGACAACTCAAAGAAAGGATGTAGTTCCCAGACCTCTTCCTCCCTTGAAGGGGAGGGGGCTGCGGAGCTTTAGTTTGAGGTGATGGCGATGGTCCTGTTTTTTAACGTGGGCATTTATTTTCATTTATGTTCCTATCCTTCTCTAGGTTTAAATCTCCTAGATACATCTTGATTGACCCCGGTATTTGGCAATCTTTTAGGGTTCATTGGATGCTTATTGTTAGATTGATGATATCCATTGGTTGCCTTCTATTTATTCTTTGCGTGAGATGAGTCCGAGGAGGGTAGGTTTTTCAGCATGCGGGACCATGAATGTTAGTTAAATACCGTCTTTCAAAGGAAAATCATAGGGTTTAGTTTTAAAGCTAAATGAAGATCCGGTTCGGGAAATGACTGCTCTATGTCATCCTCCCAGTATGAGGAAAAAGACCGATGACATGTTGGTTGTCTTAAAACCTAAACCAGTGGCCCGACACTTCAGGGTTATTTACATTTTTAACTTGTTTTATTTTCAGTTTTTAAACAATCAACTCCCTGTTTTTACCAAATCCCTAAAATCCAAATTAAATTCTGGTTTAAACACTTCCTTTGTACAGTCATTTGTGCAGAAAACCCATCCTGTGTTCGACCACAGAGCCTTATCTTTGCGGAGTAACTTTGCTACGTGATGAGAACTAGGTTATAAATGTGTTGATTCTAAGTACCTCTTGTGGCCTTGAATCAAATGTAAACCCAAGTGAAGGGCAAATGTGAAAAAAAATTGAAATGAGGGGACCTAAGGGTCCAATTGTTATAAAGAATAAATGTCTAAGTGAATTTATGATAAATGAATGGCGAAAGTGTATGATAGGAGGCCCAAGATGGAAAGTGGTTATTGGGTGGCCAAACAAGGCCTTATGAAGATTAAGTGATTTAAGACCAAAAAGGTAGAAAATGAAATGATAATAAATGTGTAGGCCAAACAAAGCCTTACACTTAAATGGGTTTAAGGAGCCAGGCGGTCTTTGGATGCTCGATAGAGCACATCACGTTTTTGGGAGAGAAGAGAGGGAGAAAGGGAGAAAAAGCTAGGGTTACACCCAAGAGATCAGAGTTTTGGTTGCCTTTTCTCCCCACTTCTTGCTCTAAGAAGATCAAACAACTTGGAAGAGAAGATTTGAAGAGGCTAAGGTAAAGAAAGAATCAGCTCTAATCTCATCTTTTGTGATTTTGATTTGGGAAAAAGCCCTAACTTGGGTAAAGGGATTTCTTCTTGATCAAACCCACTTTTGGAGTTGTCTAAGGCTAGTTCCATGGTGGGATGTGAGATCTATGAGTTTAGATGAAAAAAAATGTTGATTATTGTGGGTGGGAATTGGTGAAGCGCCGTTCTAAGAGCGGAACCGCGGCGTCGGTGCAATTACCACGAATGGTACCCGATACCCGTGAATGCATTTGGTATAGAAGAGAAGTGAATGCCAGGGTACCACTTAGGAAATTAATCACCGTTACACGAAGACATTTTTGGTCGGAAGAAGTGAATTACCGATACGATTATTGATGGGGTGATGCGAATTATACATACGCAACCTTAAATTGGCATATTTTCAGCGTTAAGTCCGTGTTTCATACTTGGAATTATTTAGGAACCCTAAGAAGCGATTAATGGGGGTTTAAATAAGAATGAGACTAAGTGGCATCTTAGTACCTTGCGTTGATGACGAGAGCTTGTATGTGCGATGTCGTTTAGTATGATTATTTGTTTAAATGCACAAGAGTGAAGGAATTTGTCATTGGGCTAGGTGCGCGGGAAAAACTGACAAGCACAGCCTGGAATTTGAGGTATCGAAAGAGAAAAGGAATCGATAATTGGTTTGTTTCTCGACTCTATTCTTAGTACCAGAGTATTTTTGGTAGTTTGCAAGTAACTATGAAATGAGTACATGAATAATTATATGAATTAGTACATGAGATAGGCATATAGAAAGCAGGTACATGAATGAGTATATATGAAATGAGTGCGTGGACCAGGTATATGAAATAAGTACATAGATTGAGTATATCTTTGAAAAGATATCTGAGTGAATATGGAATTGAAATGTGATGTTTTGAAAGGCGGATGGAAGTGAATGATAAATCGAGATTGTAGCTTGAATCGGTCAATTCTTGACATCTTGATTAGATTGATATGGAATGAACCGCTGACGGGATGTACGATCGGCGCATCAGATCACGAGGCACCACGGGGAGATTATCAATGTCCCGCAATGGGATGCACCAATCAGCACCCGTCCTTGATGATCATCATGGCATTAAGTGATACCACATGTCGGGGTCGCAAAGCGGCATCAGATCATGATGGAGACAATTGTTGTGTGCGAAGCACATTACCTAACCAAATAGAAAAATAAAGTGAGATTCATCAACGGAATCCATCGAGAAATATGATTTGAATAGTCAAAGTGAAATAACCAACATTGGCAGTGTAAATGGGTTACATGTATATGCTTAAAATCTGGCGGTGTGAATTGAATTAATGCATTGAAATTGCATGTTGTGATATGATAAATGAATTGTAAAAATGAAGCATCATGAAGTGGTCAGCATGGTATATGTTGATATAATGACATGGTTTAATGTTAAATGCATGCCAGTTAAGATAGAATATTGAAATAGAACTGTATAGAACCACTAAAGCATGAAATGCTTAGCGTATGGATTTTTATCTATCGCGCGGGTTCGGGAGTAGACAAGAAGGAAGACAAGATCGTGAAGCCTTGAGAGTCATAAAACGAGGTTGCGTATAAGTACATACCATACATGCATATCTATTTCCTTTTGAATATGAATATTTTGTGAACAATTAAGTGGAACTCAAAAATATGTTGTTTGTATATCATTTTGAAGGGCATAGAATGCCTTCTTTGTAGTACATTTTATGAAATATGTAAATATTTATTGGGCTACCATTTGAAAAAATATTCCACCTTAATCGAAAACTGAAGAAATAACATAAAGGAAATGTTTTGATAAGATATTGAAAACATCGAATTAAATCGAGGGCTCAGGTTCGGATCATGCCTTGGTCGAGTCGGGGATTTGTTAGCGACATTTTGAAAAAAGAAAAATTTATGCTCACGGAAAATAAAAATAAGCAGAGCATCCACACAGGGTTTCGGTTCGGACTGGAATCGATAAGGTTGAAGCCCGGAGCACAGAGATTACTTCCACCATCAGTGCATGCCCACATGGCACTGATACATGGATGTTGGTCAGCCACTTCTATGATGGAATATCCTACGCCGCTGAAACAGGTTGTTGGAGATATGTATTAGGAGGTTTTCTAGTAAGGAGAATTCGAGGATGAGCCGTGGACCTCGACTATGTGGCGGACATCGAAACTGGGATAGGCAAATCCTGGGGAGACGAGGCAGGATGGGGTACCAGAATGAAAGGGAGCATATGCTCGCTCTCGAGGACATGGAGACAAAAGCAAAGAACATCCACCTTGGCAAGGAGGTTGGAAGAGCTTGAGAATGAGGAATCGGCGTGAAAGTGCAGGTGAGGCGAGGCATCTGCCTTGACTTGACCGTAGCTATTTAAATAGGTCAGGCACCCGAGGAGGAGCATTCGCTGAGTGTGCCTTCGGGTAAGAGACTTTGTGGGCATTTCAGTAATGGGGTGGGCCAATCACAAGCCACCAACCTGACCAGTATAGCAAATACCTATAATCAGTGGAGGAGACCACGAACCTCTCTGGAAACCAAAGCCTCACTCCACATGTGCCTCTGTGCTACCCAGCGACGGCATGGATCATCCTCAGCCCGACCCGGCCACCACCATCTTCATCAGTTTAGACAGAAGCTATTGTGAACTTGGTGGGTGGTGGTAGCTTTAATGGAAGAGCAAAGACAAATAGTAGCCCAGGCCGTCAGAAAGGGTGATGCGATTGGAAAGCACACTCAGCCAGAAAATGGAATGACTATGACTGAGAATTTCCGAGAAAAAATGTGACAGCACAACGTTATTTCAATATAAGGTTGTCGACTAACGACGGAGTGCAAGAAAAGGAATTCCCATACTGGACACAAACGAAACCACAAGGGACTACATGAAGTGAAACTCTTGTTGAGCTTGAAAATTCGAAATGCTGGATGAAGTTCGAGGCGTCATCACATTGAAGTGGCAAAGAGCTGTGTGCTGGCAGTGAAAAAAGGGCGAGGAGCGAAGAAGGCGAACGGAGGTGGTGATCAAGCGATTGCAGAAAAAATAACACACCCATTTCCTCGAGCACTAAAGCTAAAAGAAGGCTGTGTCGGTGAAATCTTACAGTGCTGAAAATAAGTCGACATCCCCTGTTTGACATGATTAAACAAGTCCCCACCTATCACAAGACACTGGACTTGACAATGCACAGTGAAAGGGCTGAATGTTGACAAGAAAGCCTTCTTGACTGAACAAGTTAGTGCTATCATCTAGTGTAAGACTCTAGTGAAGTACAAAGATCCGGGTTGTCCAACCATTTCGGTTAATATTAGAGGCACTTGCGTAGAAAAGGCACTGCTAGATCTGGGTGCGAGTGTGAATCTCCCTCCCACATTAAGTGTATGGCATTTCAGTTTGGAGGGCAGAAGCCCACCTCCATCGCATTGTCTCTTTGGATAGATCCCATCGAGAATGCAGGGGACAATGGAAGATGTTCTCATCCAAGTGGACAAATTCTGTTATCCAGTGGATTTTGTTGTACTTGATACAGAACCAGCTGCAACAGGGGCCAACTATGTGGCTATCATCCTAGAGATATTCTTGGCCTCTGATGCGATCCAATTTCGAAATGGTGTTATGAAACTCACCTTCGGAAACATGACCCTTGAACTCAACATCTTCCACTTGAGTAAAAAGCACATGCAGTAGATGGAGGCGTGAAGCCAGAAGGAGGAAGTTTGCATCATTTGGCACAATCACGGAGGAGCAGGTTGACCAACGAGAGGAAGTAGGATTTGCTGGTGAGAAGGGCTGGCGGGTGTTGAAGAGGCGTGGCTTGAGACATGAAAGTGATAAGAGCGATGGAGAAAAAGGCAAAAGTGCGCCTTTGGTAGGTGAGGAAGGACTGAGTGAACCGAAATTGGGCTGAGCCCTTGCACAATGGGTTGAAATATGCCTATTTGGAGGGGCAGGGGCAGGTGTCAGTTAATCATTTCATCACTGCTAAACTCAGGGAAGGTAGTCACATCTAGGGGGAGAACAAGCAAGCATAGGGTGGAAGGATTACTGATCTAAAGGGTATTAGCCAGTTTGCACCATCACATCTACTGGCAGGAAAAGTCAGTGAAGCGACCACGAGAAGTGAACCCACATATGCAAGAAGTGGTTAGAAGTTTGAAATGCGAAGCTACTATGACGAGTATTATCTACCCCATATCAGGTCTTTTTGGGTGGAGTCAGCCAGTGTGGTGCAGAAAGTCGGGAGTAACCAGTCATAACGAGGAGAAGAGATGCCCACCCGCCTTACCATGGGTTGGAGGGTATGTATTGATTATAGGAGGCTGAATGAAGTGACCAGGAAGGATCACTTCCCCCCTCTACCCTTCATGGATCAACTTCTAGAGAGGATTTCGATCAACCACTATCTTTGTTTCACGGATGGCTATTAGGGATACTCAGAATAGAAATTCTTCATGAGAGAAGACCGGGGGAAAAGACCACCTTCACATGCCCATTTGGCACATATGCATACAGAAGAATGCCCTTTGGCCTGTGTAATGCCCCTGCCACATTTCAGCATTGTATGCTCAGTATTTTTAGTGATTTGGTAGAGCGCATTATGGAGGTTTACATGGATGACATTACAATCTACGGGAGGCTTTGAAGATTTAATCAGCTTTAGGCGTCTACGAGGTGTATGAAAAAGCACGGTTTTGAGCGGAATGCCACTTCATGGTCAGCCAAGGAATAGTGCTGGGGCACATTATCTCAGAGAAAGGGATTGAAGTTGATAAGACAAAAATCGACTTGATTTCCAAACTACCTTCCCCCACAAATAGCAAGACTGTAAGGCAATTCTTGGGGTATCTGAGCTTCTATACGAAAGGTTAAATCATGGACTTCTCAAAAATTGCCAAGCCTCTGTACAAACTGTTGGAAAAAGATGCAAATTTATTTGGGATGCGAATACGAAAACTTTAAGGAGCTTAAAGCTATATTTGACCATTGCACCAATAGTGAAAGCCCCTAGCTAAAAATTACCCTTGAAGTGATGTGCAAGCAGCATGGCGTGGAGGCCGATTCTTGGATGAGGAAGGGGAGGAAAACATATGTGGTCTGTATGCAAGCAAGACCAGCTGAATGAGGAGCACAAAGGAATTATACAACCACGAAGAAGGCTGGCAGCGTGGTCTATGCCTTAAGGCAAATTTCGAGCTTATTTAGTTGGGGTCGGACATGTAGTATTCACGGATCACTCGATAGCAAATACACGCTCACGAACAAAATGCTAAAAATTTGGAAGCTTATTAGGTGGAGTTCTCTTGTTCTGAGAGTTTAACTACCAAATCAGGGCAGGGTGTGGAAAATGTTGTTGCCGATCACCTATCGAGATTGCTGTGCTTTACTAACACTCCACAAACCTCTACGATCAATGATGAGTTCACGAGGTCCACACACGGTTGAGGAGGCACCACGGCATGCTCACATTGCAAATTATTTGGCTATAGGGGAGCTACCAGCAGGGTAGAAAGCACAAGACAAGAAATTCTTCTTTGCAAAAATTCACTCCTATTATTGGGAGGAACCATCCTTGTACAAATATTGTGCCGACCAAATAATCAGAAGGTGTGTGCTTGAAGTAGAGCAACTAGGAATCCTCAGTCACTACCATGAGAATGCCTGTGGAGGCCACTTTGCTTCCCAGAAAACTGCTAGAAAGGTGCTCCAGTCTGGATTTCATTGGCCCTCCCTTTTCAAGGATGCCCATACCATGTGCAAGGAATGCGACAAATGCTAAAGGTTGGGGAAGATTTCTCGCTGTCACATGATGCCTTTAAACCCGATTTTGGTAGTTGACCTTTTCGACGTATGGGGGATCGATTTCATGGGACCATTCCCTTCCTCCCTTGGATACCTCTACATTTTGGTGGGAGTTGACTATGTGTCCAAATTGGGTTGAGACGAGTTCCTTGTAGAGGCGGCGAGACCACGAGTGGTTCACGAGGCATTTTGAAGGAGAATATATTCTTCAGATTTGGGGTCCCCAAAGCCGTAGTGAAGTGATGGAGGTTGTGCATTTACGCAGCAAAGCCTTTTGAGAGCCTCCTCACTAAGTATGGTGTCAAGGATAAAGTAACCACCCCATACCACCCTCGGACCGGTGGCCGAGGGTTGAACTAGCCCAGCGAGAGATATCAAGACAATGCGTAGAAAGTGGTGAATTAGCGAAAAGATTGGTCTCTCGAGTACTTGACTCTCTTTGGGCATCAAGACGACTCTGAGACCATTACAGGCATGTCTCATATACGCTGGTTTATGTGAGAAACACCGCCCACCCTTTGTGGAAATTGAATACAAGGCATGGTGGGCGGTCAAATTGAACTTGGACATGGGCGGGAGCTGGTCTCAAAGGCTCCTCGTGTCCAGCTGACCTAGGCGAGAAATGATGCCTACCTCAGCTCAAAATTGCAAGATAAGGCTGAAGAAGTGGCATGATCAGCTGATAGCTCGCAAACATTTCCAAAAGGGGACGAGAAATGTCGCGCTCTCTGACGTAGCTCCACCTTTTCAGGCAAGCAAATCAAGATGGACTAGGCCATTCACTATCCGAAGTCTACCTCGATGGTTGTTGGGCACATAATGCGAAAGACAATCGAGTGTTCAAGGTCAATGACGTTTGAAACATGCTGAGAGCTGGCACGCTCTGGAAGGATGGGAGAAATCTACCTCGGGGCATAGTGAAACCTCATGAACACATATTTAGGAGTGCCTTCAACAGTATCTCAAAAGTCACTATAATTTAATTGCGATTTTTTTAGTAATCTTTTATGTCCCCTTGTTGTTTGGTTTGTTCCTTTTCAAATTTTCTCATTTACAAGTTCGTCTCCTCCTGATTTTTAGTCTTTGTTTTACTGCGGGCGGGTGTCGCGGTGGGGTTGGGAGTAGTTTTATGCTGGAAATTTTAGCGGCCTGTTGGGGGTGAAGCCAGCTATTCTTCTCACGAGCCTTTCTTCTACTGTAGACCCTCGTTTCTGTGCCCACCATTAATTTCCCTATCTTTTTGTTCCAACCATTTAATAGGACCATTAATTGGCCATGACCCTTTCATTTACCCCTTTATAAAGCGATTTCCTTTCTTTCCTTTTCATGTCACTTCCCGTTTCCGGTTCTGAAAAATTGCAAGATAAGAGTGAAGAGGTGGCATGATCAGTTGATAGCTCACAAACATTTCCAAAAAGGGGACCAGTACTACTCTCACGACTCTGACTCCACCTTTTCGAGGCGGCTTAAATCAAGATGGTGGGCCACATTCACCATCGAAGTCTACCTCGTGGTTCAGTAGACTGCTCAATGCCAAAGACAATGTCGAGTGTTCAAGGTCGATGACGAAAGTGAAGCCATATGCGACTCAACACTTTCAGCGGACAGGAGGAAATCCCCTCCTTGACCCTCCATCAAATCATGAACACATATTTAGGAGTGCCAGCAACGAGTATCTCAAAGTCACTATAATTTAATTCTTGATTTTTTTAGTATCTTTTGTGTCCCTTGTTGTTGTTTGGTTTGTTTTCCTTTTTCAATTTTTCTCATTTACAAGTTCGTCTCCTCACAATTTTTAGTATTCTGTTTTGCAGGTGTCGCAGTGGGCTGGGGAGTAGTTTTCTGCCTGGAAATTTTCCAGGCTGCGAAAATTTTGCAGGGTGCGCAATATTCACAACCTGCGGTAGCAAGTGTGAAGTACTCAGCGCACACTAAAGTCGAGCTATGATGTATCACGATATGGTCTGGCATTTATGACCTCAGTTTTCTGTCAATCCACCATTCAATTTCCCTATCTTTTGTTCCGGTAATTTAATAGGACCATTGGTGGCTATGACCTTTCATTGCCCTCCTTTCATGTCACTTCCCATTTCAGTTTACGAAAACCCCATGCCTTTCTTCTCCTTCTCGGAAGCTTTAGTATGGTGAAGACACGAAGGAAGCTTTCGGACCAGGTGCGCCGTTTCTCCTCCCCTGCAGGCGTCGGTAGTGCTCCTCGGCCGCCGTTGTGGCTCCCCCTACGACCGCTCAGGGTAGTGCGGTCGTGGGTTCTTCCGCTGCAGCTTTTGCCAGGGAGATACCACACAAGGGTTGGCCCCGCCACCATCTCAGCCACATCTAGGCCATTCAGAAGGGCCCCCACTTGTCGAAGGGCGGTTCTCGGGCCCGGGAGGAGTCCTCCCGGCTACAGGCCTCGAGGCCACAGTCACCACCTCATCAGGGCCCTATTGGAGCCCCTCCTCTGGACCTGTCCCCAGCTTCCATCATCCGGCGGCCACTCTTCCATTGTAACCACATCCTGGGAATGCGATTGCGGTGGGGAGGGACCTTGCATGGCCAACGAGGTTTATTACGATTTTCCATCCTTTCTACCGGACCGGAGCTTGGACTCGATGCTCTAATGATGTAGTACTCCACTAGGCGGGTTCATGAGCACCTCGTCAGGTTCTTTTACCCTCGGGTGGTCGTCGAGTTCTACCACGCGATGACATCCGAGCCTTGAGCCCACCCGTACTCTTCATTTCTCCATCGACGTGACTTGGAGACTACTCGGGCCTCGAGACATGTTGCTACATTCAATTTGTCGGTGTTTCTGCATGACAAGAATGCAGTATAGGCGATGGCCCCATCCACATCCCGAGAGAGATGAATTAGTCTTCCCTTCAGGGGACATTACACCGCCGGATGGGTTACGTTGGTAGCTCCGCGCATATGCTTCTCATCGATCACATTCTGCGGTCTAACCTTTTCTAAGCTTAGGCTTTATCTGGATTCGAGAGGAGAGGAGACATCTTAGAGGCCCTATTTCACATCTCGGAGGGCTACTGGTTCAATCCAACGAAGCTCATTATGACCTCCTTGTTCCACTTCGAGGACAAGGTCCATCGTCGGAGTCTATCTCGAACTGAGTCCACGCCTCTCTTATTCCCGAGACTCCTATGCCGGGGTGGCGGGGCACATGAGAGCTGTGAGGCCTGGGTGGAGGCGCGAGTCGTGACTCTGCGGCTAACCTCGCTGTCGGGTGGCGGCTTCTGCCCGGCTGTTCCCTTCAGCGGGGACCGGCTTTGCTCTGAGGATATTTCTGCGGGAGGCGGCCCTCCGATGGAGCATTTAGGGGAGCCTCGGGGCTCAGGCACCCTCGATATCGGCTTCTCTCCCTCCGGCTCCGGTCACGAGTCGGCTCCAGCGCCTACGTCTTTTCAAGGCCCCATGGCTGATACCGCCCTACGGATGATCTTTGCGGCGAGCACCATACCACCTCCGGCATATTTTGATTTCCACCCACTTTGATTTTCCCCAACCATCATGGATCACCGGTTCGCACGTTCTCAGCTCTGGCGGCATCATTTGTGGCCGCCCTTGGCCCTCGCGAGCAGGGGATGACTCACAGCGAGGCTGCCGTGGCTCGAGACAGGCGCCATTCTACCGCCTGGTGAGCCATCCTCATGCGAGATCCGAGTCACTGAGCCTCTGCAGTCTCCCATATGTACACCTGCTCGAGCTGGTTCCAGCTCTACTCCCGGTGGGATCGGCGGTGCCACCTCCACCTCCCGACCCTTGTGATCTCCCTTGTCAGATCCCCAGTAGCCATAGCCGGTTGCGGCCAGCTCCTCCACACGGCCTCGGCCTTACAGACCAAAGTTGCCTCTTCACCGGCCTCTTGGCCCGAGAGGTGGCACTTCCTCCACTACCTTTCCGTCACACCCCATTGCGGACAATGGCACACTTGGTTAGGAGAGTTAGTGAAGGAAGTGATGATTTTATATCTTTGTAGATATCGGTTGTTTCACACTTTTCGAATCTTGCATGTGTACATGAAAGCCATTTTGTATGATTTAGTGGCTTGCTTTTGCTTCTTTTGAGAAAGTTTTTGGAAAAAACTAAAAATTTAGTGATATCTGATATTATACATTTCAGACAGTTCAGTTTCTTAATTCATTTGCAACATTTTGCCCTCATTTTTTTTTTTTTGGTTTTACTTCTTTATAAGTTGAAAAATTAGCTGCTTGCCAATGCCATTATTCTGAAGTAGTTCCATGCATGATTAAGTGGTTAGTCGATTGAAGTCACAGTAGTGATCTTTTTCTTCCACCTTTAGCTAGCCACACCGCATGCACATCGGTTTTACGTAATAACTTGGCGCATAACTCCCTTATCAGAGTACAAAGCTTCTACCCTAGTTTCGATTTGACCACCATAAAGGTTATGGTTCCCCTAAGGAGGGGAGAGGAGAGGAGAGGGGGAGGAGGAGGCTAGCCATGTATGCCCGAAAAAAAAAAAAAAAAGAAAAAAAGAAACCGCAACCTTTACTGCCAAAAACCCCCAGCCACAGATTCGGGTTCCCAGCAAAAATCTTCACTTTAAGTGCCCTAAGCCTTAGTTGGTTGGGAGCCACCGACTTAGTGCTCGCTACATGGGTGAATGGGTGAGGTTTAGCGAGTCGTAGATGCTGGAATTTCGAATTCATTGGTCAGGAGTAACAGAGTTAGTGGTCGAGATCCTCATGACTTGATGCCCTAAACCTTAGTTGGTTGGGAGCCATCGGTGGACCCCCGTTATATGGACTTTTGTAAGGTCGATTTCAGCATTGCGTCTATATGCAAGAAAATATGACAAAGAGTGGAACCCAGGAATTTATTGAGGTTGGTCAAGGTGCTCGGATTTGGCAGTAGCTTGGTTGGGGGGAGAGCAGTTTAGCAGGTTATTGTTGAAAACTGATCACATAAACACTTAGATTTTGGTGAAAGTTTCGGGTATATTCCCTTGGGATAGATACTCTTCTGAAACTTGGTCCTGTATGGTAGTTATTCTCCCAAGGCGGATTTGTTTGTGCGGGGTCTCTGATCATTGAAGAGGGTGAGCATTTACTTACTCATACACTTCTTGAAAATACCATTCCTTTTGCTTGAGCTTATCATGTCTGCTCTTCTTTCTTGTTGTCATTTCTAAGGGACTAGCAATGTGTCGGTTGGGGGGAGTGATTAGCACCCAAATAGTGCTATTTTGAGGCCTGTTTATTGCAGGTTTTGAGCACTTTTAGTTTTGCTAATCAACTTAAGTAACGATTGATACACTAAGGTCCCATTATCTTACTAATCATATTTTGTGGATATTTTGTAGTTTTGCAAGCCCGGTGTACCACTTTCTTCAAGCCAATTCAAATGCGAAGGGCAGAGCCAAGCTAAATTTTGCATGAACAAAGTAGATGGCAATTGGGTAAATACAGAGGAGAGTGAAAATTGCAGAAAATTTTGTACAGTATTGAGCTTCTTGGAGCTCACGAAATTTTCGCGGCTTGTATCTGAGGATTCTGGCGACATGTAATTTTCGCATACAATTTTTATGACATGAGAAATTTTCGCATGCAATTTCGCACCATTCAAAATTTTCGTAGTCTCCCCTGTTTTGCTGTATTGACCGCTTTTTGTGGCTTTTTACCAAAATATCCTTAATGTAATTTTTGTTCTTTCATACATTTATGTAAATTCCTTGACTCTGAGCACTACCTCATGTAACAGCTGTTTGGAGTTTACCAATAAAGTTGGCGCCAAAGCTTTCAGCTTTCCCGCCTCTGCAACTTTCCTTCACTTTCTCTCCCTTTCTCGTATTTTCTCACCTGCCAAACACCCCTTTGAGGATGACAACTCAAGGGATGCTTGGCTAAATCTCATATCCTTGAGGAGGGGATCAACTAGGTTAAAAGTTTGAGTAGGACACTGTCCTTTGTTAATGTAGCGACATCTATATTGTTGTATGTTTTTGCATCTCTGTGGGTTTAAATCACGCTTGATATACTGAGTGGTTAGTGCCAGCAAACTTTCAAGGTTCGTGGATACTTATTGCTAGATCAGTGCTTGATTAGTTTCCATTTATTAGCTCAATAAGGTTAGATCAGTGGATGATTTTAATTGCCTTGAAAAACGGTAATGGAATTGTAAATACTTTGTATACTAGAAGGAAACTCTTAGAGATTGGGTTTTATAGCCAAACCTAGATCTGGCTCGAGGCTTTGACTATGGGGTGTCTCTCCCATTTGCGAGGAAAAGGACCCAGGGCACATTACGGTTACCTTAGAGCCTAGCCCGGTGGTCAGAAACTTCAAGGAGTTTGCTTTTACTACGTTATTCCTCTGTGGATTCTGAGTTTCCGACCATCAATCTCACTTTATTTTTACCAAAACCCCCAAATCAAGTGGAAACACCAATTTCAATCAACGATGACTCATTTAGCAACGAAGAAGACACATCCACGAATTCGACGCCAGACGCTTTATGTTGCGGTAGCTGCGCTGCGGCAATAGGAATCTAGGATACAAAGGCACGGTGGGGAATTAGGTGCGCCTACTTGCTTCGAATCGGTGATCGTAATCTAACGCAACTACCGGGTTTTCACACCCAGAGGGGTGTTGTCCTTTTCTTGCATAATCGACACACATATTTTTCACTCTTGTGCAACCATGAGACTCATTTTGGACGTTGTCCCATTACATAGCTACTTGCAGTGACTGAGAATGATGAATGGTCATAACCATGCACACACACCCAACCTGTGGGTGTCCACAGTGCATATGTAATGCAAAAAATGCCAATGCATGTACCTCATGTTACATGTATAAGGAACACTACATGAAACATTTACATTTCATACTTTATACTAAGTATCATGTATAATTATATCAAACGCACATAATAAACATCCATTCATGCTAATATATTTAAACACCCATATATCATATTATTTATAACACACATTCAACATGTTATTCGAAATTTCCAATGATAACACACCAAAAGCAATTCAAAGCCTGAAGCTAGTCATTCGATGATATCTGAACTTCGGTTAGAAATTTTGGCTTTTGGTAAATAACACACAAAATCCAGCATGCATTTTCCAGCAGTCCTGGAACCAAAACCGGCCCGAAATGCATTTTCCACTCATTTCAGAACCCATAATCGGCTCGGATACCGACCTTCACAACCCAGTCCTGAACAGTCTAAAAATAGTCTCAATGTCCAAAAACTTAGTCCCATGGTTGGGGTTGTACCACATGGCCATTTACGGCCCTTAAATGAAAAGGAACCAGTGTAAGAAAAAACTCCTACCTCTTGGAGCTTCGACAAAAAAATTCGGTTGGTACTTGCGCATAGCTCGTTGTGGACCTTTTTAGTTCTCGAACTATCGAGCTCCGACCGTCGGAACACCAGGAAAATCTTCTCTTTCCTTTCTCCGCACTGCTTTTCTCTCCCCAGGCTTCAATTTTCCCCCTGCCTGATTTTTTTTAGCTCCACTTTGGTCTTTCCTCATTTTCTTTTCTTTAATTTTCTTTTCTCTTTTCTTTCTTTTTATTTTTCTTTTTCCTTCTTTTTGGTTTTCATTCCACCGAATGCTTTTTGGTTCTCTTATTTTGTTGGTCTTATCCCAAGTGAGAGGAAACTTCCTTTCACATTCCTTCCTTCTCTCTCATGGCCATGTGTCTTCACATGGTTCATGTATCATGTGTCATGTGCCACATGGACACATGTTTTAGGTGTCATATTCTACACCACATGGCTCTCATGTTATGTGTCCTTCTCCCATGGTGCCATGTGGTAGCATCTAATTATGTTATGTGGCATCACCTCATGTGTCATCCGACACCTGATGCTTCGAAAAACGTGAAATTCCGACCATCTTAGAATTCAATGAAATTCGACTGGACAACTAGATTTCGCGAGACGAATTCAATGGTAAAGTCCGTTTCATCATCCGAGATCTAAAAAAATTCCAGGTTTTCCACATGTACTATTGCGATAAATTACCGTTTTGTCTTTTTTTCAGAAAAATTGGAATTTTTTATTCGGGTTTTACAAGAGCGCCATTCGCACCATTCTTGCTGGAAACCTGCTGACCTCCATTTTTGCTCAAACTCAGCCGGTGATCATTTGCAGCCGTGGAAATGAGCAGGCGCGACGGGGTAGGGGAGTTGCGGAAGCGAGTTTTTGGACTGTTAGTGAATGTGGTTGAAGGTGGAGAGAATCGGCTGAGATTTGGAGTTTGGAGATGGAACATCATGGAAGTTTGACTAAAATACCTAAATATTATTAAAATTTTATATAAATTATTAGAAAAATAGATATAATTAAGTAAACTAAAAATTTAATAAAGCAATTTTTTTTATATTTAAAAATGGGGGTTGGAAGGCTTGGATATGCAAAATACAGTTTTTGGGGCCAAAACGACGTCATTTTGGCCTTTCTAGGGCTAAAACGTCGTCGTTTTAGCCATCATAACTTTTTTTTTTTAATTCAAAACACTAATCAAAACGGCGTCGTTTTGGCCTTATCAAAAAACGGCTGGCCAGTTTTGGTCCTGAGACCACTAGCAGCGTCATTATGATTTGTATTAAAATAAAAAATAAAAAACTAAACCCTCTTCCTGCATTCCCGACGGGCGACGGCAACAAGAAATGAAAAAATGAAGAGGAAGAATGAGAGGAAGAAAAGGAAGAAGAAGAAGAGGAGGGAGGAAAATGTGCACTCGAGGCTCAGCCGATCTTCCTCTTCTCCCTTGGTTCTCCGCCTTCTCGGGTCCCGGATTACGCTCGGCAGCGGTGACCGTCTTCTCCGGTTCTCCCTCAGGTAAGTTAGGTTTTACCTTTTTTAGTCGAATCTCAAATTTTTTTATTTTATTGTTTCTTTTTTAAATTCCATCATGGGTATCGTCTCATTCAAGTTTAATGTGTTGGATTTTCAGAGAATCTCTGAAAATTTGCATTTTTTGTTTGCTTTTTGGGTTGTTCTACTTAGATCATTCTCTGCGTTTTCACTGATTTTCATCAAGTTAGTAGTCATCTCATGAGGCAATTCGATCCTGAGTTTTAAGTTTTAGCCTTGATCCTTATCACCTCATACTTGGTAACGGTATCGACTCAGTTAGTCCCGAGTCGGTTACGAATCGGCGAGTCATATTAGACTCGACTAATTTTTTGAACCCTGCCTGATAGCATGATTTAAAGTCGCGGTATCAGTCACTGACTCGGACAGTCCTAAAACGTATCGATCGCAATGTATTGACCACGTATCAGCCAATACGTAAAATAAGATAATTAAAAAATTAAAAAATATGTCCATAAGCCTAGCTCAGTTGATTAGAGCGTCAACGTCAAAAATGTGGATATGGGGAAGGGAGGAGATAGTTTACTATATTATATTAAAAGTGATTAACTTTCAAAAATTATTAAAAATTATATAGATTATTAAAAAAATAAATATAATTAAGTGAGTTAAAAATAAAAATAAAACAATTTCTTATATCCTAACATGACTCTGCTTTTTGTCAAAAATTTTCATTAATATTAATTTTCCAATACATTTATTCAAATATAAAGTTATTAGCTTTAAAAAAAAACATTTATCTCTCTCTATATATATAATATTAAGATAACATCGTAAATATATGGTAAATATCTTAAAGATAAAATATCACATACATATATGGTAAATATTTATGGGTCTTTAAAATATTAAGATAATAGGATAAATATATGGTACATATCCTAAATATCAAATATCAAATATATCTTCTCAAAAAAAAAAAAAAATCAAATATATGTATTCTTGGGTTTTCTTTTGTTTGCTCTTAAATGAGTAAGATACATCTTTTCAGAAAAAAAAAAAAAAAAGAAAAAAGAAATGATTACGATAAATATATATTATAATCTGTCCTTTTGTTTGCCCATAAAATATGAATATCAATAGATATTCTGTCTGATATTAAATATGCAAATGGAGATACATGGGGCTCGGGTTTGTCCTTCTTTCTTTTGTTTGCCCTTTGTTTTTTACTCGTCTTCTCCCTTCATTCGTCTTTTCTAGATGTCAGTCGATGTTCTTTCTCCACACTCCGATTCAATCGATTTATTCCATCTCGGAGTGACTATTAAATTCTCAACTTAGTTTTACAAACAGGTAAGTCTTTAAAATTCCAATTTCAGAATCTTACGAAGCTTTTCTAGGGTAATCTCATTTTTTTTTTTTTTTGTGATTTGAAATTCCATATCAAATTTACGGGTTGGGTTATGATTTAATCTCAGTTTCAGATTTACGGGTAATTTAGAGGAATATTTGAAAAAAAATTTCATTTTTTGGTTGTGATTTGAAATCTCAATCACGGATTAGGTTTCCGGGTGGAATACATATTGAAATTCTCTACAGAGATTCTCTGTAAAGTAGTCATTTTTTACCGAGTCACCAAGTCATCTCAAGAACTCGATCGATTTGTTCGATATTATCGATTTTTTACCAATTCAATCAAGCATATCGTATCTAGTTTCGGTATCGACATGGTCACATCTGAGGCGATTCTGACTTGGCTGAAATCGATGCAGGACTCGTAGGGTCTGAACCACTGGTTGGCTAAGGCGAGTCAGTTTAAATATTAACCTACAATATTTATGACATGGGGAAAACTAGAAATTACTATATATATATATATATATATATATATATATATATTAAGAATATTCTCAATTTTTGGAAATAACACAAGTTTTGTAAAACAAGTGGAATAGCTTTTTTATACAAAAGATATTCTTTCTAAAAAATTTTAAATCCTTTTATTTTTATATGTTTTATAATGTATTTTATAATTTTTAGAAAAGTTATGAGAGTGTGGATTGCATATAGATCCACGTGTTGGCTGCGACTTCGCTATTAATAGAAAAAATGAGTTGATTTTTTAGTTTTGGAAAATCCATCCCTAGCGATGAATGGTTTTGTTTGGAGTCGCCACTTACTTTTTATTTTTATTTTATAAAGGGGAAAATCAAGTAAGAACAAAAAACCCCTAATTGACTCAAGTCAGGAAAAAACGGTCCACGAAAACTAGATTCCGGGTTCGGGGATCATGTTACTTATTGGGAAGGTACCTCATGCGAGGTAGCACCCCTCTAAGCTCGGAACTCGATCTCTACTAATAAATTGGGTACATTGGAGCATACAGGTCAAATATCGGTTGGTCGCTCGAAATTTAAATCAGATGACTCGAATCACACCAACCTACTCAGTATCTAACATGCATAAACATTCCAGCCAAACAAAATAATGGGTCGTACACAGTGAGATTTCTGCGCATAGAGGTCAGTCCAACAAGCTCAAATGCACCACAAACATCAAAGTCAAACACCGTATGCGCATATAAATACGAAATACAAAGCCGAAGCATTACACGTGATTATAGCCATGCGACTGCGGGGAAGGTTAGTTACGCATTTAGAAAAAAAAAACAATCTCTCAAAATTAAATATCGCAAAGGAAGCCAAGAGAAACCATACATCGCATCTCAGCCACTCATTAATGCTACAACACTTATGAAACTATACAAACATGTCTATTCATCTCAAAGAATCGGGCTCGATAAAACCCTAGTCTACTATTGCTTTACTAACCACCCTTTGACTCGCATTGACCCTAACTCTTATGAATCCAAAATGGGACCACATTAACCTGAACTAAACCCCATTTCAGACCCTAAACGTAGTTGTACACTGATCTAGAGTGAATGGGCTTGACTCCGCAAAATTCATGGAGGCTCCGATTAAACTTTAAAACCATGTTATCCCCTAAAAAAAAAAAGCCCGATGAGCGATTTGATTAGTTTTCAATTGGTCGAGCGATTGAGAAAAATATCAAATTTTGTTAGAACATTCCCTCATAGTAGGAACCAAAAAAAAAAAAATCAGCGATTGTATGATTCCGACTTAGAATGGTGAGGCGCTGATATTTTCAGTGCTAATTGTTGTTCCTGAAAACAAAACCTAATAAACCGGTTGATCCGGTTCCCTAACCAGTTGAGCCGGTTGAGAACAGTTCTCAAAATTTGTCAAAACATTCCTTATAGAGTAAGGAATCCAAAAAAAAAAAATAGTCCGACTCGAATGAATGAAGCCCAACCCAGCTTGATGCCCTAGTGCCCTAAAAGCGAAATTTGTAAACATTAAGAAACCAAAACTTGGTACAAAAGAAAGCGAGGATACAACGTTCATACCTATAGGATTAACGGCTACTTCCCCTTTGTCTTCCTTCTTTTCTGCCTCCAAAACCAGGTATCCACTCCCTCAAAACTTTAGGAAATCCCCTTCAAAATGAGAGAGACCACTCCCACCCGAATATAGAGAATCTCTCCTCATTTTTCCTTTATTTTCTCTCTCCCTTTTTTCCTCTGGGCTTCTTTTTGCTTCTCCCCTTCCTCCTCACGTTTTTTGCTTGTATTTTTCTTTCATAAACATTTGAGCTCACTCCATTTTGCACACCTTCAGTCCCGGGAACTCCCCCAATCTGTCTCGGACTTCCCCAGCTCCATAAACACTACTCTATTCACGAGGTTGGGAGCTGGCCACATTAACTCATTTGCTTAACAACCAAGAATCCAAAATGGACTCAAGGTGGGTTGCAAGAAACCCACAAAATGGCCCATAACTGGACCCAAACATTGCATAGGACTGATCTTGAGCTTTTGGAGTGAACGAATAGGATTTGGGCTCCGAAACCGCATGTCGATTGCTCCACACAAAGTGGCTCAAAAGGAGGCAGGTTGAGCAGGTTTGTAGGTCGACGTGAGAAAAATTTTGAAATTTTGATAAAAGGTTCCTTGAAGAATAAGGAATCTAAAAAAAAAACGAAGTGCGATTCCGAGTTCAGATGAGGGAGATATGACCAAAACAAGCTTGGGTGCTTCGAATTCGAACCTACTCCAATAATGAACTTTAATTGAAATCCGTCAAACCAGTTGAGTTGGTTCCCAACTGGTTGATAAAAAATTCTTAGATTTTTTCCGAGAATTCCTCAATGAGTAGGGAATCCAACAAAAGAAATGGGACATGATTTCGAGTTTGGATGAGGGAGATATGATCGAAACAAGCCCAAGTGCTCCAAATTCAAATATGTTTCAATGAATTCTACCCTAAGCCCCGAAACTTTGAGGGGTAGTCGGTAGGTTGGGAAAATTTTTGAAATTTTGATAGAATATTCATTGGAGAACAAGGAGTCCATAAAAAAAACAGTGCATGATTTTGAGTTCGGATGAGGGAGATATGATCGAAACAAGTCCTAAAAGTGATCACCATTTGACATACTCAGTAAGCGATTGAGTTAAAACCTCGGGAGGGCACTTGCTTCTATGGCACGATACCAACCAACTACATATGCACTCGTGTGCCACATACCACAATCCACGAGGCTCGGAGACTGACTAAGCCTAAAAGGACCCTAACGGTGCAATATGAGAACGATGGATGAGTGTGACACCCAAAGGATAAATGCAAGTGTTGAGGGACAAAATTGAGGGTCTACAAATATGCCCCTCTTCAATAGAGTGAATGAACGAGAGAATCGTGGGTGCGAAGTGTAAGCGAGGCAAGAGAGAAATGAACTCTAGTGAAGAACCCAGATGACCAACAATGTTTGTCCCTTACCAGAAATGCCAGGCTAAGCAGACTCGGTCGCCATGATGAAGGACTAAGAAGAAACACGAGCACGATGCCTAGGAAGATGGTGATAGAACACGATGCCATAAAAGATAATGAAATCCAAGCACGATGCCGAAGAACTCAAAACAAAAAGAGAGTCGAGATCGACGCGATGCTAAAGAACACAAATAAAGAAGGATCGGAATCAGAGCACGATGGGAGGAACGAGAAACAAGAAGAGATCGAATCACAGCGCGTGCGTGGAGAACTGAAGCAAAGGGATAGAATCAGAGAGTACGGTCGAGAGAACAGAAATAAAACAAAGGGGGTCAAAATCGGGATGCGTGCGAAGAACTGAAACAAAGCAGAGGGATCGGATTGGAGTATCTGAAGAACTTCGAAACAAAAAGAAGGGATAGAATCGGTAGCGGCCGGGCCAAAAACAAAATGAAGGGATCAAATCCGAGAGCGATGCCAGAGAACCCGAAACAAAACGAAGGGATAAAATCCAGGCATGATGCGGAAGAAACCAAAACAAAACGAAGGGATCGAATCTGGGCGCGATGTCGGAGAACCCGAAATAAAAAGGGATAGAATCTGGGCGTGATGCCGGAAAAACCGAAACAAAACAAAACGAAGGGATCGAATTTGGGCGTGATGTCAGAGAATCCGAAACAAAACGAAGGGATCGAGATCGGGCGAGAACCACAAACAAAGGGGATAGAGGTCGAGCGCGATCTTAGAAAAAACAAAAACAAAACGAAGGGATAGAATGCGGGCGCAATGTCAGAGAACCCGAAACAAAATTGAGGGATCGAATCCAAGCGTGATGCTAGAGAACCCGAAATCAAAATGAAGGGATCGAATCTGGGCGCGATGCTGGAAGGCGCAAAGAATGAGCTATGCCCTTGTAACACCCCAAAATACACCCTAGTCGTTTTTAAATATAATTAGGGTATATTATTAGTGCATTTGGGAATTTTTTGTAATTATTATTTTGCTAAGTGAGAAAATTTCGAAACTTCCTTGAATTTATGAATACAAGGGTAAATTTCTAACTTGTCAAAATGGGACACAAAAGACATAATATAAGAAGATGGTAGGTTATTATACAAATGGCATAACTTGATTTGCAAATATAGGAGAGTTTGAGGACAAAGTGATATAAAAGGAAAATTAAAAGGTGAAAGGGTGAGACAGAGTGGTCTCTCATTTTTGGAGAGAACAAGCGTGAGTGAAGAGAGGAGAAAGAAGAAGAAGAAGAGAAGAAGAGAAGAAAGGTATGGAAACTACTAGTTTTTGGTATGGATTATTGGACTTTAGTTTTGTATGGAAAAAAATCAAACCCTGAACCACTTTTTTTTTATGAATTTTGTCTAAAAAAAACCCTAATTGGTGGTGTTTGGCAGTTTTAGACTAGATTTAGAGTTTTTTTGGTTTGGTTTTGTGGTTGATTTGAGTTTGTATGAAAACTAAGTATGAATTCCCCAAATTTTTTAGACTTAGGAAACTCTCCTAACCCATTAATTATGTAGGATGGGGTTAGGAAACCATAAGTCTTCCCCTATATGTGTTTTGGGAATTGTTTGGTTGTGTTTTGGACTTGGGTTGGTTGATTGTAATCCTCAATTGAGGAATATTTGTATTAAGGAAATATTGGGGTTTTAGGGGAGATACTGTCAAATTTTCTCCTAAACCCATGTTTTTGTCTTGGTCATAAATTCTTCGTTCGAACTCCCTTTCGGATGTTCTTAGACTTTATGAAAAGCCCTTTGAGTCTATAATCCATCCATATATAGCTTGATGAAATTGGAACTCATATTAGGTCTAGAAATCACAAAAAACAGTAGGTCTCCTGGTTCTGCTCATAGTCACTTGTTCGCCGAGCACTTCAACTTGAAACGATCATAATTTCACTAAATTAGAGCTCGTTTCGGATGTTCTTGAACTCATAAGCCCTTTGAGTGTAGAGGATCCATTCATATATAGCTTGATGAAGTGGAACTCATATTAGGTTTAGAAATCATGAAAAATAGTACGCTCTTCTGGTTCTTCTCATGTAACTATTCCAAAAGCCTTCCCGACGAAAGGTCATAATTTCTTAGTAAGACTTTCCATTTCGGATGTTCTTGAACTCTATAGAAAGCCCCTTTGAGTCTAGGAGAATTCTATCCATATATAGCTTTATGAAATTGGAGCTCATATTAGGTCCATAAAGCAAGAAGAGAAAAATAGTGAAGCGTACTGGTTATGCTCGTGATCCTTTGTTCATAGGAAGCCTTCAACTTGGACCGGTCATGAATTTCTTTTGTCCAGGAACTTCAGTTTTGGATGTTCTTGGACTCTATGGAGAAGCCCTTTGAGGAGTCTAGAATCCATCTATATATCTTGATGAAGGAATGATGATAAAATAGCTCATAAGCATACATGGTAACCATAGTTATTGATGCATATAATGAAATATGAAAATCAGAGATACGAATAAATGATTAAATCTGCCATATGATTCTTGGGTGACAATGAGGTATTCGGGAATATGAGATATGTACTGAACATAAAATACACATGGATTGTCTGCTTAGAACCTGGTAGAGGGATAGATGGGCATGCCTATTAGGGAAAAATAAGTCTGCAGCATACTGATCAGTTGGCCCCGTTTGGGTCATTACAGACGCCTTCGGGCCCTTATAGATGGTCATTGTCTCGCCTGCAATGTCGCCATTTTTGCCAGACCCCTTATAGACTAACTGTTTAAAATGCAGTGAAATCACAGCGCAACCAGACCCATAAAGTTCCTTTATCCACTTCTAAGGTTTATGCAAGCATAAAACATAAAACAAATGACTTGAATATGACATATGAAATGTATATGAACGTTGATAAGAAATGAAACATGATATGATAAGTAAATATAAGATTTGCTTTAAGCATGTTTAATGATATGATGGCATGCTAGATGTGTATGCATGTGTATAGAAGTGTGATCCGTGTTGAGTGGTCGTCCACGAGGTTTATTCCCACCTAAGCGTAAAGCTTGGCACGAGTTTTCATCCGTGTAGGTGCGGAAGCGGGAGGCAAGAAGATTCGGACTGACCCTGAAACCCGGTCTCCCGAGGTCGACCACGTAGTTAAGGTGCCCCAGCTAGGAAGACTTTTGGTCTATTTGTATATGTAATATTCTTTTTGTTGTTTGTAAGCAAATGTAAAGTTTTTGTATAAATTAGAACACTCCCATTTGTGGATCTTAAATATATTTTGAAGTCGAATTAGATTTACAAAAATATATCTCAAGATACATGCCTATTGAATTGTATGAATGAGCAGGTTATAATTATGCAGTCAAAATGAATAGTGACACCCTCACCTTACACCGCACGTGGGTGGAGGGTCAGGGGTGTCACAGCCCTAGTCTAAGGCATCTATACCATGTCATAAACTTACCACTGCACATAAAGTCAAAGTCAGGATTGAAATATTACAAACATTCATTTAGGAAAACCTTCTCCTTTCAATCCATTAACGTCCAGTATCCACCCGGCTTGACTTATGGGGTATGCCTGTATGTACATCAAAACTCAAATATCTCGATAGAAACCTTGAAATACATCACTTTGAAAACCCAATTGTTTTAGTGAAGCGAGGACCAATGAATGAGGGGAATGCCCCAGTATGCATCCCTTGGTCGATGAATCTGAGTGAATCAGATCCCCGGTCATTTCTTAAAGCGCTCATTGTATGAAGAAACCCGGGCTGAATACGGGGTTTGCTGAAACTCAGTACCTAAAGACTTTCTTTAGGCGAAATGGAATTTACTTTCCCTATGTACATGTGTAGGCCAAAGCCAGCATGCAAGGATGGGGGTATGCCCCAATGTGAACGTGTCAAAGCATCAAGCTAAGGCACCATCAATGGTCCCAACTCTCTGTATCATCTTTATATGATCATGGACCTGAGACAAGCAACTAAATGGAAAGGCAATATGGAGCCCACCGATATTCCCACGAACAATTGACCTATGTTATATTATTGCTCAATCGATGAATGGAACATATCCATATAAATGCGTCGAAGAAAACATGAAAGATCTCCATGGATGGCCTTTAGGGTGTCTTATGACTCGAGATGAAGTAATGTAGGCGAGGAATTTGAAAGGTGAATGAAATGATGGGAAACAAAGGCCCCGAATACCCGATAGATAATGCGAACCCTAGTAATGCGCGATACCCAATGTCGAAGAATCATGTGAGAAAAGTGACTTTCAACCAACACATAAGTGAACAATGCTAATCAATAGGTGATGTACACCAAAAGACACGTCGTTCATGAATCGAGGCATTAATCGATGAGGATAAAGAAAATGAAAGAGGATGTAGAAGAAAGTAGGGGAAACAAGGTGGGATACAAGTGTAGCAATGTGTGATGATGTGAGACCACTCATCAGGGATGCCGTCGAGGCAAAGTCACCATAAGATGGGAATAGCATTAATATGGATAACGACCAGGGGACCTAGTCTGAAAACCCCGAACCTCACTCCTAAGTAATATTCTCCCGGGATCCATGGAGAAAAGGATCATCTGATATCTCACCGTGCTTTCAAAAGAAAAATAAGTTCCTCAATCAAGCTGACCTCGATGATCAAGCCATGATACCACCGACTAATGTGCTAAATCCAAATATCAATGAAGTGAATACGAATGAGCGTAAGCTTCTTTTCTTTTTTCTTTTTTTTTCTTCATTTTTTTTTCTTGGATCGACATAGGGTGGAGGCGAAGATTGTGACCAGCCTGGCAACTCAGGGACATGAGCGTGTCATCCTCATACGAGAGGGAAAATAAGTGAAAGAAAACGAGAGATGAAGTAGAAACAAAAAACTGAAGGCAAGCGAGTGATGCAAAATGGAGAAGAAAAGAAACAAGTAATGATACGAAAGAGCGAAGCGAAGAATGACACAGTAACCACGGATCAATTAATAAATACAAAGCGCATGAGTAGGCCCTGACCCAGTCGAGAAAAGGTATACGAAATTTGAATGAAAAAAGGCCATAATAAATTCGGCGAGGCTCGAGGGCTATGATAAGATATATCCCACGATGTAATGGGTGTGCGATAGGAATATGTTACTTCCCGAGAAATTGATATTTTTATCTCGACCATGATCTCACGCATAAAACTTCTTCGGTTGATCTGTGACGGCTACGTGAACTAAGATTTCCGTCCCCAGATACGTCAACCAAAAAATTGCTCCCTCTCGGATTCGAATCTCGGAATAACATGCGACCCACTTTAAATCGATTACAAACTTTGCTTCCTAGGGTCTGATCAATCCCCTAAGGATTTAGAGACTAGGTCGCCTTTTTAAACCTCCTAAGTTTGACCCTTTTATGAATGCATAAGGTCATCTTCCTACGATAGGCCCTAAACATGATCTATTGCCCTCAATCTCCTCTCTCATCTAAGGCTAGCTAATCATAATGAGACGGGCCCACTCGGCCACAGGACATATCTTTGCTCTCAGTGCTACTCAAAGATCTCATCTCGATCTCGACAGTACTTGTGCGCCTCCATACCATGCACACCCAGAAAAGAATCTGGGATTTAGCTCAGGTAAGGTACGAAAGATGTCGATAAGCCTAGCATAAAGGGGCTTCTCGACCCGATCAGAAGCCTCGACCATCTTTTATCTCAAAAATACTCTTGATATTCTTATTAAGCGACTGTAGCATGCAAAATACCTTATAATTTTTTTATATAATTTTTATTATATATTCGAGGTATAAGTGAGCCAACTTTGGTATTTTTCGGAATTGGTAAATGAATGTTGATTGAAGTATTATATGGCTAAATCAAATGCAAATATTAAATGCTAAAATGAAATTAATTGAACGATAAACCTTGATTGAAAAACGAAAAAATTTGAAATTGTGAAATAAGGGACTGGGGTGCAGTTAGAAAGAAGAAGTAATACAAGTGTGATTAATGAAATTTAAATGCAAATAGAGACAAATAGTGGGCAAGCTAGCAATTAGGAGAACTTAAACCCAAAAATGGATTTTTAAAGAAGGCCAAACAAAGACCTTATGTGACATGGGATATTTAAGACCAAAGTGGTCTTGGAAGCTCATTTGAGCAAAGAAACGGTTTGAGAGAGAGAGGAAGGGAGAGATAGGGCTTGCAAAGTGAGAGGTTGTGATTCTTGCTCCATTAAAGCAAGAGTTTAAGAGATCAAGTTGAAGAAGAAAGCTTGGCATTGAAGATTTAAAGGGATTTAAGGTAAAAAATAAGACCTCGCCCTTTCTACTTGTGTTTGGGTTTAATAAAACTGAATGTGGTATAAGTGTTCTTGGATGGTTTATTTCAGTTTGAGATTAGTTTGGTGTTTAGATTGGTTTGGATTGGTTTGGAGGGTGTTTGTAAAAGGAAATCTTTGGGTTTTAGGGAAATCTTTGTCAGAATTTTTGTCAAGACCCTTGTTCTTGTTTGGCTATAGATGAAGTTATAATCATCCAAATGATTATTCCAATTGTGTAAGAACCATAAAGAGATAGGTATAAATTTATACAAGGGACTAGGGGAAAATTGTGGCTCCTAAGGCTCCAAAATACAACCCAAGGTGAGCTCGGGTGGCTCATGGGTTATGCTACATTTTGGAGCCATTGTTATAGTGTTTTGGTCGTAAGTTGAGTTTCACTCATCGAGTGAGTGATTCAAATTATGGAGTGGAAATAGACTTCTAGGGAAATAATTTACTTGAAGGAAGTCTAAGAAAATTATAACCCCAAAGTGCTTAGAAATTTGTCAAAGTGGAGCTATGTGTAAACGATCGGTGTTTTTGCAAATTGGAAGTAGTTTGGATGTAAATTCAATAGCAGGTTTTGGTGATCCAAATTGGATGATTCCAATTGGAAAAGAAACCTTAGAACCATATATTGGAAATTAGTAGAATGAACCATTACCAATTTATAGAGTTAAGACCCCTGAAGTGGGAATAATAGTAAGAAGTAGCAAGTGAGTGGGCATGCGACCAGTTTTGCATTAAAATCACCAGTAACGAGTTTGGGTCATCCAAATGAAATGATCCCAATTCCTACTAAAAAATAGACTCATAGAGCTAAAATTTTCTTGATTGAAGCATGAGCAAAATTATGGCTCATGTGTCCCCAGAATTTTTCAAGTGAAGGGTGTCGGGTAGACATAAGCCACAACGAAAACTCTTCGAATAACCTACTAATAATGATTGTCATTGTATTTGACTAGGGTGACGAGGAGGAAGCACACGTGAAGTCGAGATTTCGAAGATCGGAGTCGCGGCGATTTTGGTTTCTGTTCTATCCTCTATTCTCGTTTCAAGATTTGAACTATTTATTTCTAAATGCATAAGAAAAACATATTAGATTGTTTTAATTGATTTGAAGAAATTGATTGTGGGAAATGTTTACAAATGAAAATTGCATAGTATTGAAAATGAACCGTTTATACAAAAGTACATATTATCTTGTATGTTGCTATAAAGATTTTGAACGCCCTTAATTGAATGTTAGCAGTTTAGTTCGTATGAAGGGATATATTGGTATACCCGATAGGAATTCGAATAGCGTGCTGACGATTGCGTGATGTGTCCTCCCGATCCAGCGGCCAGTAGGACATTATCGGTAGTGTTCACGAATTAATTTTTAATAACCAGTCCAGTAGCCTAGCGGGGGCCCATCTTGTGTTATAAAACCGTTTTATCACCCAGGCCTACGACCAGGTTGGGCCCCGATGTAGGTGATTGATATCTGTATATCGAAAACATAAGGTTAAATTTATTAAAGGGCGAGCCAGGAATTAGATTGATTTGAGATTGTGACAAATTGGAATTGAAAAGCATGATTAAATTGAAATGAAAAGTATTGTGAGAATGCATGATTTGATTATCAATGACTTATTGCATATGGAAGTGTATATTAGTTTGATCGATGAACCATAAATGATTGTATGAAATAAGTATATGTATTGTATTGACATTGATCATCGAATCTGAAAGTTTGTCTAGTAAAGCGTATGATTTGAGTTTAAATGAAACCGAGAATGGGTGTATAGAACCACTAACCATGAAAATGCTTAGTGTGTAGTTTTATCTATCTTGTAGTCTGAGATTGAAACGAGATCGAAGAAGCAAGATCGAGGCGTCAGGAGTCATAAGAAAATTCGCGGAGTATGTTAGACATATGCATTCACCCCATATCTCTTTTTTGAACATTGATATTTGTAAAAACAGTTTCAATCTAATCTCCATTTTTTAAATCATTTGAAAAGGCTTGATATGTACTTTTAGTAATTATCTTTTAACGTGAATGAAATGAAATGAACTACTACTTTAAAACGCTTCCATATTTGAAAAGGATTTTTATGCCAGCGAAGTGTAAAGCTACGAGTGTTTGATAAAATGATTTTGATAAGGTGATTGAGTGACATT